>VXBL01004000.1:1827591-2050105 GCA_013400195.1 Aramus guarauna | reverse complement strand
AAAAAAAAAAAAAAAAAAAAAAAAGGAGGAGAAGCCACACGCATGAAAACCACGGAAGGTTTTCACCGGGGAGGGAGGGAGCCGAGGCAGCATCCTGCCACGGGGCGTGGGAATGGGGCTGGCAGGCTGCGGGAGTGGAGGGGTGCTGACCCCAGCCCCAGCGCAGGGCTGGCAGGAGCCACATGCGGAAAAACACAGGGATGCTTCCCAGCTGCCTGCGGAGCCTCTGCTCTGGCGCTGGGGCAAGGAGGGGACCCGCGGCTGCAGAGGTGACTCGCTTTGAGGTTCAGCCACGTCTCTGCTCAAAACACGGCGGAATTAGCCGGTCCTCACCTCCCCCGGCACTCGGCTCTCCTCAGGAGGAGGGTACTCATGGTGTGATGTGGCGGCAGCTCCGTTGCTCAACCATCGCCCCGGCTCTGCAACAGTCTCTGTAGCTCATTACTCCATTCCTCTCCATTTTTAAAGGAATTATTTAAAAACCTGGATCCCAGACCCAGGCTGTGGGATGAACATGGACTACCTGGGCTTTCTTTATTCCCTTCAGGCCATCACCAGAGGAGGCTCTGCAGTGGCGTGATTCCCTGGAGAAGCTCCTGCAAAACCCCTGTAAGTTCACACCCCCCATCCCATGTCCCCCCTGGTGCTCAGCCCCCCTGACCCCCCACCAGCGCTCAGCAAGGACCCGTTCCCCCCACAGACGGGCTCACCAGCTTCCGCAGCTTCCTGCGCTCTGAGTTCAGTGAGGAGAACGTCGAGTTTTGGGTGGCCTGCGAGGACTACAAGAAAACCAAGTCCCCCGTGAAGATGGCAGAGAAGGCCAAGAGGATCTTCGAGGAGTTCATCCAGACTGAGGCACCCAAAGAGGTCAGTGGCTGCGAGGCAGGAGATGGTGCCGGGAGAGGTGAGGCTGCTGCCCAGGTGACCTCCATCCCAAAGGAGAGCGATGGCGGCAGGGCACCCCGTGCCACAGCCGAGGGGCTCAGAGGGCTGCACCCTCAGCGAGGGGCAGCCCCATCCCCACAGGCTGCACTCCCACCCTTTGCAGCTCCAGCACCCCTGTTCACACACCCGGCCTCTGCTGGGCTGCCTCCCACCACGGGCACCTCCAGCACATGCCCGTCCCCTTCTTCCCACAGAGGGCTTAGGTAAATCATGAGAGATGGCAGTCCATGGTAGCACTTACCCCAGAGCTACCTTTGCTGTAGGATAGACCTCATTCTTTGCTACAGATTTACCACCAATAATTCCCCAAGATGAGTGAACCTGCTTCAGTCCTTCCCCATAACCTCTGCATGGTTGTTGGCAGGACAGAGCAGGCAAGGGGAGATGCCATCACCCACCCCTCACAAAGGCAGGGCCCCCATCCCTCTTACACTCCCACCACAGGTGAACATCGACCATTTCACCAAGGCTTTGACCATGAAGAACCTGGTGGAGCCATCACCAAGCAGCTTTGACATGGCCCAGAAGAGGATCTTTGCCCTGATGGAGAAAGACTCCCTGCCCAGATTTGTGCGGTCGGAGTTTTATCAGGAGTTAATCAAGTAGCAATGCGGCAGGGCTGTGCGAGGCGTTCCCCGCGGGCGGTCCCACTGCTTCTGTCTAAACACCTGCCCCTTCTCCTGCAGCCACTTTGCTTTCTTGATACCACCCTAAAAAACCACCCAGGGGGTTGCTAAACATCTCCCCCCACGCTTTGGACTGTCAGATGTCCTGGTGTCTCCTCTCTTACAGTCTCTTTCTTCTCCCACAAAAGACCAATTAGCAGAAACCCCTGGTGATCCTCCCTGGGTTTGAGACCCCGCGGGGCGGTGGAGCAGCCCCAGCCCCGCAGCGACCGGGAGCCGCTCGGGCAGCCGGTGCATCCCTGGTGCTGTGGGGCTCGGCTTTAGTCAGGCTCTGAGGTGCCGGCTCTGCCTCCTTAGGACTTCTTAGGACACGACAAGTTTTCCCCCAGTTTTGCCCGTACCACTGGTTTGCGCCAGGCTCTCTCCCTCCTCCCAGCTCCCAGGGCATCGCTGAGGCTGCGCAGGGTACCCTGCGGGCGCTCCCCTCCCGGCCAAATCCAGCGTGCCTGCAGCCCCGGGGCGCGGGGTGGGACGTGTCCACCATGGGATCGGCATCACCTTGTCTTCAGACAGCCGCGTTCAGCAGGCGCAGCCCCGGCCGTCCGGCGGGGTTGGCTGTACAGCCGGGACGGTGGTACGGCAGGGACGGTGGTACGGCAGGGACGGCTGTATGGCAGGGACGGTGGTACAGCAGGGACGGCTGTACGGCAGAGATGGTNCGGGGCGCGGGGTGGGACGTGTCCACCATGGGATCGGCATCACCTTGTCTTCAGACAGCCGCGTTCAGCAGGCGCAGCCCCGGCCGTCCGGCGGGGTTGGCTGTACAGCCGGGACGGTGGTACGGCAGGGATGGTGGTACGGCAGGGACGGCTGTATGGCAGGGACGGTGGTACAGCAGGGACGGCTGTACAGCAGGGATGGTGGTACGGCAGATCCGGGAGCGGCACAACCGTGCGCCGCAGGATGCGCCTGGCTGGCACGAGGGGTGGACAGAGCGAGCCTGCAGCATCGCTTTCCCAGTGACTCCCCTTGGAGCCAGCCGAGAGACAGCCTGTTTGCTTCACCCTAAAGCCAGTAAAGAGGATAAAACAAGATCTGTTTGTTCAAAACACCGGGACTGTTTAGCAACCCAGACCTCCCGCTCGCTCCAGCCGCTTGCATGACGTACTGAGCTCACAGCCTGCAGCCTGCGCCCGTGTCCCCAGCGCCTACGCGCAGCCCCGAGCAGCGGCGTGCTTGGATTGCAGCTTCAGGGGTGTTTCACCCCAGGCATTTCTTGCTCTGGTTGCTTCTCTCTGCAGTAGGCACGCCAAAGCGATACTTCTGCACAAACCCAACTGAGGGGCATCGATTCGAGGAGAGAGGAAAATCATGCTGGGGGGGGGGAGGAAAGAAGCTGCAATTGCAACTGTTCGGATCCAATTAGAAAAGACAAATCAAACCCAAAAAACCAAACCCAAACCCATCATTGGAAATATGAAAAATAAACCCTTGGCTTCTTGAACAGATGGCAAACTTTGCTGAGTTTGTGCAGCCCGCATCTTTCTCTCCTGTCTCCTTCCATCTGCCCGGGACATGTGTTTCCATAAGGCTGCCTCTTAAAAAGACCAGCTCTTTTCCAACGATTCAAAGCCAGCCCGCCGTTCGCTACCAGAACAAATCACGTCTGAGGATGGATGGGGCGAGGGTATACGTGACAGGCAGCTGGGGTCTCATTTCAGCCTCGAGGCGAAGGCGATGAACCCCCGCTCCGTGGGGCCTGGACGTTTCATCCCCGCGATGGTTTCCTGGCGCAGCGTGCGCAGGGCCGTGGCTCGCAACGCGTGCGCTGCGGGGATCAGCCTGTCCAGCCGGCAACGCGACAGATGCGGGCAAAATAGCGAGCGACCGCGCTCCCAGCAGGCATCTCGGACCAGCCACCCCCTCAGGCTGCTCAACCTCAACTGCAAGTCATGAGACTCCATGCGAATTGCAGTAACGTAAACAACGGGTTTGCCAGCCTCTTCAAGACTTTCAAAATCTGATCAAAACCCCACCAGCCCCAAATATTTACGTGTTGTCACTATGGTGATGAAGAAAAATACGTCCCGAGCTGCAGGAAGTGGGCTGCGTTCTCTGGGCAGGGATGGGGAGGCAGAGGAAGGATGGAGGGCGTCACAAACGTGACCCTTTTTTTTTAACTCTGGAGCAAATGGCCTGGAAAAGTCAGTGCTGGAGCGGCAGGGGGTGATGCTCGTGGGGCATTCCCCTGGGGTGAGCGTGGGGGGGTGGCTTGGGCAGCCCCAGAGACCCCCAAGGGAGCCCAGGAGCAGCAGGAGGGTCCCAGCATCCCCTGGCAGCGCCCGCTGCCCAGAGCCGGTGGGCAGCGAGGGGGAGGCAGGAGCAGGGCTGGGCGCGGGGGGAGAGGCTGGGCCAGCCCCTCTGCTGCAGGGTGCTCCCACCACCTCCGCCCCCGCACACTCCCTGCGCCCTCCTGACACCTCCAGGAACCGGTGTCAAGATAACCGGGGTTCGGCATGTTCAAGCTCCCTGTTCACGGGGCGACTCGGAGAAATGCAAAACCAGCCAGGCTTCCCTGCAGAGAGACCCAGATCTTTCATTTCTACTTAATCCTTTGGCAGCTATTTCCAGATACCCTCGCGCGTTCCACAGTTAAATGCCGACGCCGGGATGCTGCTGGGGGCTGGCTCGCTACGCGCCACCACAGCCTGAGACGTCACTAGCTGCATCAGCAACGTGTAGGGCAGGGAGAAGGTGTCTGGGTGCGTACGTGCGGAAAAGAAAGGCAGAGACTGGATTCAGGAGAGGTGAAACAGCACTATTAGAAATCCCTCCCCGGCTTAATTTCTGCTAAAATATTGGAAGCCAGCTTTAGGGGGTGACTGAGCAGGTGCCAGCAAGCTAATGGGTGGCCGTGAAACGTGGCCCCTGAAGCATTGTGGAGCTCTCGGGAAGTTGTGTTTGTGGAGAAGGGTTGTTTGGCTAATTTCTCAGGCAGGCTGTCCCCAGACAGGCAGCGCTGCCTGTACCCACCCCCCCGCCCCGGCCGAGCTTACCGCAGGGCCAGAGGTACTTACTGTCGGGCTGATACCACGTACTTCTGGTAGGAAATACTGCATATATTTTATCACTCTCGCTGTCATGAAATTTGGCGTATGTATGAGCACTACAGACACACCATTGTACATCTGTATCCCTATATACATATATAAGTACACCCACACACATACATACACCCTCCTAATGTGGGCATGCGAATCCCCAGTGAGTCAGAAAGCCAGAAAGCAGAGGGTTTGGATATTGTGCTTGGGGTCCATCGCAGAGATGGGTGTGCGTGGGTTTAGTGCGGTCCCAGACCCCGTTGAGGGAGAGCTTGGCCACCCGCCTGAGTGAAAGCAAAGGTGCGTCTTCCAGCACATCCTCTGATCCACCTGTGCCCACGGCCGCTGTGTGCCCGCAGCCCCGCCGTGCCCTGGTGCCCAAGCCGGTGCAGGCAGCAGGTCCTGTGCTCCCCGAGGGACCCCCATCCCCTGCCGTGGGGCAAGGCACCCCCACGCTGCAGCCGGGGTCCCAGGCAGTGCTTCTGTGCCTCCCCGGTGCCCGTTCCCTGCCGCGGGGACGTGCGGAGGAGGACTCCCTGCCGCTGCATCCCTGCATGAACACCGGGGGATCGTTTGCTGTCTGTTTTCTGGTTAATTCAGCGGGCGGACCCTCACACCTCACCAGCCGTGGTGTGAAACACCCATCTCTGCCCCAGCACGCCGAGGCAGGGCTCTGCCGGTGCTGGGCTGCCCGGTCCCAGCCCTGGGGACTGCTAAAGCTTGTGAGGCCCCGCCAGGAGCTGCCCGCTGCCCACGGGGGGCTGAGGGTGTCCCAGGGCTCCCCGAGTCCTTGGTAACTGGGGGGGCCCGAGCTCCCCGGCTGGAGGGTGCCGGGTGCTGAAACAAGGTCAGAAGGGGGGATCGGTTCCTCACACCCATGAGCAGCTGGTTCTTGGTCTGATGTTCTCCATGTGATTTCTTCTAGAGATCTCCTTCCCACGGGGAAGGAGCAGGGCACTGGTGCGCACTGAGGAACTGATTGTGTTAACCCATACTCTTGTACCACTCCATAATCTGCACATAAACATGTATTTCTGCTACTATCTTGATGGACTATTCGTTTTGTCTCTTTGCACTGAAGGTGCGCTCCCAAGTTATGCCCAAAAGCCCTGGCAAGACCAAAGGCATCTAAGAGCTTCTGCTGCAACAGAGGTAGCGGTTTCTCAGGAAACTGGAAAAGGGAATAAAATTATCACCCCAGGGGGCTGGTCCAGAGGAAACCCCCCGGCACCAGCGTGGCACGGGCACCCCCAGCCCCACTGCCCCGGCGCTGCCTCGGGCTTTGGCTCGCAGAGTCAGCAGATGCTCCGGCCGCAGCGGTGGTGCCTGCGGGGGCTGGGCACGAGCCATCCCTGCTCCCCCCCAGCCACGCCGCCTCGCAGGGCTTTGGCCCTGGGACAGGTCAAGCTCCGAGCTAAAAGGCGTTCGTTCCCTTCTGGAGCTCCGTGTGGGAGAACATTTGCAGCGAGGAGGTGCTCCTTTACGTTCCCCTCGTGCTCACCCCAGCCCCTCGGCAAGGATGGGTGGTCGCTGTGCTGAGCTCACTGTCAGGCACAGCATGGACCCCAAAAAGCCCAGCATTCCCCAGGCTGACGGTGCCAAGGCTGTCTGAAGGATATAATGGCTGTTTCATCTTTCCGTAATTTAAAACGACCTCTACACGAAGCCATTTGTAAAATGACTTTTCAGAGTACCCTTGGCCAATGAATTGCATCTCCATGTGTTTTCTTTGGTTCACACAATGGCATTTTAGAAGGGACTAATGCAAACATTTTTATTTAGAATGTATTCATCATTATTTAGATATCAATACAGTTTTTGCAATAGTTATCAAGAGTTCCCAGTACCAGGGGAAAATAAGACATAGCCACATGCTTGGCTATATTCAGAGCTTTAGCAAGCCTCTCCATCTCAGCTGAACATGCAGGAGCGGTATGTGTCAGTACAATCTAATAAATACAAAATAAAGCAAATGTCAAGAGATGTTTCTCTGTGGGCCTGGACGTGCCTACCGGAGAACCACGGCCTCCTCCCGCCATGTCAAAACCCCGGTGTGAGAACTGTTGTCTGGACAGGGATGCAGAGCGGGGGATACGCGGTTGTCAGAGCAGCAACATCCAACTAAGGAGAGACCAAGGGTTGGGGGACAGTGTCACCGACAGCTGCCGGACGGACTGCTCGGAGTCCCAGTACTGCAGCCCAAAACTGCAAGCCCTGCAGCTCTGCCTTGTGCCCCCAACTGCAGGTCAGTGTCAGTCCCCAAGTCCCCAGGGAAGGCCGTGTCTAACTGCAGCAATTAAAAAGGGAGCTGCCTTCTGCAAAGCCTGGGAGCAGTAATGAGACTGACACATTCCTCCTGTCATCTTCAGGAAAAAAGTGAGTCATGCTACTACTGAATTATAAATCCACATAAATAACATTAATCCCCCCCCCAAAAAAAAACCACCAAACCAAAAAAACCCAACAAAAAACCAATGACATTTTCAAGTACTCCCAGGCAGGGTCTTTCCTCCCCAGCCCTTGTGGTAGCATTCCTATTCCATCACAAACGGCTCCGTACAAGCCAGGGCAGGCAAAGCTGAATGCAGACGGCGCTCCCAGGGTTAGGAATACACACCTGCCAGCCTGGGAGAGAAGGAACATGTTTCTGTTCCGCTCAGCTACGGCATTTAACCTGGGAGCATGAAGGACACAATTAATAAAATATGAAATAAGGAACCTCCCCCAGAATAATAGCTCTGTGCAGCCCTAGGCAAGATCCTTGGCCAGCGTAAACTAGATGCTACAGAGGGAGAAGCAGCCAGAGGGCAGAGCTTCCCTGCGATTGCGGCTGTCGTTATGGGGGGAGGCTGTTTGCCTGCAAAGTTTTGGTTTCCCTTCAAGAAAGAGTACTGTCTTCCGATGTCTGAGTACTGTAATGCAGCACAGCCTGAGTTCTGAGCAAGTATTACTGAAAGCCTAGACCTTTGGGAGCTATATGAACAGCTAAGGACCTGAGCCAGTCCTTGCCATCCCAGCTTTTGCCGATTAGAAAGGGGAGACTGCAGTCCCCAAGGCTTCCCTTGGCTTCCTCTTGCCCCTGCTCCCGGCTCGGTGTCACACTGCAACACCGCCAGCCCGGTCCCTTGGTCGCCCAGGGGTGCTGGGTCTGAGGGCGCGCTCCCCCACCGCCCTCCCGGGCTCGCAGGGCTCCCCAGAAACACAGCGGACACACAACGACGGCACCCAGCTTTCGCGTCAGACACAGACTCCAGGGCTCCTACACGGATGGAGTCGGAGGAGGGTTTGCTACACAAACTGAGCCTGGCTTGGGTTACAAATGCTGGCTGTTGCATGACATTGGGTACAACGGGGACATTAGACAGCTACTGGAGACAGCTCTGTTGCTTCATGCCAATGAATGCTTTTGCTGCCGTATATTCTTGCGAGAGCCCAGCCCGCTCCTGCCTTGCTGCAGGTTCAGGCGCACTGAGAGATGATGTTAGAGTTGCAGTCTAAGGTGTGAGCGTGGCTTCTTTTGCAGTTTTCGGGCCCGCAGCCAGCACCAGGTGGGCTGACCAAGTCCAGGTAATAAGGGGACTTGAGGAAACGGCGGTAAGAATCCTTTTCCATGAGGGTGAATATTTTTCTCTGAGCCTCATCAAAGCAGGACAGCGTAGGCTCCAGCATATTGTGGCTCGTCTTCTCCCGTGTGCATGAATCCAGGTTCACCTGTGAGCCAAAGGGACAGCGTAAGTAGAATCTGTCCCAGAAGCGGCTATAGCATGGGTAAAGGAAAAGCCAAGCGTCTCTTCACCAAGCGTGTTTAAGGTGTCCTTGATGGGCAGTGGTCTGAAATGGCCGTTGGACACCCCGCAGCCTTGGCAGAATCTGTGCAGCTGGATACCAACGCATCTCCGCTGCCAGATGAACGGTCAGGGGAGACTGACACATGTCCCTCTGGGATGCAGCCAGCCAGGAAACTCGAACAACTGCACGGGAGGAGCTGGAATACTGGGAATGATAGTCCTCGTGGGCTTCTCCCCTTTGACTGTGCACATGGGATGGCCATGTGGTTGTAACTAAGCCCACTTTCTCTCCACCCAAGTTGACTATGAAAGCAATAAAACTGACGCCATTTGCCTGCAAACTAACAGAGAAGTGGCATTCTTCGACTCTCGTGAAACTACCAGATCTCTCCTTCCCTGTGCTGCTGGCCTGGTTCAGGATTTAGGGTGAAACCTTTGCTCAATAAATGTCCTGTGCACATACCTCTTTTGTTGCCTGCACCGAGATGAACTCATCATAGATCTTTCTGGCCTTGGGGCTGAGCTTGGCTGGTGACTTGGTTTTCTTGTAGTCCTCACAGCTGACCCAGAACTCGATGTTTTCCTCACTGTACTCAGATTTGAGAAAAGCACGGAAAGCAGCCAGTCCTCCTACAGATTGTTTAGAGGAAAACCAGATCAGGTAAGAGTGTTGGTTCCTGGACAGTCATACCCACGAACCCCAGTAAACACCAATTCTGCATTCTCCTTCCCAAAGCTGGCCGAGCAGCTCCCCGGGGACAGCTGCCTGTCCCCATGGCAGTCGCTTGTGCATGCCGAGGGAGGCTGGTATTCAGACAAGCCCCACCGGGATGTCACACGCGGGTCCTCAGCTGCCTGCTCCCCCACCGTGACCTTCAGTGGCTCAGCCAGGAGAACACAAGCAACTTGTGCGTTCCCAGGAGGCCCCGAGGAGACAGCCAACGCACGGCTGCAGGCCATGGGAACAACACAAAGGAAACATCAAGGACATCAGTGTAGCCTGGAAACGATGGGAAGACAAAGTCTCCCATGGGCTCAGCTGCAAACAGTTTCTCCACTTTTTAGTTCTCGTTTAACCCACTGTTAACTGTGCGCTGCAGTCTCGTTCTCCCCTTGCACGGGGTTGAACCAGTTGCCTTCACAAAAGGGACAGCTCAGCAGTAGGTCAAAGCCCCCCTCATGACACATTGGGATTGTCCCTTGGATCTGACCAAGAACAGCCCTCCTAAAGGCCTGTGTGGCCAAGGGAGTTACTGTGTGCTGCAAAGAGACATAAGACAATGTCCCATGCCCCCTCCAGGGACTGCTCAGCTCACACACTTTGCAGGCAGCACCCTCCACATCTCCCGCAGGACCCTCCCTCTTTACTTACTGTCATGATGGATCAAGTTTTCCAAAGAGTCTGCCCACTTTCTGACTTCCTCTTGGCTAACCCTAAAAGGGGACAAAGGGAGAAACACAGGGAAGATTTAAGAGGAGTACAGAAAGGACAAATCTTTTTCCCTGACTGTTGTAAGAACATACATGAGACCGAGAAGGAAACATCTGCTTGCTTTACAGAGACCCCTGGGCATCCCAGATCTAATCTACAGAAACTGCTGTTTGCAATCCCTGCCACCAGCCATGGGCTGGAAGGGAATTTTCCTGGGGACTTTGCATTTATTTCGTGACTGGCTGCATCTCTGGATGGGACACGGACCTAGGATCACTCTTACATGTCATATCAGTGAACTCCAAAGGGCTGATTTCTTTAACCTGTCAGGACAGCGGTAGCTGTATGGAAGAGAGAGGAACTTGGGAACTAGAAACACACGGGGAACGTGGGAGGACATCCTGCATTCATTCCCCCTACCATACCAGAACATCCTAGGGCTAATCTATGCCAGGAGCATACCTTGGCCTTTGGCGTCCTCCTTGGAAAGGACACCATCTACTTGCACCTCAGTGAGAGCAGCGATACCCTGGCAGGCTGCTCTTGGTTTTCTGTGCCAATACCTCTGTGCAGCTGTGCGGACCATTGCACAAACCCATCTCGAAGAGACAGTGATGCTGATTCTGCAATGTGTCGAGTCACGCTGAGTCTTGTGATGGCATTATTCCCCTGTGCAGGAGACCGCACAAGTCCTTCCACGTGCACATGCGTATTGAATCACAGAAGTGTTGGCAGAAAGGGACCTCTACCTCAGCCTTCATCGTGGAAAGGGACTATCAATACCCGAGGACTCTGGCCACACTAGATTCAAACACGCAGGTGTTCAGGAGGTACTGGGAAGCAGCGGCAGAAATGCTAACGAAGTTCAGCTCAGTGAAGGAGTAAACAGCACGTTGCAGCCAGCTTGGGCTTAACTACATGGCAGCGTCTGCCCTTACCTCTGGCTTGAAGCTATTTTCTCCTTCTTGCCCTGGGAAGAGCTGTAGTCACAGGAGTCTGACTTCTGCAGCAAGAAGCCCAGACGATGCTTCATGTCTTTGGCACTGAAAAAAATAATTCAAGTAGGAGATGAAGATAATGTGTTACAACTCCCTCTGCAGCCTCCTCACCCGCAATAAGCTCCTTCAGCATTACTCAGGGATACAAATGCAGGTCACTGCTAGTGACTCCAGTGCCGACTTTTCACTCCCCACATAATGCACGTTTCTGGTGCCAGACAAATATAACAATGTCAAAGAAGCGGTTTATCACATTCAACCGCACCATTTTCTTGCTGAGAAGGTCATCAGCCTGGAGCAGGGCTGGCAAAGGGGGAGAATCTGCTGTTTTCCTACGGCTTGTTTACAGTTAAAATATTGTGATAGAAAGGCATCACCGTGCTGTAAATGGTCACTTCTCCCCACGCTGATTTGCCCAGCCAGCACTGTCCATTTCTTACACACTCACTAGTCCTTTCCTGCAGCCCTTGCCACCTCCCCAGCGCGTCACCCAGCTGCAGGAGCAGCGGGGCCGTGCCAGGACACCCACCAAGCAGCCGCCCGTGACCCCGAGGGGAGGGAAGGGCGAGGAGCAGGACTGGGGTGAGGTCAGGGGATGAGCCGGGACCTTCACCACAACCAGCCCACGCTGACTACAAGCTCTCCCTTGCTCCGTGGCGAGCTCCTACGAGGACGAAGGCTTAATTTTGTTCTGCTTTCCAGCGTGCTCAGGACAACCATTGCCGGACAGCAGCACCGAGATGTGCAGCTGGCATTGCCACCAGCATCTCTCTGGATTTCCTTCCAGCTGAAGAACAAGGGGGTGAGTAAATCAGTCCTGCTCGCTCAGGGGTGCAAGCCCTGGTCTGCTGCAGAGCGCAATGATAGCGTAAGCAGAAAATTCTTCTCCTGCTCCTCAGATCAGAGCCTGGAAAAGAGCGAGAGGTTGTGCCGCAGGGCTGGGCTCTGGCAGCTGCTCAGCCACCCAGCTCTTTGCTCCAGCCATAGCACCCTGTCAGCGCTCCCGGCCACATCTTATCTCGCTGCTTGCGCTCATAAATGTTTCCTTAACAACTCCAGCACCAGGGTGAGAGTGAAGGAACCTCACAGCTTCTTTAGAGCAGGGCACGCGTGCCCAGGGCCAACATCCAGGTGCTGCCCCGGCAGGCATCGGCACTCCGTGCTGCCCCGCTACCTGCCCCAGAAGAAGGAGACGGCTCAGGTCTGCGGGAAGGCGGCAGCAGGAGGAAACAAGACACTGCTGCTTGCAGCGAGTCCCGCAGCTTTCTGGGAGAGAGGGATTTTCTTGGCAATCTTGGACAGAGCTGGTTAAAAAATGTGAACTTTTTTTTTTCTTTGCATTTTTTCAAATGCTCTGGTTTTTCCCCCCTGTCAAATGTTCCTGCAAATTGGGGGGGGAGGGTGTCCATATATTTTCCTCATATTTTCAGCGCTTGTTTTCAAATCCCCTATGAGCGGGGAGCTTTTTCTCCCAGATGGGAGCAGGCTGAGCCTCAGTTCATACTTCCCCAACCCTCTCCCACTGCGCAGCCACCGAGAAGCAGCCTCAGGAGCGCTCCGGGGGGCACGAGCAGCCAGGGAGGTAGCGCTGCACCATCAGAGACCCGTGCAGGTTTGCATGGGCTGCATGAGCAGGGGCTTTGGGGGGCTGGTGCCGTTTTGGGGACCTGGGCCACCCTGCTGGGGGTCTCCAGGCCCCATGGCCCCTGAAAGGGAGCAGCACCCTTCCAGGAGGGCTCGTGGCCGCCGTGTAGGCATAGAGACCCGCTGACGCTGGGCTGTGGGCAGACCGTGCTGCCGAAGACGTGCTTGGGGGTGCAGAGGCTCTGTTCTGGCAGCACTGGGATGCCTGGCCAGTACTGCACACCGGGACACAGCCAGATCCCGCACCCACGGCCGGGTACAGCTCAGCGCATCCTGATCGGCACCGCACAGCGGGGGTATGGCCAGCCCCACACCGGCCCCACAGCACTGTGCACCGGGGTACAGCCTGACCTGGTCCCTCACCGTCAGTACACACCGGGGACACAGGCTGACCCCGCACCGGCTGGTGCCGCATCCAGATCTGCGGTGCCCTGGGCTGGCCCACATCCCTGCCCTGCCTGCCGGGTCTCTGGTCCTGCCAGGGCAGATTTCTGCATTTGGCTTGGATACGTTTTGGGGAATGACCCTCAAATTTTTTGATATCCTGTCTGTCTCACTTCCCCCTCAAAAAATCAAAGCCAGAAAATTCAGCAGAGAAAGAGGATTTAAAGGAGAAAAGGGGTGCAAAGCTTGCAGCATAAGCAGATGACAGGCGTATCAAAATATAGCAATGCTAAACGCTGCTTGTTTTGCTGACGGGAAGGACGGGTTCAGAGTTCCCACAGCTCCGCTCTGTACGAAACCCATATGCAATTCTGCTTCTGACTAACAAAACAAAACAAAAAGCCTGTAAGCAATCATTTGTATCTAACCTTACAAAAGAATCAGAGCCGAATCTGCCACTTCTGCTTCAGACACAAAGTGCAATACATCCAGACTAACACGACCATTGACAAATGCTCAGAAATAAACAGTACCTTTTCAAGCAAGTGGCTGGCAGCGCAGCGAGTCCCTTACACATCTTGCTCCCGAGGTCGGTTCCGTATTCCAGGAAAAACAAGAAGGCAGGAGGCGGCAGAGGCTGCGCGCGGGTCCTTCACCCACTGCAGAATTCAGCCTGGTCTCCGAGCCAGCGGCGCTGCCTTGGCTCTGTTTTATAGCCCAGCCCAGACAGCCCAGCCGCGCGCGGTGACCCAGTCAGGAGTCAGCACAGCGGCAGCACCGTCCCCTTTTTGCCCACCCAAGAGAAAGAGGGTGACGTATAAGCCAAGACAAAGGAGTGAGTGGGATTGTAAACCTTACCAGAAATGAAGCTTGGTGTCTGGCTGCAGAGGTGGATTCTTTTAAAAGGGTGGAAAAGGCTTCAGGGGCTTTCCTCTGTTGCAAAAGGTGGAATGGTGCAGATAAAAGCTGGAGGAGATTTTCAGAGAGGCACAGACAGTAAAAAGGGTCAGCGAATCAGTTCTGAGAAGTGAGATGAGCTTTGCTGGTTCCTCTGTTCATTTTCCCCTTCTATTTAAAGCAACCTGGGGAAAACAAGGGACAAGAATTTTGAACACAAAAGGTTTCCATAATCCCAACAAATGCAGAAACCAGAGCTTTAAGGAAAGAAGAACGTAAATTTACCGGGGAACTACCCAGGCAGATGAGACCGTCCTGTTTTATTGTAGAGACATGTGGATATATGCCTTTGGCGAGGCTGAACAAAAAAAGCTCTGAGGGGCATATCGCTATCGGAATATAAAATGTGTGTGTCCCGGCACGCACACGTTTGGGGACAGCTCATGTACATGTGTGGGAAAAAGCAAGGCAGGAGGTTGACAACACGGCTGCCTTAGATAGCCGGGTACCACTGCAATACCTTACTTCTCCATTTGCATTTGCCCCTAATCAAAAAACCCAGACCTTGGGACTCAGGAGTCCCCAAGGCATGATGATTAATTAAAATAACAGGCATAACAGAGAGAACTTTGTGGCAGTGTTGAGGCTACTCTGTGCTAAAGGAAGAACCCACGAAACACCTGGTTGTGGGGAAGTTTGGTGGTGACCGCACTGCCTGGCTCTGCTGTAGTCCCAAGGGAGAGCAGAATGACTCCAGCTACACCACTTGTCCTCAGCCCTTGGAGGGTGCAGAAGGCAGTTGCCCCTCTGGAGAGGGAGAATTGGCTCATATTTATGGAGCTGCAGCTCAGCACAGCCTGTACCATCACTAAAAAAGAAGGGAAAGCTTTGGGCAGACGGATGTGCATATGGTCTGCTGCACCTTGAGTCTTGCTCCCGCTGTGAAATAAAGCAGCAGGCAGGCTGCCCACGCTACCCGCTGCTACGCTCCCCCTCCCCAGAAAACCTTTAAATACTTTGCCCGTGTCCTGCAAAAGTTGCAGGGTGAGCTTTTCCCTCCCATGTGTCTAGAGCCCACAGCCAGCAGCACACACAACCCAAATCTCAGAGCAGTTCACCTGCCTTGGCATGCCGTGTCCTCTCAGCTCGCTAGCTGTGCTGAAATCAATGCCCCAATTAACTTTAAAATGCTTTTTATGAATGTGACTGCTCTGTTGCCAAACCTCAGGCAACATGCCTGCGAGCCCTGCGCGGTTTGGACTAAAAATCAGCTCCAGGGCAGCCTACAACTTAAACTGAGTGAATCCTCTGGTGTTTTTAGTGTTGGTGAGCTGACGGCACTTGGGGGAGCGACTGAGCACTGTCAGAGTCGGTGCCAAGCTCTCTGGTGTCTTCTGTTTGGAGAGGAGAGAAGCCAAAGGGCAGAATATGGCCAACAGGGAAAAAACGTAACTAATTAAAATTAAATTAATTAAGTATTTAGAAATTAATTAATTTCAACCATGGGCAATGTTACTGCTGTTTGTGTGCAACTGCGGCACATTCATCCAAGCAATTCAGTAGCTCAGCTGGCCGACACGGTCAAGGTGTCTGCAAGCTCTAAGCCGGACCCTAACCCTGGCCGGCAGAGCCTGACCTCCTGGCTCAGGAAGGTCCCAAACGCTGCTTGCTAGGGCAGGGAACCTCTGCAGAACGCAGAAATTCTGCGGTTTCTCTGCAAACTGGCGGGTAACCAGATTTAGGAATGTCACACTTCTCTGTGGATTGTAAGCACGTTCGCTGCGTGGCTCTAATGACACTCGAGTGCTGGTGGTGTCAACATCAAATCGCCTTCTACAGTCCCCCAGTCCTGTGTGAGCCGGCTGTAATAAGAAATCTCTAACACTGCTATCGCAACAGCCAGCCCAAAGGGCTTTGCGGTGAAGACCATCCTCCCTGGACTCTTTGTGCAGACTCCCAGACCTGCTCCAGTTGAAATCGCCCTTTTTGCAGTTCATTAACGCCGACTGGTTCAGCCTGGCCCCCATGGAAGGAGGTCGGGTTTTCCTACTGTTTCTCCTCTGAGCTGTGTTTCCCAGCTGTTGCAGTTTAATATCCTCTAGGCTGCTCCAGCTGGTCCCCAATCGAACGTACCCCCTTCCACCTCTTACCCTTCGTAGTCAGCTCTCTTCTCCCATGGCACAGACTGCGCTGTGCTCAACACCAACATCTCCTCCTCCCTGCCCGTTAGAGAAGCGGCAGCTTACGCCACTTTTTACGCCTGTCACATCCCCTCTGGCTCGCTTCACCTGCGGCGTGAAGCAATCAGCAGCGAGGACGGGCTGGGAGCACAGGGCTGGGGGTGGGAGCTCCCTGGCCAACACATCTCCTGTGCTTTGGGGGCACCCAGGGGCTCACCGGAGACAGCACGCTAGTGAACATCTGCGGTTCCCACCGTCCCCCCCACTCATCCCTGCTGCATCCCACGCCCTGCCTCCCCACGCAGCTGGAGACAAGGCTATGAAACGGAGCTTTCCCTCCCACCGTTGCTGCTGAGGAAGAACATCACACATGCGTGCTCACCCCCACGCACAAGTGCGAGTGAAATGTGTCCCTCGGCTCAGCCGCAGCCAAGCAGCAGGCCGCGGGGAACATGGGGAACGCTGCGCTGGTGGTCATTGCCCAGAGCAGAGCTACTACAGGCTGTTGCCCTCCTGATAGCGCGGGGCTCTCCCGCCTCATCCCTTCCCATCGCAGAGCAGCATGCTCCGGGATGCGTGAGTGTGCAAGGAAGACAGCTGCTTTGTGTCACTGGAAATGGAGAATGGCATGACACGGGAGCTGTGAGAGTGCGCTGCTGGGCCAGAGCATCTTCTGTCACTGCTGCCTTCCCTGGTCCACCTCGAAGAGTGGCCCACTCTTCCTCATCTTCGTGTCTCACTAAGCCAGCCAGGCACCTTGGAACTGGGCTAGCAAATCGCCTGGGTGCACGGGGGGACACGGGGCAGAGCATTGCCCACCCTTCTCATGGGCATCCCCATCCCCATCCATGTCTGGCCTCTGCTCTGCTCTGCAGACAGCATTGGAAAGGACCCGGAGCAACTCCCCCAGCCCTGAGAAGCACTAACCAGGGTGGCACAGGTCCCCAAGGCCCCGGGCTGCAGAAGCCCTGCAGGAGCAGCAGCCACGGTGACATTTCTGCCCACACGAGTGGCCCTGGTGCCGAGCCCTGCTGTGGGGAGGGGGCCTGGAGCTGCGCTGAACTTCCCGATTTGCTCCTCCCATACCCCAGCCCCAAGCAGTCTTTGCACAAAATCCCTTCCAGTGCAACCTCCCCCCCACCCCCACACTGATTTCTTCTCCAGTACCCCTGTTAGTGGGCAAGATTTCCTTCCAGTAAGGAGGGCTGCATCTTCTCCACATACATGTGCTGTGATTGAATTACGGCTAATGAGCTGGGAGCAGAGCGCCCTGGAAGGACCATTTGGGTCTGAGCTGGGATGAATTAGCTCAGCACGTGCCTGTGCCTGACACTGCATGCAGCCACGTTTCCCGTCCCAGGGCACTGACTGTGGCCTGACCTCATGAACAGACACTTGGAGAGGCCGCACTTGTCCCCATAGGGTCCCCCAGCCAGCACTGGCATTCCCAGAAACGCCGTCCCACAGCCTCGTCTGAGGCAATCGTTCTTTCCCGTGTCCCTGCAATGCACCGCCTGACTTCACGCGTGACCTCAGCCGCGGCCCTCGCAACCAGCCCCCATAGGCAGCCTTTGAGGAGAGAGCATCTCTTCCCAAATTAGCCCTGACGAGAGGGATGACTCACCATTCTGCCACACCGTTAATTCTCTGCTCGCACAGAAACCTTCTCAAGTGGATGTACCTCCAGGCTGACCCAGTCGCCTTTCTGCTTCTCTCGGATGAGGCAAAGATGAACTTTTAAAGGCAAAGCAGCGTTGATTTGTTGTCGTAGTTTCTTGCTGAGCCTGCTCCTCTCTGAAGTGATGCTCTGTAAACGTTAGCACGTTCATTCAGCGCGTTCCTTAGCCCCAACTTCACACAACTCCTACAGCCAAAACATACAACTCATGCAATTTTCCCATGCTCTCAGGTGTTTTCTACTTATACCTGGCACCTACAACATCAGTGGATTTTTGTCATTTCTAAGTGGTTGGAAGTTCCTAATAATGTGGAGGGTTTTGGCTGGGTTTTTCTTTGCTTCAGCCCTCAGTTTTTGGGCTGTCTACTTCTCCTGTTACTGCTCAGAAGAAAATATTTCATCTTGTATCAAAGGAAGAATTTTGTTCAGCCAAAATGGACTTTTTTTCTTTTTCCTCTTGGTTTGGGTTTGGTAATGAAATAAGTAGGGTTTTTTTTGTCTGGCTATTGTTCTTGTTTGTGGACATCAGACAACAGAAAAAGCTATAATTCGAGTAATTTACCTTCCAATTTCCCAAATCTCTGTCTCACCATCCATCTTGATTAACAGTCCCTTAAACATTTCCTCTTAATCACTAAGAAAGCTTTAAATAACATGGGACCACAAACGAAGCCAACATATGTCTGTTCACTGATGCCTTCCCAATACTAAAACCACTTTGAAATCTCAGCCACTTTTAGTCCATTTAATATGGATTTTATGACATTTTAAGCCAAATATTGATAGCAAGTCATATTCATTTATAAATCTATTTCACCACCACAACTCCCTCATAAAAGCACTATTAAGCTCATTAGAAAAGGTCTATTTTTCCATTAAATCACGTCAGCTGGTATCAATTATATCACCACCTTTTCAAATGAGCCTGCTATCATCCATACTGATAGTGCTGCTGTGCTGATCAAAAGGTTAATAGCTCTGTGACTATATAGCTCACCCCCTCTTAGAGCACGGCTTTCTTCCAGTCTCCTTCTATTCTGAAATGTCTGAAAAAGGCCCACTCTTTGTGCTGAGAGCTCTTTAGCCTACTCCTCCAAGAACCTCAGTGCGATCCAGTTGCACCGGGTTGATCTCAAGCTGTGCGGATCATCCCCAGGGCTGCGCAGCCCCCAGGCAGGGACAGGGAGCAGACGCTTGCGCTGCGTCCCACCTCTGCCCACAGCCCCTCTGGAAGCGTCCCAGCGCCAGACCCCGACCCTGCCATTGCCGCTTCTGTCCCCGAAAGGTGCCCGGGGGTGCGAAGCAGCTGGGTTTGTGCTGCCAGCCCCTCCTCAGCCCGCACACCCTGGCTGCAGCACCGTGCCCGAGAGCTGGTGGCCGCTCCTGCTGAGCAAAGGTGGCTCTGGGGAGATACGCACCGCGGGCTGCTCACAGGGAACAATTTCACCCTTGACAGCAACCAGGTCTAAGCGTTTTCACTCGGTATTTTGACCAGGTACAGTACAATACAAATTTAGCTGCAGTTCTGTGTTCCTTCAATGTTCTTCTTCGCAAGCTGTTGGCACTTATTCTTTGAAGCTGACTGGGAAATCCCCTGCTGAGACAGGAGCCGTAATGGTGGGACAGCTCAGATTGAGCCCTGTGTGCTCATCACCACGTCGTTAGTGGTTAGCTTACGGTCCGTGGTTTGTGCACACCTCGCCTGCTGGGGACCTCTCACTCGTGGGCTGAGTGCTTCACTGGAAGGTGCCCTAAGGTACAGGGGAGGAGGAGGCACAAAGGGAGGCAGGAAGAGGGTTGATGCGTCAGAAATTAAGACTCCTTTACGTACAGCGTAGAATAAAACCACTCCTTGTGCCTTCTGCACCGCAGCAACCCAGCTGTGCAGTGACTTCTTTTCTACAGCTTTAAAAAGCCCAACTTTTTAATGTGATTGAACTATCTGCTGCCTAGACGATTATTAGAGGATGGGAAGTTACAGGCTGCAGGGCTAAATCTTTCATCGCTGCAGATCTAGTGAGATCTACTGTCTTAACCTCAGATGGACCTTTCTCCCTTCCTTCCCTCTTATCTTTCCAGTGACAGCTGAGCAGGATTAGAGCTGCCACGCCACAAGGGCCCACGCCAGGGAACCAAGGCTAGAGCTTTGTTCAGAAGTGCAAAGCCCAGGGGACATTTTGTCGATGGGGTCATGGCTCAGCATCCAAAGCACGTTGCTTACTGCTCTGGTCGCAGTTTAGTTGTTTTATTCTCTAAGGCAGCTTGGAAGCAGCAAGCATCTGTCGATGCCTGTCTCAAGGGTATGCCAGTTATTTAAAAGGTGATGTCTGACAAGTCTGCGGATGGGGTTGCAGAGCATCATGATTGCAGGCTAAAGAAACACAGCAGCAAGGACAAGCACCCGCAGCAGAGAAACAGCATCCATTCAAAAGCACTGCTGAGATGCCAGCCCGCTGCATACGATGGCTGAGTTGACTTTGGGTACAAGTAAATGCTCTTGATGTGGCCCCAGAATCGAAAGGCAATTCTAAAAGGTGCCAGGTATTCAACGGATCAGACAGCCCCAATGTGCAGCTAGTTTAGAAACCACAAAAAGGAAGCAGCAAAATCAAACTGCACTGAAAACAGTTGGTCCTAGCCTGAAGTTCCTTGAGCTGTGTCTTGGAGGTGAAGTGGGCAGAATGAACCTGCAAACATCCAACGTAGCGAAGATGTGGAATTGCTACACCAGGAAAAAGTCGCTTACTGCAGAGGCCGATTGCGTAGGAATGCATACAGTATGCAACAGACACGCAAAGGCTACTGGAAAACAGTCACTGCTCTGTCAGCTCTGTTTTGCCAAAACCTCCTGCTCTTCAAAATTTATGTTGCAGCAGTGCTGAAAATCCAAGCAGACCTGAGCTTCACTCTGCCACAGAGAAGAAAAATACAAGCAGAGAACGAGGTGTGAGCAAAATCCATGGCACATTGGACATGGCTCTTTCTGCCCTGCAGCTGATGCTCACAGCATCACGCTGAGAGCGACATTTAATGCCTCATCATTTAGAAATTTCTGCTTTTTCCAAAAGAGAAATAAATGCTCCATGTTGTCACATTTCATCCTTCTGAACGTCTCAGCAGGATGCATGTGGCTGAGATCTTACTGTCTCTTCTGAAACCGTGTTTGCCTCTCTTTTTGCAGGCTGGATACTAAAGACTGCAATTACTGGCTCAGCAGGTGAGACTCCGGCAAGCTGCTATCCCAAGGCACATTTGTGCTTTGGTGTTTCAGCAAGAAATAAGTTTCAACACAGAAAGAAAAAAACATGGGCTTCTACACCTGTTTTGAATCAAGCCTCCAGTATCTGTAACCGGCTCATCTAACACAGGATCACTTGGATCACACAGGAATCTGACCAAGACCTATTGCAGCAATCCTTAAACCGTCATCCGCAGGGGACTTGTGGTCCCACAGATATAATGCAAAAATCAAAGGAGAGGCTGGCTTGGATAATCTCAGAGATGCAGCCACAAAGGTGCATTATGGACCTGGACTTTCCCAGATCAAGTGTGTCCAGATCCAGGGTACTGTTTCTGATCACTGGAGAGACAAGCTAGCTCTAAAGAAAAGCGTGGCTCTGAAAGGGGTTGTACTGTTCAGCATTATCACAGTATAAATTGACCGCCATCACGTACAAAGTGCTTTATATTCCATAAGTACAGAGTGTTTATCTTATTTGTGCCTCGTCGGAAATTGCAAGCCTCTGGTGAGGGTAGTACTGACAAATTGCCTTTCCCCATTTTGTGAAATAGCGCTGCAGCCCCAGTCAGCCCAGCTGAACTTCACCCACAAAACCCCCACATCAGATTGCCACTCAGCCCGGTTCCACGGGCTTGTCCAGGATTGCCAGGCACAGACCCTGGTTTGTTACACAGGGGGAAGGCCAGGCTGAGGAACAGGATGGACCCACGCTGGCCAGAAGCGGGGGAGGCCGGGGTCACGAGAGCTGGAAGGGAGGAGAAGAGTGGTCAGTGATGTACAGAGCGCGAGGCAGCTACGTGAGGAGAGAGCCCAGAGATGAGCCATGGGAAGGAGGAGGATACGTCCCACGGCATCTGGACGAGACAATCCTTGGGAACACTGCCCAGCAGCCCAGGGTCTCCAGGGACGCTCAGCTGTCTCTGGCGGGAGCGTGTGGATGTGCTGAGTGGCCTTGCTGCCCTGCAAAGGAGATCCCTGAGAGCTGAAACCAGTGCCCATTGCTTTGGAACTGTGTGGTAGGGTCTCCAGGGGAACCGTGCCAGGCACAGGCCTCCAACATGACCCTTCTGCTCAGCAACATCCCTAACTCTTTACTGTTATCTTCGGCTTGAGATTCATGATGGAGGATCACTTATGTTCTCAGCAAGAACAGCTAAAAATAGTGCTAATATAACAAGGATGAGAGATGAATTTACAAAGCAGAGCAAGAAAGCACAGAAGCCCCTCACAGTCATTATACACTCCCACAGCTTTCAGATGTGCTTTCAACAGCGAAGCCTCTTGCTGTTTGCTAGGGAAAGAAGGAAATTGCCTAAGACAGTGGCACATGCCTGGAAGGCTTCATATTGGAGTAGTTCCTTTTTGCCCCTTCTCCCTTCAACACACCTCACGGCTATCCACCTTGCAACCCTGCTTCCTCCAACCAAAATATGTGGGGCATAGCTGCCAGCAGGTGTGCGGAACATCTGGCGAGCCATCACATCAGCCCTTGCAGGGGAGAGAACAGACTGGTCCTTTCTCACCCTCTAAGTCAGCACCAAGCTTCAATGAGACATTTCTTCCTTGTCAGAGACAGATACTGCCAAAAATATATACGGCTTTTTTCAGGCTGAGGCTCCATTAGGGTGTTGCAACTCCCGCCCTGTCCCTTCTGATGTGGGCTAGTACACCTGCAGCTCAACCTTTGAATAAGCACTATGGATTTCTAAAATTTGTAAGCAGTTGTTGGTGAAAGTGAAGCAGAAGGCTCAGGAGGGGAAACAGCCAACAGCTCGGGCTACCATGATACCTGGATCCCTGGTGCTCGCACTCCTTCGGATGGAGTGACAGGTACTCCTGGTTGCACCGTGGCCCTGCTTCAGAAGGGTGGACGGGGGCACATAGAAACCAACCGACTTGCACCACACCAGACTGGCTGCCTAGACACCTCTCACAAGCTGCAGGAGCTTAAGCCTTATCTTAAGAAAAAAGGCCGTTTTCCCCTCGGAGTTCAGCCCTGTGACTCAAAGGGCCAGGGTGACACCCTGCCTGGTGCCGTCTCTCACCTGTCTCGCAGGTATGCTGGCTCCAACCGTGCTCTGCTCCGCACGCGGTGCTGCACGGACCCTGAGCAATCCCTGCCCCGCTGCCAGGCTAATGCAGAGGAAGTGGCTAATTTAAACTCTTCGAATCGTTCCGGAGGCTTTTGGGGGTGCTTACCTCCCCCATTCTAACAGCCAAAAACTCGAGGGAAGCCACCTTGCAGTCTGAGCGGTGTTTAGAGTGGCAGGCAGCTGATGCAAAACAGGCTCAAAGGCAGTTTGGGAAAGATAAGTTGGGTACAGAGAGGCCTGGCTCACCCCTCCCCATAGCCACAATAAAGCGTTTGATGTGTCCCTTCTCTGCACTTGATCACGTTCCTGCTGCCTCTGTGATTCATATTATGCAACTGATTGACTTTGCAAGATATGAGAACAAAGTGTCTCCTTGCCCTGCTCCCTGATGCGCATTAAGGGTGTTAGATTGGAAAGCTGAAGCAGAAATCAAAACAAGCCCTCAAGCCTGGTTTCTCTGCTAATCACTGGCGCTCAGATCCTCGTTACGCCGAGGAACTCGGTGGTACCTCAATCTAAAGGCACCATCCTGGGCACGCTTCCAGTGGTCTGCAGAGCTGTTCTGTTGCAGCTTCCCAGTAAGGACTGCGACACTTTCTGTATCAAGCAAAAATTGTTTTCAAATAGGATTTTTCTCTTTGAGGGTTAATGAGCAGCTCTTGAAGCAGACTCTGATCAGTGAGATGTGAAGGAAGGAAGCCAGGAGGCAGAGAGGCCAGCTGTCTTGCCAGCTGCATCCCAGTCACAAAAAGTAAAAAAAGTTGTGGAGAAAGGAGTGGGATCAAGTGCCTCACCTGCTCAAGCAGGGCCATAACCCCTGAAAGCATGGCTCAAGGTACTTCTGAAAGCCCAGACTGCTCCTGGCTCAAGAACTCACTGCCCTCGGGCCAGCATATTCCAGTTTAGCATCTTCAGCCTGGTGCCACATCCCCAAGGCTGGTCTGAAAAAAAGACTTCACATGATGCTTACAGTAGGAGGAAAGAGGCGCTGTCGACAGATGACACCCACATCATGTCCTTTCATAGCCACGTTACATCAACGTGTTAGTGCTGAGCTTAACAGTTACTCCACTGCATGAAATCTGGTGCCTATAGGAGAGGGGTTTGCTTCTGTGTTTCTCCATTTTCCTACCTCCAGCTGTGGATTTCCTTTACTTATGGCTCCTGGATAACAGAGGCTGAATCCTGCTGTGCTGTTTTACTGCATTTTAAATTCTCTAATATATGCACATTTGGCCCAAAACTCATCAGTCCAGTGGGGGAGGCAGGTTGGACTCTGTCAACAGCAGAGACCAAACAGGGCTCAAATTTTAAAGAAATTGGCTCTAAAATCCTGCTTGTCTTTGTTCTGTATGAGTCACACCGAATGGGGACAGCACTAAGAGCGGAAGGATTATTTTTTTTTCTCCTCAATTTTCCTCTCATATATCACCTGGAGTTGTTCATGAGAGAGCAGGAAGAAGATCTGCTACCCCCCGCCTGAGATCAGCAGAGCCTTACAGCAAATCCTTCAGTCTAACAGTATCGGCTTGATATCACGACAGATCAGTAATAGCACCTGAACCCCAAACTGACCCACAGTACATGCTCAGGTGTTACTATATAGGGATGTGGAAGTTATTCCCAGCCAAGACTCCATCCAATTTTTATCCAGCCCTATTCGTGTTCTGTAGCTGCTAACGTATTCTCAGGAAACCTGTTTCAGGACTGGTGCGACCTCCACTGATGAACTAACTGGCCCAATTACCTAGAGTTTACTATTCAGTGAATCTCCAGATACTCAGCCGTGGAAGAGTAGTGCTGAATCTTGCACGTACAGGGCTCAGAAGCAGTGCAAGTACAGACTTGGTAACAAGGAAAAGCATGGAGAATTATAACGTGAGCAATCCTGCACCAGGAATGAAGGGAGGGAGAGCAAACCGTCCTATGCACGCAGACCTTCTGCTGAAGGTCAGTGCAGGGTGAATGGATGCGATACAGAAGCTTTCAATCAACTACATGGTTAAGCAGATAAAGTTTTTCCCAGGAAGTAAAAGGCCACCAGCCTGGGACCACTATGGACTGAGAAGCAGGACCGGGACTATGCAGCCAAAAGCACAGGACAGCAGGTACCTGTGAACATGAGAGAGCCAGGGGGAAAAAAAAGAGGCAGCTGGGATGCCGTAGCAGAATGAAAGGTTTGCAAGATGACAGACTGCAAGGGAGGAGCAACAGACACCAAAGAACAAAAGACCTGGAAGTACAGACAGGAGAACAGCAAAGGCTGGGGCAGCCTGGTGTTGCTGGAGGAACAGAAGGGGAAGGTTGCTGAGGGCAGGGCAAGACGTAGGAGGTGCAGAAAGCCAGGCATGCCAGGTTGAAGCTGTACACAGTGCCCTTCTTGCTACCAACAGCATGGGCTAAACTTCAGATTTGAGAATTATCTGCTTCTCCTAGTCTGGACACGTTTGTTTTCCTGGTGGCCTATCAGGAAAAGCAATGGTATGTGAATTACTGCAACCTCAATGCCACTGTCTGGCCAGGATACGGGGTCTTCTGCTGATGACTTGTCTGTGCTGTGACCCTACCAGAGCACAGGCTGTTTGGTCATGCCATTAAACACATTCTTCAGTTTTACAAACAGGAAAGGCATCCTAGGAAGCCAGTTCTGGGAGCACTGCTCCACTTTATCAGCACAGGTCATTCTTTTCATTCTCATTCTGTTGTTTTCCCCCCACCATTTACACACACATTTCAATTCAGACTTCACTTCAGCCTTAATATTCCTGTTGTAAATCTCTTATACATGTATGTGTGGGTATTCAATATGCTCTGCCTCATTCAGATGTTCAGTAAGAGGTTGGAAGATGGGTATTGCTCTTCAAGAGGGCTGTAGACCAACTGGAGAGAGTCCAGATCACAGACCTATAAGGCAAGATGAAAGAATGAGAGTTTGCTCAATCTAGAAGCGAGCAGACCAAAGGGACACAGGGTAACGATACATGAAGTACCTAAATATCACATCCATAAAAGGCTGCAGTTACAGAGAGGAAGATGATAAACTGTTCAGTGTGTCCATGCTGGTTAAGGGAAAAAAATGTTTGTCCTGAATTACAGCAAGTAAGGATTGGATTAGATTAGATAGCAGACAAGATTTTTCCAGCTCTAAGATCATGAAGTACAAGACTGGATAACCTATGGAATAGTTTATAACACCACTTAGAAAAGCTCCCACTACACCTGTAGGTTATTTGCCTCTACCTTGGGCAGGCTCTAGATGGTCTTTCTGCATTCCCACAGCAAGGGCTTATTGAGGAGGTGATAAAACAGGAGTCTAAAGTTCAGCTTTGATATCCACATGTAAAGTTTTTGGTTAAATGTTGGGTCCACAGCATGTCCTGCTCCTAACAGTCTCACCCGGCTGCCTCAGAGACAAACATGGAGCTGCGGCTGGATACCAGGGATGCACTGTTGCTGTACAGCCTGTCTTCAACAAGGGAAGTGTAGCTGCCCTTCGCAACCCAGACCTTCCCACTCTGACCAAGCTTTGCCACCCTTTGACCACTGCAGTAAGCCAAGCTAGGCTGCATCAGCAAGCCCATTCACTTTTTTTTTTTTTTTAAAGCCAGATGGATTTCTACCTACGCCGCAACCCTGGGGAAAAGGAAGTTGATTTGCTGGCTGGAGAAAGCAGCTCACAGTGACCAGTCCCAAGGGAAAACAGATGATATCAGTGTTTCCGAGTTTCCAGTTAATTGTGTTTACTGAAGAATACATAACATTAGAGTGCCTTGAGCCTTGGCCAAGTTTGTAAAAGTAAATAAAGACAATTCCAGTCTAATGTTAGAAAACTGACCCTTGGATTATCTGAACTCACTTCTTCCAGCAGCTAGAACAAACCCTGATGCACATGATGTGAAACAAGGAACATTGGACTCATACCTTATTATTTTATCAAATGAACGTGTTAAACCGTTGCAGCTAGAAGGCATCTCTGCTCCAGAAGACAGATCGCAAGACAGAAGATCAACTCCTTCCTCCTAGGGCTTGTCTGGTGACCCCTCTGCAGCTCATCAGACTTCCAGTCACCTTCTCAGGAGGATGCACTGCAGCACATGCTGTGTTAGGAAGCAGCCAGAGTAGAGATGCTCCATAACGGGGGATGAGCCAGGAGCTGAGGATGACCCCAGCACAGGCTGTGCCCTCACTGAGGGGCACTGTCCCACAGCACCTGAGCAGGGCAGGCTGCACAGGAACCAACTAGTGGCCCACCCACAGCCCTAGGATGGATCAGGGCAGGGGACATTTCAGGAGCCCCACCAGGAGGAGCAGGAGATGGGGTTGGAGATATACCTACCTACAACATAGCTCAGGAGACTGATGGAGCTCAAGGCCTGAGTTTAAATAGAGCTTCTGGTCCATGAGCAGAGGGTGTGGGTGGGGGCCCAGGTGAGGCTGGTCAGCACAACTGAGGCCATGTCTGCACCCTGAGCCGGCTCCTCAGATGGGCAGAGCCATCTCCAGCCTCCCCAGGAAAAACTGCGCAGCATGGCTCATCCCAGAGAGGAAGGCAACCATCGGGTGCTGCCTGGTTCCTCTCTGAGCCCTTCCAGCCTCATCCCTGTGTTGCCTTGCTTTCTGCCTGGCCACGCCATGTCAGCTGGGGTCCTGCTGACTCCTCCTGTGCCCTACAAGCACACCTTGCAAATTGCTCACAGCCTTTCTAACGCAGCCGTTTCTGCCCAGTAGAGTCCCATTAGCCAGAAACTCTCTCCTCAGTCTCTAATGATTGAAACCACTAAGCCATTCGTCATGCTACATCTTCTTTCCCAGTGAGTAAAAGTCAATTAGTGTTTTCAACTTTGCTCTGAAATAGCCCCGGCTCCCTCTTGCTTCTTTATGCTACCAGGAAACCATCTACAATAATGACTTGTTTGGAAGTCTAGCGCTGTGTTGCAGTGAAGTTCAAGCTCTCTAAACTTTCCTCTCTGTGCACCAAACAACTTAAGCAGGAGGTACATTTTGTGGCCAGAAATTCCAAGATGAATTAGGTTTTGAACATGTCATATGGCCATTTTTTAAATTTTATTTTTATTCTTTATGCCCAAGAAAATAATGATGACTTTTGCTACCAGACCTTATTTCCTATCTTAAACACCTGAATTTTCAGCAATCTCTCTCATTTTCCTAATCCTGTCTTAGCGCAGGAATAAACTCTTGAAAAACAAACGCTCCAAAAAGCCCGTGGGATGAGAGCCGCTGATCTACACAGTCCAGGCGTGTGCAGCGACCGCAGGTGGTCCTGTGGCCATCAGTGAGTTCTGGTGGCCTGCTGTCCCCGGGGGGCCTTGGCCAGCACCGGGTGCTGTCACACAGCGCTGGCCCAGGCTCCCTGTGAAGCGACTGGCTGCAGCCATGCCCAGAGCCGGGTCTGCGAGGGGCTTGAAACAAGGGGCTGTTGCACTCAGAAGCAAATCGGCTCCAAACAGAAGCTGCCGAGAGTCAAGGTGAATTTCTTTTGCATTTGTCAGTGTTAGGATGTAATAACGCATTAAAGCTTGACCAGCGCGTAATAATTGCATTAGAGCTGCAAGGGTTTCAAAGTTAAAATAGACTAATGTTTCTTAAATGAAAAATTCAAAACTAGTGCTTTCTACCCTATTCATATTTTAATTTGAAAGTACAGCCATTACTCTGAGCAAATTCAAATTAAATAAGCTTTTTTTATTAAATTATTTTATTGTCTGGCCATTTTTAATTAAAGAATATGCAATTCAATTATTAAACAAAAACATATGTGCTAAGATTCATTCCTACTCAGCAACGAATCTACACATTTGCTTAAATTTCATTGAAGTTATCATATGTATTTTTAAACCACAGCCTGTGAAAGAAGGCTTGAGAAGGATACACTTTTCATGTGTAGACTGTGGGTCTCCTCCAGCGATGGCTGTCAGCCATTTGCTGGTAATGGTTTCTATTTCTCAGCAAGACTCTCAGAGAATCGGCAACCTTTCTCCTGCCGGTACACTATGGCACACGTTTTGTTTGGAGGTTGCCTCTACATCTGCTCCCAAAAGAAAAAATCCCATCTTCCTTAAGGCTTCCAGAATGAGCTGCTGGACAGAGATGCCAGGTGGTAGCTCTCCAGTTAGACGGTGGGGGTAGAGGTGGTCCACATCACAGCTCTGCCTCAACCAGTGAGAAGTGCCTGGTCTAGCAGGTTTGACGTACCACCCTCTCATGAGTGACAGATTCACAGCCGATGAATGGCATCCCTGAGCACTCTGCTTGAAGATGGTGGCTGAGATCTTCTACCTCACCATGGTGTCAGTGTCCTCCCTTCCACACTGTGTGAATGCCCAGACCTGTGGATATAACAAGTCCTTCCATTTGTAAATATTCCCTCCTGGACAGTTTGTACTGTATCATCTGCCTCAAAGAACCCACAGAATAATTCCTGGTCTGTGGCTTATCCAGAAGCAGAGATGTGGGCTGACCTTTGATTGGCATCCTTTCTGGTACCTCATGAGGTAAGCTGCATGCAATGCCTCTAGTGCCAGTGTGTTCTCCTGCATCCACCGCTCCTGACTGCGTGGGGTTTGCCTTGGGAAGCAACACGGGGGGCACAAATAAAAGCCTGAGCCAGTTTTGAGGAGAACAGCCGCTGTTGAGATGCGACTGAACATGTGCACGGTGAAGTGTTTGTGAGGGTTTTGCTCAGCTCTGATTCAGCCTAGGAAACAGCCGGCAAAAGTCACCCAGCCTGGCTTCAGGCCCAGCTCACACAATTAGAAAAGTATTAGCTGAACTTAATAGGAAAATCAACATTAAGCAGATATGAGCTGGTGCACTTGTTAAATACAATGGAGTGTTTTTCCCTGGCAGAAGCCCAGGCTAATGGAGGGCATCCAGCATCGAAAGCAGCCTCCAAATGAAGGCTTAATTGGCCTCTGAAGCCACTCATATAATTACAAACACTTGTAATGAAGCATGAAAAATAAAAGAGCCCAGGACTGTGACATGAAGGGAAGAAATGATCTCATCTGTTTCAGAAAATAAATCAAAGCTCCTTTACCTTTTTCCTTACGTTGAACCTTGTTCCCAGCTCCTATCTGGCCTGCAGACTCCACTCAGCTGCCGGTTTCCAGGGCAGTGCTAAGACCAGGGGGAAATCTAGCTTCTAACACAGGGCAAAACTTCTGCCTTCCCCTGACAGCTGGGGACACCTCTCCAGCCTCCCTCGGTGCAGGTTGGACACCGGGGTGGACGCTACAAAAGACTTCGACTGCCCACTGCTGGTGTGCACAGCACAGCCCTGCCAGCTGCTAAACCTCTGCTTTGGCGAACGCTTTGTATTTTGATTCTGGTTTAACTTTAGCTAAGTGACCATCCTTGATTTCTGTTCAACAGCTGCTCCCTGAACCACGTATCCCTGCCAACTACTCAGACACAGTAGCAGCAGCCGTAGGACCTGGTCCGGGCAGAGCCATGTACGTTCCCCCTCACACCAGGGACCTGCAGCCCCTGGAACGTGCGTCCCCGAGCAAACCGGTGGGGAGTCCAAGGTACAACTCCCTCAGTTGCTATGCTGCATTGAGCCAAAGATCTACGAGGTTTGTGCTGTTTGTTGCTCTACAATTTTCTGGCTTGTTTGTGTTGGGGGAGACTCTCGAGTCCTTTGGTGAGTTCAGAATAACAGAGTAACTGAGGCTGGAAGGGAATCAGGACCCATCTGGTTCAACACTTGCACAAAGCAAGGACAGCTTTGACATCTTGTATCCTTTCTATGGATCAGGTCACATCTGGTCCCACCAAAAGGAAATCTCAACCAGGCACATTAGGGAAGACCTGGAAGTAGTCTGACTTTGATCAAGAAGGGTTCCTCCCCTCACATACCAGAAAAACAGCTGTACCAGCACCACACCCAACCATGTCCAATTAGCCATGCCATCACCCCAGCTAATTAGCCCACTCAGAGCTTTGCAAGGCCACAACAATATTGCTCATTCTTTCAGTGTTGGTTCAGATGACACTGGACCACTCCACCTTACACCTTTTCACAATGTTGATCACTAAGGCCGGGGAGAGGACCTGTCACCCACACCCCTACTTCCCAAAGCTCACAGCTGCTAATGCAGGGAGAGAAAAATTTCAGGAGAAAAATTCCAATGTCTCCTAAAGAAGGGGAAGGCATGGCACAGAGACTACCACCACTGCCAGAAGGACAGCAAGGAGACAGCAGTCAGCTGGGTGCCTGTTGTGGGGTAGATAGACACCACTGAACATCACTTTTATTCAGGCTCATTTTCACCACACACTTGTGATGCGAAGGCTTACTGCTCTACACACACCTTGGCCTTCTCTCCTCGACCCTGCATCCCTCCGTCACAGGACCTCCGGCACTCATTTCTTGTGTGTCCACATATGCCCAACACAGTGTTCATACAAAGCTGCTGGGTCCCTCCTAGTAGGGACAAGTGATGAGAAATTTCCATCCTCTTGAAGAAACTAACTTTGGCTGGACTTACTCAGCCTCCTGTTATCACTGTGGCATTCAGCTGTAATTAAACACTGAGGGCTGAACATTGGTCACTGGACAATCATTTTTTTCATGTGACTAACATTGTTTGCCAGTAACTTCTGTCCAAGAGTTTGAATCCTGCGTAGGCCAGACTGCGTCAAGAAATACCATAGGACAGTCTCACATCTAGCACTCGTGATCTTAGGATGCACCAGCTGGTCTGCTGAAGCAGGCACTACTCAAGCGAAGGGGGAGCATCCTCTTGCACCCAGGAGGATGGTGGTTAACAAACTACAGCTTCCCTGGCACAGTCTGGGCACAGCCGGCCCCAAAGCCATGAGTTTTTCCTTGCTTGTACTGGGTTTTGTATCGTTTTACAGCTAAAATGCTAAAATGTGATCAAATCATGCTCAGCTAGAGAGCAAGACCTGACATGAGCTTAACTGCCCTCAAGTGATGACAAGCAGAAAGTGCAGACAAAGAAGTCGCCTGAAAAGAAGCACGTTTTGCAGGAGCCTGGGTGAGACTTCAGAGAGGCTCACCTGTGTGCGAGAGGTGGCACAGCCTCAAGCCCGGGGTTTTACTTTGAAGTGTCTGCTCTGGCTCTGCCCCAAGGGCTTGCTGGGGTTCCCTGCTTTCAGCTCTGCTCAGATAAGCATCACAGTCGCTCCTGCTAAACGAATACAGCATGGCAAGCACAGAGGCAAAGCACTGACAAATGATTCTTCAGCAGCCAGAAAAGGACCCCAGCTCGCAAGTCCAGCTGGTTTTTGCAACTGAGATGATGCAGGTTCCTGCACGCGCTCAGTTACCAAATAATGACCCCAGGTGCAAACATCAAGAGAGCAGTTGTGCCTTTTGCCACGTCTGCACAGCCCTGCCATGGAAATAGCAGAAACAAAACCAGGGCGCGTGCCCTCAGCGCACGGATGGATTTCCTATTGACGGGGTTGTCAGGGGAAGAGGGTGAGAAGGAAACCAGTGCATGACCTCCTGGCTCTAGAGACGAGGGATCCATCAGAAGCCGCATGCACAGGTTGAGCAGGTGTTCGGTAAGAGCATCCTGGCCATTCTCAGCAGGGACAGAAGCGATCTCTGATACAGCTGATCCTTAAACTGAGGGCTGATGGTCTGACTTTGCAGAGTGAAGGGAACCTCACTCTCTTGCCCCCCGGGTGGCTGACAAGAAGCTCGCAGAGTGTCGTGCCTGTGCGGTGTGAAGCAGACAGCAAAACCGGCGGGGGCTGAGAGCTCCCCCCTGACGCCAGGCCAAGAGTCAACCCGGGGCTCACACACGCACGTCAGCCGCCCGTCCGTCCCAGCAGGAATCTGCCAGGGGTGCGCCATGGGCACACGGGGCGCACCACGGACACACGGGGCGCATCCCCTCGGCCCCAGGCGGCCCGGCTGTATTCAGTCTGGCTAGCCGGTCCTTCTGCTGGCTGCAGGTCTGGCCCTGCTCACCGGGAGAGCTCTAAACTGCGGGAGGAAACCTCACCGGGACAGGATGTGACTAAATTACCTCCAGAGAAGAAATACAGCGTGATAAAGAAAGGGAGATAGGTAAAAGGAGTCGGGTAAGCAGAGGCAGGAAGCCCAGTCCGCCCGCCCTTGGTCACAGCTAACCCAGCCCCGGGTAACCGTTCACCAGCAGCGAGGCCCCTCAGAGCAGGGCTGCCCACCCCCGCTGCGGCACAGCCAGCCGCCATGACAGGAGAGCGCCGCCCCACCTGCAGCCACGCGGGGCCGCCCCACCGGGCACCGCCCCTCCAGGCGCATGCGCAGTCCCGGGCGGGCGCTGCCCAGAGGGATGCTGGGAGATGTAGTCCCGGGGCCCCGGGCGGAGCCGTCCGGGTCGCCATGTCGCGGCCGCAGCACGTCGGAGGACGCAGCCTTGCCCGCCGTCCTGTGAGCTGACATCACCCCGCCACCCCGTGCGCTGTGCTGCCAGGTGACGCCCGCGGCCCACGGCTGTGGCGGAGGCTGAGGCGCTGGCTCTCCTCAGTGGGCCGGCGGGCAGCCAAGGCCATCGCTGTGCCTCAGCCTGTGCCCTCGGCTGGAGACAGCCCAGGGGCTGTGTTTCTTGGGAGAAAACCCCAAACGACTCCTTTCACCAGAGAACCTCCGAGGCAAAATATTCACAACAGATCAGACAATTCTACAGATTCTTTTTTAGTGCTCAGAGATGTATTGCTCTGTATACTGCTACTCGAAATGGAACCAAACCATGATAAGCCCCCTCGGCTGGGCCGTGTCTGACAAACCCCAGCGTTAGGCGGGAAGGAAGGGAGGAAAAGGAGGAGGAGGGAGCCAGCAGCAGAGGCTGTGCACAGCTCTCACGCTGGGCTCTTTTGGATTTGACTGGGAAACACCTGGGACGTTGATTTCCAAGCAGGGCCATTCATGTCCCCTGTTTTTTGAAGGAAAGGAGAAAGGACATGTCAGAATTTTTCCAAGAGAGGGAGCACCAAGACAGCTGTGGCCATTGCACTGTCAACCCATCCCCTGAGGTGCCTTATTTTGGCACTGGAAGACCTGGACACCCGTACAGCTATTCTCACCTTCCATCCTCTGGGGCAGACACATCAACACAGTCAGGATTGGGGCGTAATTTGGTCGTCAGAAAGCAAAGATTTTAAACTTGGAGACCATTCTGGGGAAAAAAAAAAAAAAAAAAAAAAGGAAAAAGTCTTACTTAATCTCCGTGACAATCTCTAAAGTTAGGGTTTGAAAAGCTTGTGTGGATCAAGAAAAGCAGCCTGCAGACCTGCCCTAGGAATTACAAAATATGACTTGCGGTCACTGCGAATTGGAATGGAAACTATTTCATACATGCCACAAGGGCACATTTCAGACCACCATTTTCTATTCTCAGGCAATCTTGGGTGATTGGCAACAGATGAAATGCAACATTTGTATTAGATTTGGTGACCACAGCAATATCAAAATTATTACAAGTTTTATGTTTATCAAATTGACAGTGTAACCTGATCAATGGATCACCTGTTTTTGCTCAACAGGGAGACTAGAATAGCTTGCTGCCTGGTGTGCATACTGAAAGTGCAAATATCACATTTCCTCTGTTTTGAGGAAGTATTTTTGGAAAGCTTTGCAAAATTTACTTTTGTGATTCCAGTTATTCTAGCTGTGACAGAGAAATTCAGATGAGGAAGACAGGAGCAGCAGATTGGACCTGATGAGAATCTGTTTTAGACGCTGGTGTGAAAACCAGAGGTCGCCATGGTCAATATTTGCCAAAGATGAGGATTGTGCCAAATCAAAACTGTAATAATGAAGCATGTCATGACTCGGGCTAAAAGCCAGAGAAATTTGAGAAATGGATGCTGCCCAAGTGGCAAGGTCTTTTGTCATGAACGTGACAGCAAAGGTAGCAGTGAGGAATCCATAAAATCCGTACTGCTACCCAGAGTCCAGAATGAAGAGTGGGTTCAATTCTTTCTTACGTTGCTGCTCACATCTGCTGCATCCCAAAATGCAAGATCACATAGTCTCCAATGCAACGCAGCACTTTAATCATGTAAGATTTCTTTCATGGCTGAAATTAAACATGGGCTTAAGTACTTTACTAGAGTGGAGCCTTAAATCTCCTATGCCTGAAGTTTTTCTGAAGGCTAAGAAAGATTCACAGCCCTTGGCGTATTACTGTGTTAGGTAACCAGCAAGCTTTTCTTGAGGGTTCTTGCAAATCTGAAAAAGAAATTGGATGGCAGTTTCAGGAAAGTCAGTGTTAGCCCAATGCTTGATAACTGAGGATCGTTGTTGGAAATTCAGGTATTAACTAAGAAGAGGAGAGACTGTCTGGCTGGTGAATGCTGATGATGAGCGTCCCTGCCTTGAAGCCAGCATCCTCATAAGAGAAAAGTTATAAACAGATTGGGAGAAGGAAAAGGAAACTACTGCTGCATCATCATCTAGGAAATAAAACTGCCCCAACTTAGATTTTAGAATATAGCTTTTCTTGATCCTCAAAAAATAGTTTAACTTTCCTGGAAAATTTCTCAGTCATTCTAAAGATTTCATACTCATTCAAATTTGACCTGGCATTATTATTAAGTTATACCTAATTTTAATGGTTAACTTCTTTGGGTAATTACTGAAGAGAAAAATCAAAGTGACTGGTAGCCTTAAAATCTTCAGATGCTGTCTTCGTTTGACAGACTTTGAAGATAATATATTCATATGCATATAAATTTATATATTTAGTGAGGACCAAGAGACTTAAGTTTTCAAATTTGATACCAGGTTTTTTTACTGCTCTGGTGGAGCAATCCACTGTGGTACTTTGTAAACCCTAGGGCTATTTACATCACTTAAATCAGGACATCAGAACCGTGCACTGTCAGGAAGAAGGAACAATGCATAAAACATAACAACATAAAAGCTGAAGAAAGTATTATTGCAGAAATCTTAGCTGTGCATTAAATAGGCAGAATTAGGTGTATCTGTATCAGTGCCATATTATACTGAGGGAGCATGTGAGGCAACACTGCAGCCATCAAGGGCGGCTGTACAGTACAACCTAAGCTCCTAGGTCCTGCCCAATTTCATCCTAAATACCTAGGTGTGGCCTTCAAAACCTGTCCTGAGCGCTGTCCCACCCCTGGGTAGCCTTCTTCCCTGCAGAGCTGCCTTTTTAATGTGAAATGCTCCTTACGGCTTCCCTAGCTCTGCATTATGGACGTTGGACATTGCCTGCCCTAGTAGTTCAACCTGTGCTGCAGCATCCCTGGGATATTCCCACATTGTCTGTCTCAAAAAGCAGAGTGAGGACACGCCTGACATCGAAATGAGGGCTCTGCTTAAACCATAGTAGTTCAGTGATAGCAGGCTCAGTTCTGATGTAAAACAGATTTTATTCCCTTGTCTGCTGTAGGGAGTTTGATCTTACGTCTAATATTCAGTGGTCCAGGAGTCCCAGCCCTCCTGCATGACTCAGCGACAGTCTCTCCATGCTGATCTCCCACACCTCTCACAGAAGGACCAAAAAGCGCTCAGCCCAATACTGTTGCTTGTACTGTTGGCACGGATTGATAAAACCTTTTGCGTCAAAAATAAGTAGGAAATAAGTATGCGAGGAATCCCTCTGGGTTTCTGTAAGATGGAAACAAATCCATTAGTGTGTAACGCCAGTAGGACATTTTGGGAAGGATTTAGAGTGCCTTCCTGCCTTCAGCATTTCCTGTGAATAAAACCCCACATTTTAAAATGCATGTGAGTGTCCGAGGTGAGCACTTCCAGAAGCTGGTCATTAAAACACAATTGTCTAATGAGCACTGATGTCATTGCTATGCACTTGTGGAGAGCTTGTTGTAAACATTGAGTGGTTCAGCTGAGAAACCAGCTTTCTGTAGATTAATTGTGACAGCGATGTCTGTATTATGTAAATAGAACTAATCAGAGATGCCGGCCATGTAACCATGGGGCAGGCAGGAAATTAATACAGCTGAGAACTTTGCAGACTCACTTTCTTATTTTGACCTTTCAAAAGATGAAATAAATGAATTTAGTTTAGTACAGACGTAAACATTTTCCACAGCAGAAGTTGTGCTGAAACAACAAAGATTCCCAGGCCTGCACCAAGCCTGAGTTTTCATCACAGATGCCTTACAAAATTGTTCTGAGATCCCTGTTTGACATGCCCTACAGACCGGGAACAAAAAGCATTATGTTCCTGTTGTCAGTGATCCGTATCTCAAGCAATGCAATTTTGTTTCCTTCCTTTTAAACAGCAACAACAAAACAGGGTTGTATAATGTGAACTATACGTAGGCGTTACAATGCTGCTCTTCCATTGACCCTGGAGTATCCCACCTGCGAACTTCCTCCGCCATGGTGAATCTTTTAAGTGCCCCACTAAAGAAATTCACTGAATTAGCAGGCTGCAACCTCCTCTGCTTGAGATTTACAGCAAAACTGTTTTCCTTTTGGCATTGCTTCATGAAGCAAAAATGGTTTTTATCTGAAGATAAACCAAACAACCATTTGTTGGATCATATAATTAATAAATTGTAGGTCTAATTATGATTTCCAATAATGAATAAACCACATAAATATTGAGGAGTAATAAATTGTTAAGGGGTTACTGAAAAACACCAGACTTATTAAAGCCAAAATGTATTCAAAACATGTAATTTTAACTTTCAACTCTAAGAGTAAACTGTGGTAATAATATCTTTTCAGCCCATGCTCTTCAGTAAAGTTTCTTTCTATGCTTATTCTTCACAACACAGTGAAGAGATCATGTTGCTTCTTTTTTCCCTTCCCACAAAGATGAATATCGCTTCCCTTCAGCAGAAACAAAAACATAACTCCACAAAAGCCATACTGGTAAAATTGGATTTGAATAAGAACAATGGCAGAGCTTGGTTGTGGAGAAGGCTGGGCAGTGCTAGAACATGAGCACGAACACAGAGGAGGCAAAGTTTACACTTACCCGGCAAGCAACAAAAATAGCTTGAAGAAAGATGCGGAAGGGTTACTAACAAAGGAGAACTTCTCATTGTGCTGTAGTTCTTTGTGCTGACCTGAACCGCTCAATTCGGGCTTCACTTCTCTTCAGCTGAATTGAAAGTCTGAATCTTTCAGTGCCTGCCTTTTAAAAAGAAATACAACCTATTCAGTGTATAATGCAATGCCATTATTGCCAATGGCATCAGTCACAGAGTGCAGCCATCAGGTCATCACAAGTCAAGCATGACTTGACCATCAGCTGTGATAGGAGCTTATCAAACACTAACAGAAGGCAGTGCAGCCACTTTTCAACTGAGGAACAGGCCCAAAGAGATCAGGACACACCCATCACCTCAAGGATCTTCCTCCACTTTATGATCTATTCAATTCTGCTTTTTTGTCACATCAAGATTGTTTTGAAAACATGTATTCTATTCATCTAACTATGAAAGCTCTTGACAAATGTATTTATTCTTTTTTACAAGTAATAAATCATTAAGCCAATATTGCTCTCACTTTGCAGGAATGATCTTGATTTGAGGGCTTAAAAATCACCAGTCTCCTTCCCAAAAGACTTGTGAATATACATTTCGGTAGTTAGAGACACAGTTAGGAATCATGACATTTGGTTCTCATCGCAAATTTCTTTAGAGCTTTCTAGGTCTCTCATTATGTCATCAACATAATATTCTGGGTCTGCTTTTTCTGGCTTAAAATAACATACTCATTTTTCTATATCGTCATCTTGCAGCATACAAAACGGCCCAGAAGCATTTACAGGGTCATTAATACTGTTGCTATAACTACTGTAGCCTGCAGTGCAAAACAGAAATACTTATTAGCACCAGCACCATCGTTGACAAAACACAGACTGACTTTGATGCAATTTGGCACTTCGGGGCCTGAATTTAGTATTAGCTTTCTATTAATGGAAAAAAAAAAAACCAAGAAAAAAAAAATTGTTTGTAATTTTTCCCTTCCTTCCACTCCCCCCAAATATTTCCGAATGAATTCTGAGGAGATGCACAGCAGATTGCTGCACTGGGACTGATGCTATTGTCACACAGTCCAGCACAACAATATTTTAAGCATCTAAGACATAACATCTGTTGCTTTAGAGCCATTTAAGAGTGGAATGGACAAGCCATTCAGACCTATGCTGGGGAGAGTCCATTGCTGGTGGATGCTGAAAGAGATGACATAACGGGTCATTCCGTCTATAAATTACATGGTATATTGGCAAGACCACCATCATTCATTTCTGGGTGACTTTTCATGCTACAAATCTTTCTTAAATCAGCTTATATGAACTATTGAGTCTACAATCGACAACATTTTTCAGGAACTGAAATCACCAGGGAATAAAATTGCAGCAGATGAACACAGACAGTATTATATACACATAATAGGTGGGAAAAAAAAGCTTATGTGACTACCACTGTTGCAGAAAAGTGAAATAAAATCATGCATTCTATATTTATTTATTGGTAAAAGTCAGAATATATTATTAAAGACAGCTGTGGTTAAAGCCAGTTTAAAATAAGCAGGATGTGATATATAAGCCTACTTTGAAACTGAAAATGCAGTTTAAAACCATAACCCTGCTTCTTAAAGGTCCTTGGGTCACAAAGTTTTGCACTGAATGTTTCCCATTCAGTCTGATTTTACAATGTGTAACACATGTAATACATATGAGCTATCTTTCATTTTTTCTCTCTTAAAAAAAAGCCCACAATAGATAACATCTTTTTTTTGTTATGTTTCAGGAATTTGGAGTCCCAGCAGAGTTGGTTTGTTTTTGTTTCTTTAGTTCTTTTGAATATTAGTACCTCCCATCCTCCTCAGCTCTGCAAGCCACAAGGAAAAGGCCATGGTGGGACTCTCACCAGAACTTACCCATGTTGCAGTAATTGTGCAGAACTGGACAAAATTGTGGGAAGGTGGTGAGGTCATGCTTTCTTCCCAAAGCTCGATGTCTTACCTGAATAATCAAAATGAGGCATTGGCATTAAAAAAAGGAAGAGTATTTAATTCTTAATCAATTAACTACTACATAATTTTAATCTTTTCCAGCCCCTCATTCAGCCAACACTGAAGAGTTTTCCTTGGTAGATGTATTGTTCCTATGACATCTCCAACACAAATTGTACTTTTTTGTTTCAAAATTGACATCAATTGACATCAAATTGACATCAAGCTTGTATGTGAAGAGGTAGTATGTGCTGATCAGCCTAAAAAAAAAATACATTTTTACATTGTGCAAACTGAAATGAGAAATTTTTTTCTTATTTATGGTCAAAAAAAATGTTTGTGCTAAACTAAAGACTTTTTATCCTGGTTGGGAGATTGCAAATGAAAATAAAGCCACAGCTATAAAAGATAAAGGGGGAGCTTCAAGTGGAAAAACTTGAAATTAGAAGTAGATGCTCCTAATTTCTGAAAAATGGTGCAAAAATTAATATCTCTGCTTACAAAAGAGCCAGCTTCATCTGTCTCTTGCAGGACATTCTGAGAAACCCCGAGTTTCAAGTTAGCATACTGTAGATAGAGCGATTTTGTGTCTAGCATATAGCACGTCAGGCTGTAGAGGGCAGTTTAAGGTCAGTTAGAAGTTCTAAGAGCTTAAGGCATTGTTGTATGTTATTTTATGAAAAATTATTCCCATTAAAGCTCATTTTAGAGAAACTATGTACACTTCTCACAGGTGTTTGGGGGAAAATGATGGCATCATCCTAAGTCTAGCAAAAGTTCCGCAAGCAGAAAACGGGGAGGTGCTTTCTGCTGATAGCCGCGTGTCTGGAGGATCAACAGCCATTTTGCAAAGTTGCAATCTCACTTCCCTAAATGACGACTGTAAAACCAGAACTTAAAGCCTGGTGTGCGTGCATCTGCAGTGGCAGTGAAGGTGGAGAACCTCTTCCTTCCCACTACCTGCTCTGGAAACTGCTCAACAGCCAACTGGGGGCAACCCAGCCTGGTACAGCATGCGAGAGCCTGCCTGAGCACATCAGCTACACCAGATGCAACTGCTGTAAGGAAGCAAAAGAAACACTTTCTGAAACTGGGAAGCTTTTTTAGAGGAAGATGGAGAACCCGCTTCTTTTATTCCCCCAGCTAAACATTTCTGCTTCAAAGGATAAATCCTATTACAAAGTCACAAAATCAGGAATTAAAGAAGAGCCACATAAAGCAAGCAAGCCTGGGTAAGTTTTAAGGTCGTGCTGACACTCTGAGTGTTCTGTTTACATACAGGATTCTTCTGACGTGGCTTGTGGGTATGAATTTAGGGTGCAGATCGTTTTATTTTTGACTTAGATATATGAAAACCCATGAACTGCAATCCTAGGAATTGTTTGCGTAAAATATTAATTGCAGAAATATTTTTTAAGAACAAAACAAATAATAAACTAAGAAAATAGGAAAAGGTGGCTTCAAGAAGTTCTGAGAAATGTTTCTCTGAAGCCTGAATATGATCCGGGAAAGTTTCTTTTTAAAAACTTCAAGTGACAGGAAGCAATACTTCCTTTTTCTTTGCGAAACATTAAAAGTAGAAGATGATGAGCCAACTGTTTTTGTTCTCTAATGTGAAATTTCACGCCCTCGTCTTTACAATAAAAAAGATACTGAAAATGAAAAGATTTATCTTTCTCTTTGCCAGTACTTCATATATAAATTTGTGTTAGGTTATAAAGAAAAAAAATCATTGATGTGAATAATACATGTAGGAGAAGTAACATCAACATTACTATAAGTGAACTCAGGGGGATCTGTGATGCATAAGCAGAGTCAAAGCTTGAAAGGTACCCTAATTCTGTTGTAGAGCTAAGCAGAAGAGAAATAGGCTGAGCCTTCTCCTGCAGAAATCTGAATTCCATGAAGGTGACCAGCTTGGTAAACCTGGAAACTTGACAAAAGCAGCAAGGTAAGCATTACAAAAGTCTGAGTCGATGGGGATTCTTTTCAGGAAGTGCCTGTGTGACTCAGAACATTTCCTGCATTTCTGTGCGTTCAGATGTGGCAGAGAATAACGCTTTTAAGATCTGTTTAATTTAAAAGTTAGTAATCTAACCCAAGCATACAGACACAATAGAACTATCTGGTATGCATCAGGGTAACTCACCACTGGTGTTTTCACACCACTGGGTATAGGCTGGTCCCCACTTGCAGATACGTCTAAAACTTTACTCCTGCTGACAGCATTTTTATTAGACCACTGACTATATTGAGCAAGCATCAACTCAGAAATGTAGCTGACAAATTACTGCTTACAGGGAAATCATACAGCTCCTTGGAAAGCAGGTTTTCCAAAGAATTCTGTGATGTCCAAATGCCAGATGCATGTCAAATACTGAATGCATAGTTCCTCAGTAATTGCAGTAATTGTTTGAACACTCTTATCTCCAAAATTCAGATACTGATGTTTAAACACTGTTGTAATATTGTCCTCATTATGCTATTTCTCATAAAGATGCAGGGTAAAATCTTGGTTTTGTTGACTTCAATAAGAGTGTAGTTCCTGACTTCAATGGGGTACCAAGATCTCACTGATATATTAAGAATTGCATTTGTAGGTCTTGACTAAAAAGAATGAACATGTAAAGTACTGCAACTCCATGGCCTGAAAAATTTGTTGCCCCTTTCTTTCCATCACAGACCACTTCAGAACACTTCAGTTCTTTCTGTGCATGCCCTTTTGTCTTGCTAAGCTTGATGGACCTTGTTTAAGCAGTTACTATCTTTGGACCAAGATGCCTGCTTTGACCAGAACTGCCTCTAAAAGCCATTACTAATTGTGAACACATGGTAGAAATTGTATAAAGGCCCAGACTCTGTTTCTAGAACCCATGAAAAAGTGTCTAAGAAGTGGCTATCTAAACACTTGCACCTATGCATCTGGATAATTAGGCAAAGTCTGTTGCTCACATGTCCAAATATCATGCCCATCCAAATGATAGGGTCTACTCATGATCTGGAAAACTTTCAAGTCCACTCTCATAGAGGGGGATTCATTACTTTCTTTTTTTCTCTCTTTCTTGTTTTGCTGCTGGCAGAAGCCTTAGTGGTTTTACAGTTCACTCAGAAATACAAGCCATTACAATGATGAACAAAGGTAAAACAGTGCTGAGAACACCCTTTTTCCATTTCTCTGTTCCAGACATGTAAAACCATGCTAAGATTGCATCTCAAAGAGAAAGCGCAGCCTCCCTGCCACCTGTATGCAGACTGTCTTGGGTGGCTGATTACCCCTGGGCATTTCATATAGAGTACACAGCCAGATACAATAGCAATAAATAATTCTCTGAAGAATTTCCCCTTTTTAACAGACACTCGCTTCCTCACTCAGCCAACTGCCTTTTACCATGTTACTCTCAGCCAGATGCCTGACAGGGATTCTCCTGTTATTGCATAAACAAGAAACTGGTAGATTTTTTGCTGATCTGTCTCTATATATAGATTAGAGAGGGGTATAGATTATTTTTGGCAAAAATGAAAAAAAAACCGAAACCAACCCTACTCTTTTTGAAATAATAAAGTGAGATAATAGTTTGAAATGTATTAAGTGATTTACTTAGTTTTTATGATTTCCATTCCTGACACAGAGATACTACTGACATAAATAGAAAGAGCATGTAATGAAACACAGCAGATGGTCAGTGTGGTGATAGTGGAAATGCTTGTGACCTGTTAATTAGTTTCTTCTCATCTTTAGAAAGTGGCAAAGCAGAACAAATCTTGGTTTCTGCCTGTTACTGCAGCAGCTTATTGCTGCAGCCAGGTCTTGGGGATCTGTGAGGCTACTGCATTGATGCAGTTTCTGAAGAAAAACCCAGAAATTCACACTAAGAGTTTCTAAACCCAGCAAAGAATGTCTCCAGCATTCCATGAAGTTGTGGACTGCGTGTGATGTCTGAAATCACCAGGGTTTATCTTTCACTATGACCAAATTAATTTCTGCAGCTATAGGAACCCACTGTTCCCAAACTTAGAAGTCCACACAGTTTCAGAGAACTGCACTTTTTGTACTTTTCATAACTAAAAACTGTAAGGGAACGAGGTCTCATTTTCCCTGACTCCAGAATCCCTGACTTTACTGACCTATGCTCAGTTCTTGAATGTCAGTTCTCCAGAATTTGTACCTCTCAAGCACTGTTTGTCTCTCCCTAGTGAAAAATTTCATTCCTATAAGCAAGACATCCAGCTGGGAGACGTGACGCCTATTGAAATAAAAACAAAAAAAAAAATCCTCCTTTTAGTCTTGGGCAAAACTAAGATCATTACTGGCTTAAATTCCTTCCCAAAGTGATTGGAATTTCCTTCATCTAAACTTCATCTACCTACAGATTTTGTGAATGGAACCCAAACTATGTGAACCAGGCAACAGAACAGCAAGCCTCCGAGGAAGGGGGAATCATAGTCAAGAAGTGTTCAGTCCGTAAGAAGCTGTTCTAACTAACCCTGGACGAGTTGCTTATTGATACTTTCAGTGTACTGTGCTTTGCCCTCGAATGAAAATGATTCTAAATATTAATATTCATAAAGAACCTGATAAAAATTGACTTCACCTTCAGTCTTGGAACTTAAGTCCTAGTCCTAATCTGATACAGTTCATCTCTGGGTTTACTCCAGTTTTGGTCTACTAAAAAGCAAAGTACTGTCCAGGGGTGCATTCAGGGTTAGTTATACAAAACCAAAAAAGGGTTTCTCCAAAACTGTATTTGTGTGAATGAAGTAGGATGTTTGGTTTTCCTTTCTGCATTCTTCTCTAGGGCAGAATATTCGAAATCAAAGTAAAATAAGTGCAACTTGACGTATTTGATGAAGAATACATTGAGTTTTATAAACGGAGCACAGTTTCTCAGAATAATGTGACATTTGAAATAAGTTTGTGGTAAACAAAACAGGCTACATGTGCTATTACCCTATAAGAATATCACCTAAACCATATTGCTACAATTTTGTCTTCAGGCTATAGCATTTCCTGTATTTCATTAAAAAAAGACTGTGGTAACACAGCCTTAGACTGAGTGCATTCAAAACCACATCTCTGCAAGAGTATTTTTTAAGTTTAAATAGGTGATTGACCTGGTTCCTTTACGAGTTTTACCATACTGCATGATGTCAAGTCCCTTGAAGATTAATAGCACAACACAAACATGGAAGAGAAAAATGTCTGCTCTGATGTTTTTTTAAACAGGGAAAAAAAGTACAACTCTGCAGGAAAAACGTCAGAAAAAAATTAAACCAAATATTTCTGAAGTTCCTAAGAAAATGAACTCCTTTAGTAATGTGATCTAATCAAAGGCTTTGTGAAACAGTCCTCAGCGTTAGTGGTGACAGATAACATACGTTACATCTTCAGAAACACACAATATACACAATTCTTCAAAACCACTTTCTATTTCTTAAGCAGTGTGTCTCCTGAAGAAGCAGTGAAGTGGGGAGAATCTTTTGACAAACTGCTTTCTGAGAAAGGTTAGTAGTTTTTCCCACTCCTTGCAGACTGTTAGGATGGAAAATTGATGGAAAATGATGGAAATTATAAAATCCAGTTGCGCACTTAAATAGACCCAGCAGTTACCTAAACTAGGAATGATGGGTCATTTAAAGCAGGCTGTGTTTCTGCTCTCCTCATGTGCTTAGGCTATAGCATGCTGTCAACTACTGAAACCAGTTGAAAATAACTTTGAAGTTTCGTATTTTATTGAACAAAGTAATATAACAGACGGCAAAGTGTTCCTTCAATAAACAGTAGAATTTCATTTGAATATTGCTCAAATATTCCTGACTGCAAACCAAACCTTAAAAATGAAAACATGTTCTATATACATAAGAAAAGACTTTGTCACTTCTGATGCAGTTTGTTTCTAAACCAGTGATCAGACCAAAGCTGGCCATCATTTGAAAGGGCCCGTTGCTTACATAATTATCAAATGCACACGTGGCCCTCCTTCCATTTTGGAGGAACACATGTATGATCCAGCTATAGTGCTGTGGACAGTACATGCATTTCAAATCTGTTCCTTGAACAACTGACATCGATACAATTGCAGTACTTCCACAGATTAAGCATACTTGGGAAAGAAAATATCTTCAGCATAATCACAATAGGATAAAGCAAATTTTAAAGAAGCTAGAAGTCATTCATTTTAAATTGTTACTGGAGAACAGTCTACTTATGAGTAAAGATTGAAACAGTGTTTTGGTCAACCTAAATTGATACTCAGCCAGAATAAAGTCTGTCACTTCCACATACATCCACATGTTTTGATTGCTTCTATTTCTCAATTCATGAGATCTTGGTAGGGGATTTTTAAGGTTGCTGGGAGTTCCCAAATGGGAATTACAGCACTCAGAATCATAATGAAAGAACTGCACTTATTTTAAAACCTTTATAGTTTGAAATAATTATCTACAATGTGATGCAATTCAAACGGAGCACAACACATTTTGTTAACTTGCACAGACTGCGTGACAAGAGTGACTGTCTGATAAGGGTATCTGGTCTTAATGCAATTCAACATTCCCTTCCGTAGCTGGATTGGATGCCTTTACAAAGTTTCTGAAAACTGAGTTCAGCGAGGAGAACATCGAGTTCTGGATAGCTTGTGAGGATTACAAGAAAAGCAAAACTGCATGTGAACTTTTGCCAAAAGCTAAGACCATTTATGAAACATTCATACAGAAAGATGCTCCAAAAGAGGTACAGTAAAAATGTTCTTCATTGTACGCAGTATTTTACACAACTGCATCTGATGAAACCTGCTTTTAAGAGGTGCATGCCCAGAAGCAAGGGCAACAGTTAATCATGTAGTCACTGACGTAAGAACGCTGTATCTTAAATGTCAAAGCTCTGGAAGGAAATCTGGAAGCGACTGCAGAGATTATTCTCACTGTCCTCCCTACCGCTTTCAATACCTCCTCCGTGTTACTCCCCTTAGCGTAAAGCATGAGTTTAAATATTACATCATAGGAATCAGAGATTCCTAGTGGTCCATAAAGCCAGTATATATATACATGTACAAGGTATATTTAAGGAAAAATAGTGATGGTAAACGTTAAAGCTGCAATGAGACATATCAGCTATCATTTGTGAAAAAGTATTATCTGTCTCTATTTAAAGCTACCCTTAGAATGAGAGATTTATTCTCCCTTTCTTTTAAACCAGTAATTATCTATTAAATCATTACATAACTGAGATCCAGAAACTTTTATTTTAAATAAGCCAAAAGACTGAAAAAGACTAGAAGAAACTATTAAATTAAACCTATCCTTTAAAATAATAATTACGTTTTAAGCATGGACTTTTCTGGATTGACCCCTCCCCAGCTCTAACTGCATATTCTTGGTATGTTACTGTCAGCACACACACAAAAATGTGTTGCTATGTCAATCCTTACCAACATTAAGGCCTTTTTATATTACTGTAACAGTGCAGAAAGTTTTTGTATTTACAGTTTCTTCATGTTACAAAGCATGTTAAAAAGGATACAGAAATGAGTAAAAGGAGTGGTTTTTGCCTGATCTAGGAAGGAGATGAACAGGTTGGGAGATAATGAATTCTCACTGAAATCACAATCAACCTCTTCAATCGGTCTTTCGGACTTACAATTTCCTGTAATTCTGTCAAGTTTGAGCCGATGACATACGTCACTTGCCAATGCTCCTTTCCCCCGTATTCTTTTTTTTTATTATTTGTCAGAATAGCAGAAGTTAAACACTAACTGCTACTTCCCTGCTATAAGGGTGGGAAAGGTGCAATTCTCATTTTAAGAGGAGGATTGCAAAATGGTGCAATTTCCACCTGTAATTCCCATAGATCATATTTAAGATTAAAATCTGCTTTTCCTAGGAAATGTCCGCGTCCAAAGACTTATGCCCTTTTTTATTTCTTTCCCTGCTGCATGTCTTTGGGGCAGACCTTACATAAAAAGAAACCCCCTGAGTTGTTTGAGGGAAAAACCTGTCATTGCCAATTGATCGATTTACAAGCACTGATGGCAGAGCATCAAGCAGTGATTCTGTCAATGCTTGTAAGACTGACGTAAGCGAAAAGATGATCAGGAGGAAAGCTAGGGAGGGAGCAGGGTGTGGAAGTCATACTTCATCTAACAGTAGTGCAATGATTTCTTTATCTGTCACAATTTTGATTTGGTGCACGTAACGTGGGTGCTGTTGTTGCCCTTAGGCAGTTGGCTTTGGTGAGACTTCCTTCCTTGCGTTCAGCTGAGACCAGCCAACAGCATCTCATTTCTGACCACACAGCTCTGGAACTGGCATCTTCTCTCTGACTAACTTCACGTCCAGCAGAGCTCTTTTACACACAAATTTCTGAGCATACAGTTTGATAGGATTGTAAAATCTTAGGCTTGATGAGTGGACCATTGTATCATCATTAATTGCCCTTCAGTTCTTAGATCTAAACTATTTGTTCTAACTAGTTCTATGAAAATGACAGGTGCTTCTCAGTGAGAAAAAAAAGCATATTATACAAGTCACGTTTTGACTGGATCAACAATTTTTTTAATATGTTCTATCTTCTTTTTCAAAATAGCATGCTTAAATCAGTGCCTGACACTTTAATAAAATCCTCATACGAATTAAATCTTCCCAGGATGAATGCAACAGCACGTAGAGTAAATGATCATTTTGATATGCTTTTCCCATCTAAAGCCTCCAGAAACTCATTAAAATATTTTTTATATTTTAATTATTAGTTTTCTCACCTTTCTACTACCAAAACCCTACACAGAGACCAGAGATTAACTATTCACTGACGTAGTCTAATGAGACAAAGTTCTGTGTGAGTACTGAGAACAGAGGGAGTTCTATATTAGTTTGGTGTTGCAAAGCCTGACAGCTGCAACTCTACGAAGGCCACTATTCCAAAGTTACTTTTAATCAAACATCAGACTTTGTCTTCTATTTTACCAGTTTTCCATTGTACCAGTGACACATCTGTACAGAGTTCTGACAGCCATTACTGAACACAAATGTGCTAACTAATTCTGTGGTATTAACATCCTGCTGTATCAGGGATTCAAGGTCCTCTTATCAGAAAAGACTTTCACTGAAGTACAGTATCATTGCTATGGATAACAACTCAGGAAATGCATGAATGTACATTAACAAAATACACTTTTTCCTCATTCTCCAGGTGAATTTGGACTTTCAAACCAAAGAAGTCACAAGTCAGAATATTGAAAAGCCCATCATAACCACCTTCGATGCTGCACAAAACACAGTTTACAGGCTGATGGAGCAAGACAGCTACCCACGCTTCCTAAGATCCGATCCTTATTTAAATTTGGTTAAGGGGAGAAATCCCAGCCGTCCTACCCTTCGGAGACGGTCACGGTCTTTTACTGTCAATGATTTTCAGGGCGTACGCCCAGACTTTACCGTTTGGTAACAGGGAAACTCAACCTTCTCAAATTCTAGCTACTGCAGCAGCTTGTGTGTGTTTTAAAATCCAAGTCCTTAGCTGGTGTAAATGAGTGGAAAGCAAAGTTACATGTACTTATACCAGGTCAGAGTTCTGTAGCCAGTGATTAAACTCATTTGTTATAGACAAGCAGGCAACATATTGACAAGACATAGCATGTAAAGTTTTCATACAGCATTTTCTTTAAACTCAAACAAGAGTTGTAATCATATTTGGAGGAAAAAAAAATAATCTGAGTTTCCTGCATAAAAATGTACAAAATGCCATTTGATAATATCCACCATGTATTATTCAGCACAGAGTTTCCTCACAGAATCTGTATCCCTGGCCTTTGCACTTATTTATGTTTCTGCAATATTTCCTACACTAAGCACAGAGTATTTGTGGTATTTTCTCATACTGCAAAACATTAGGTATAATGTAAAGTCACATGGGTTTTAACTACAGCCACTGCATAATTAAAATTTAGCTATTGCATATTTTAAAAAGAAGATAAGAATACCTATTTAAGGTTTGGGAGTACATTTTGTACCTTTTTCTTATTACATGTGTCTTTTATCTGTATTTAAGTTATGCTGTATAGATTAACTTTGCCATCAAATACATGTATTCTAACTTTTTGCAACCAAATGAGCAGCAACAAAGGATCTAGAATGCTATTTTAACACAATCTGTGTCATTAAATATCAGGTCATGTATATGTATATATATATAAAAATATATTTTTACTTTTCTTTGTAAATATTCATGGTATACCAACTTCGTTACTAAGCTTTGTTCTAGATTTTTATTTTGAAAAAGAATCTGAAAATGAACAGCTCTTGGACTCAGGTAGAATAACCTTCAGTTCTACTAGTCACGAACATACTCTCTGTGGTTATAGAAGAGGAAGGAGAAATGTCCCCTTTTTATTTCTTTACTGTTGAAGTCACAAATATCCTTTCCATGGTCAGTACATGCAGTTACCCTGTCCTTTTCTTTTGGAGACATACCTTGAAGCATGGGGCAACTCTGAAAATCTTAAACATTGGTTCAATTTAGCAAGTGACTGCAGGATTTAGTTGTAACTATGACTTGTATATTCAGTTGCTTTGCATGGAATTTAAGCTTTCTCCATTTTCTTCCCCTTTCAGTAAGTAGTCAAAGAGAAGAGGTACAGTTCCTGAGGATGAGACTTTATGTTCATTATTAATTCAGGGTATATATGAGCTGCTCGATCTGAGAGTTTCCGTGTTCACTTTACTAACTTTCAATAAATCTGAAGTGATCTACTGAAAGAGTTGTCAGGATTCGCTTTATCGGTAGTACGTCAATGAGTAAAACGCGAAGGCTCTGCTTTGCTCAGAATGCAATCCTAGCTGTAATCGTTGCCATTTCAATCAGAAATGTGACTGTAAAGGAAGCAGAGACCAGAACTCACCCGTGAATGCTGCTGAGCTGCGTTGACCTGGGAACCACCTCCACACTCTTGGTTTTACTTGAGGGAGAGACAGGACACACATTTGTAACTGTGAGGCGGGTACCATCCTCCCTATTCATTCCATCACCTTCCCCTGAACCCAAACCTCTAGGCACGTACTCAGCATAGAAGTAGTCAGAACCTGGGCACAGGGATTCAGGAATAAATCAAACGGTTTTAGCAGGGTTGATATTGTATTTCAGTCATCTTTATCCATATAAAATGCAGTTTTGGAGCTTGTCAGCCCCCTTTTTTTTAAGAACTGTTTACATTCCTGTTGTCATTGTCACAGGTGCCACGTGAATGAGTGAATGCAGTGAAAGGCAACTTTCTAACCCAATTTCATCGCTGAAGTCAGTATATTTTTCTGCATAGATTATTTACCCTTGCTCTTTGACTGTCTCCCCTTTAAACACGAATCATTTCTGCCACAAAAAATCCTGTTTCTGATTAGGGAATCTCTAATATCACCAATGTCTGGATACCAAAGTTCTCGGATATTTAAAAAACCGCAAGTTCCTATGCTTTATATCACTAACGTTGTTGGAGAAAAAGAACAGACCTGAGAACAGACCCACTGGAGCATTAATGGTGGGTTTGTTGCAACACAGGCGTAAGACCTACACCTTTGCAGCTAGTTCCTTCCCTGGTGTCATTATTTTCCTTCATACCAGCTGAGAATCAGCACCTTTAGTCTTGCTGTGGATGACATAAAAGAAAAAAAATGTGTATATTTAATACTGTTCCAAAGTCCAAACACATGACAAATATAGTACCTTGAGTAAGACTTTTTCTTCTTAGCACAAAAAGAGCTGTTAGTCAAAAGTGTCTGTAATGATAAATGTAAGTCAGCAGGCGCCCTTTGTTTCATTTCACAGACACATGGAAAATTTTGCTTATCTCCAGGGAGGCCTTCCTCAAAGCCATCAGTCTGTGGTACTGACAGTGCTAGTTCCTCTCAGGAGTTTTATAATGAAAACAAACAAACAAGATATTCCTGGTAGTTATTTATGCATGTATGTTTTTCAAAGATAATGATGAACCGCAGCTGAATTTACAGCAGACTAATGCCATGGGAACTACTGTAAGAAGAAAGTCAAGATAAATTCAGAGAAAGGAAGGCAAAGGGCACAAAGATAAGCTAAAATGGTGTAAATTATCTGGCAAAGGGTTTTTTCTAGAAGAGGCTACTTTTAGTGAGAGAAAATTAATGCTCTACTATAATTCTGGAAGATTAACTAAGCCTAGATTTAGTACAAGTCTGTGATGCTGTTCCTGGATTGTCAGACAGGATTGATCAAACGAAGGGCTAGCCCTGCACAGATGTATTTATAGTATAAACCTTAGAATAGTGCCAGAGAACATAGTCAGGCTTCTCTAGTTTTGGCAGGATTGATGTCATAATTATGTAAATCCTCTTGTTATGCTGACCTAGTACAAATAATACATATACAAAGCCTATTGGGCAAGTATTTTTATTGGGGATTACTTTAGGTAGCAGCCATTTAGATTTGTATGTGCCATTCAGCATTCAGTAAGAGCTCTCAAAATACTCCTCTTACCAACACAATAATTCACCCTACATAAACACTTCACTTTATGCCTTAGATACGTGAAGTTTCCAGACCCAAAGCACGAGGGAAATAATCTGCTGACTTATATAGCACAAAGGCTTGTCTCCTGTTTCAATAATTAAGTCCAATTAGATGCTTTAAATTAGCTGAATTATTATCTATTTAACCTGAAGGAGATGGAAATACACATATAGATGTACCTTCTTTGGCTTTTGGGATTTGTTATTGTGCAAAAGACACTCAATTAATTTTTGAACTGATAAGAAACAAGAGGAATGAAATCCAAGATAAAGAATCTCACAGAAAAAGATAGATTTCCATCTCGCACTAGCGTAGGCGATCAGTAATACGGCTCTTACGTGCCTTTACATGCTACAACTTAAGTGACTCACAAAAGGCAGATAATTTTTCTCTCCTTTTCGTCCCCAGCGACTCAGCCTGCCTTAATTAACTACTGCTTGGAATGCAGTTCCCTCTCCTTTTCACACATACTGTCAAAAGACCTTAACTGAAAAAAAGATTGCATGAAATCATCTTCCTCTCTTCAGTGATTCATATCCTCATAACCTTATGCCTTCCTCAGATGCCCATCCTAGATCCCGCTCTGGTTTTTGCATTTTAGTCAAATGCCTCGATCAAATGCCCTTTAAGCTCCTGTGTGGCTCTGTGCCAAAGATAAAAATACATTTCCTCCATACACCATCCAGCTTGTTTCCATTCCTACTTTTTTTTGTGCTAATGTCTTATTGTCATCTTCTATTTTTTGTACTCTGATCACTTAGGGCTGGGCTCATAAAAGCTCCCTCTGGTTTTATACCAAAGCTTTTCTCTCTCCTTTCCTAAATGGCACCTGTTTGCATAACCTCCTCATAAGTCTCCTTGCAAGAGATTATCTAGACGCAAAGATTTATGATCTAGCCTCTATCTTTGCCTCCTCTATGAAACATAACTAAAATTAACTAGCATGAAATATAATCCTGTGAAAGTCCATTTAGAGTTTTCAAACAGGACAGAAAATTAAGCTGAGGCCTAACATAAGGACAACCCTGAACTGTTCTTTATTCATCATGCAATTTGCTTGTACTTTAGAAACTCTCGTTTCTTCAAAACTTTCCAGACTCATTTTAAATTTCTGCAGTTAATGCTACTCCAGTTTTTCCTTAAGGAACAGAAGGCTCTGAAGGATTAAATCTTCATGTGGACTGTCTCCCCAGGGGGGCTCAGTAGGAGCTCTCCTGCATCATGCACACACTTTGCCCACATTACTCGGGTAAAGAGAAGTCAGAAGTACACTTCCAATGGTCTTTTACAAAAAGAGGCCACCAAGAACATTGGCATATTGGGTTTCCCTTTCATTCAGTACCTAGCACTGCTTGGCTTGGGACAGACCACCCGTAGGCACTGCTCAAGAGACAACTGATACAGGGAATTATGCTTCAAGAGCTTTCTGAGGCAGAACACCTACCTTCTGTCTGTTCTTGTGTTGGTGCAATTTATACTTGTCTCCAAGGACAAGATCACAATATGGTCCTGTATGTCTGCACTGTATAGGCTTCTTGTGCAAATGGGAAGTTTTGTGAAGTCTGGTGCTGTGTAAATAGCAGTGTGTTCATCCAGGACGTGAGCTAGTTAGCACTCTGCTAGTTAGCACTAAATGAGAATCTTCAAGGTTCAGTTGTTTCCAGTTGTCTTCTAATGTACGTTTGTGTTTGTATAGTGCTTGGAAATCCTGTATACAAGGAGCCCAGAATGCTGTAAAACATTTTGACAAATTGTTCTTGAAATCAAAACATTTTACCTGAAGGGAATACTTTGCTTGGGTGGAAAATAACAGCTCATTTTCTTATGCAAAACAACTCTGTGGCATACTGGAGACACACAGACTTATTTATATGGAAAGAAAAATATATTTTTGTGAGCTGACCATGCTGTGCAGTGCTATTGGAAGGTAAGCATTTACATAGTGCTGTGATTAAAATGTATTTGCATCCCATATGACACGCGTTTCCATGTTACTAAGGATGCCAGCAGTGCTCAGATCATCTTGGCTTCTCCCAACATAAGAGATGCAGTCAAGTCTCTGTTTGCTTGAACTGCTTGGACCAGAACATTAATTTTTTTTCTTCTGAGGTTAAACTATACAAAACAACACTATCCAAGCAAACCCAGGTATGGGATGGATTTAACAGAGGCCAAACGCTGAGGGGCAATAACATACTGAACCTGATGCAGGGGAAACACCAGCACATCACAACAGCTGTTGGACAGTGTGACATTTTCTCACGTTGCACACAGGTGAGTACAAGGCAACCCTGTTAGGAACACACATAAATGAAAGTGATTTCTTAGGTTAATACGCCAATAGTTTGAACATGAACAGTTGTTTTATGCTGTCTATTGAGATTAGTACCTAGCTGAGATGTGGGTCAGAGGAACAAAAAATGACATGCCTTATTCACCTAAACAGCCAATAGCTTTTCATGAAGGAAACTAATGCCTAAAGATAGCTAAAGAATAAAAGATGAGTATTAGTATTGGACCAAGCAGTAAGCCTAAACGTTCAGGAGATTAAAATATTTAATAAATCAGTAGTCCTTAGCAAGTAATATTGGCGAATGTGGAAACGTTCAATCGTTAGATCCACATTCCCTCTCCTACTGTTCTAGCTCTGCTAGGGCCTGTCAAAGGCCGGGGACTGGGACCACAAATCCATAGCATAGTCAGCACTTACGGAAGCGTTAAACCAGAGGCCTCACAGATAAAGTTTTCAAAATACACTGAAATTAGCTGAGTAGATAAGGGCCTGAGCTACTCCACAAGTCCAGTCTGGATTATTAGTGAACTGAAGCTGCAGACACCAGCAGTATCAGCTGGATCCAGTTTTCCAAAAATTTTAGAAATAATTCTTACATGCAATTTCCAGCCCATCTATAGCACATACGAATATTTCATTTTGTTTACTTGATACAGTTTATTATGAATAGCTAATACATTTGCACAAGCAGCTGATGCATTTGTTTTAACGCTAAGATCACTTTTTCTCCTTATGAATTTTCAGTAAAATATTAGAGTTTCTTTACAGAAATTTTTAAGTGCCAGGGAGAGGAAGTATATGACAATACTACCAGCTACTTTTTATGGGAAGAGGTGACTGTGCTTAACTGTGGTTAGTGTACTTGTGATATTTGTACCAGGATAATAACAACAACAACAAACTTATTACCTGCTGTGTACCCGAAATACAATCAGCTTACGTGACCTACGCAGTCACTCAGCAGCATGTTACACTGGTGAAAATCCCTCATAGCTTTTTTGTGGTTTTGTGAGTGGTGATCAGCACCCCATAAAACACAAGCAGCAATCGGATTGCATCCATTTAGTTACTCTGTGCGCTAGTCAGAGTACTTGTGGGTTTTAGCATCCCTCTGTGGCTTCTGCGACTGATGTAAAAATATCTGTTAGCACTGAGAATCTTCAAGAGATGGTCACGTCTGTATCATTCAGACATCAGGCAATTAGATAGAAATTTTAAAAAATACATCTGTTGCACTGTTTGGAAATTTTTCTTTTTAATAAAAAAATGTGTATCACAGATGGTTATAAAAAAATAGGCACAGATCCTGCGACCCTTCCTCTCAGAAATAGCCTCACGGGAGTTAATGGGACCATTGTATAACAAGAATTGTATTACCTCTTCATAAATGTAAAACTAGTCCATTTATAACAGCAGTTCTAGGGCAGGTGAATAGTACAATCATTGGGACTGAACACAGGGTAAATATTGAGAAATAAACGGAATCATCCAAGAACGATGTGTTGCTTAACTTGGTGTAATCTCTGTCCCCATAACTGCACTGACTTTACTGGCGTTACACTAAGAAAGCTGGAAGAAATTTGCATCAGGCCTTTATCTAGAATTTTGTTACTTGGCTGAAAATTCAGCACCTATTTTGAACTGCTCCTACATCTTGGCCATTCTCAGTGAGAACTTAGGGTACGTAAAGTCCCTTCCTAAAAATAGCAAGACATGGTAAAGTGTGTAAATGCCTGTACAGCTTTGCAGAACCTCCTATTTGCTACCTAGGAAGGGTAGGCCAGCAATCACAAACCAGAATGCTAGAAAAAAAGAGTGCTATTTCAACAGTAATTGACAAAGAGACAGTCTCACTGTTAGAAAATTCAAGTTGTAGCTACGTACAGGCTGCCAGGCCAGAAACTCTACTTGTCTGGATTTTGTACTACGTTTATCCTCTTTTACCAAAGCTCAAACGGGGACTGAACGAGTCACAAAGGATTTAATGTCGATGCAGATGCTGAAGGCTTTCTCTCCACCTGTAAGATGCTGAAGTTAGTTGTACTAGCAACAAGGCATGGAAGGCTTTTAGTCCTGTCTGGCACAATGTTACAGTCCACAGAACACATTCTGCAGAAATAAGAGAAAATAACTGATTAAGGGAAATAAGCAGCACCACAGACAATCAGGATGATAATTCACATTTCTCTCCTATTGTGACTTTCAGAAGCAAGTGGATTCAAAGGTAAGAAATCGCAGAAAGGATGCATATTTTGCTGCCAGGAGTCTTTTTTTTTTAGTATTATGTAGGACTGAAAGGGCTGTCTTGGTGCATCATTTCTAGCTTCCTATTATCAAAAGCAACAATTTAAAATAATCTCATTCATAAATATATGAAGATCTGTCTTTGAAGTACAGAGTAGTAGAGAGGACAAAAATTCTACTGGCAGACTGCTAAAAACAACGGTTTTTCTGAAGCCTCCTTTTGATTTCCAGCCTAAATTTATTCACTAGCTGTTTACATACATTTGTTCTTTTGCCAATATGATCCTTAAGCTAAAATAATTCTTTATTCTCTCTGGTTACCCCTCTACATTCAGAGAACAATCATAGCTCCTCTTTGCTTTCATTTTCCAGACAAACTGAAGTCTTGTCTTTCTCCTGCAAGACAGTTTCATTCTCCTGATCATCCCAGTAACCCACCTCTATATCTGTTCCCACCTGATTTCAACTTTATGGAGCCCTGTTGACCAGATTCACTATTTTTTGTTCCATGTGGAGTTCATCAAATAGTTTGGCCTGAAACTTCTTTTACAGATCCACAAAAGGTGAGGATGAGGAACAACTCCCTAGCATTGCTAAGGTCAAAACGTGGCATGTGATCCTTGGGTTTTTCTTTCTTATCTTAGAAGACAGATATAGCTTAGAAAGATGGTGTCCTCAGTCAGACAGAAAGCAGCTGTTTGTGTCACTATGCTATATAGGAAAAATCAAATGGGACCTAAACTCTTGAGGCTGATCTACTTAGTACAAAATATTTCGACTGAGAAAACAAAAATCCCGTATTCTGCAAGTTGGGACAGCTGGATCCCAGTTCCTGAACCACTGGAAGTCTGTTTAGGTCAAGTTGAGACATTGAGAACTGGGAAGCTGGGTAGGGTAAGCAAAGGCTTAGGCAGCGGGACAAGATTTGGAGAGGCAAGGAGCCAGTCAGTAAGCCTGCCTGTTCAGAACAGCGAGGGTCAGCAAGCAACATGCTGAGAAAGAAAAGAACTGGGGAGGAAATTACGATGCGATTAACATGAGAAAAAATTAGATGAAAATGTTTTTGGGACAGAGTGATGCTCCTAGAACATGGCACAAAGAATGAAATATCAACAAGAGTAGAAAAAACCCACTGCATTGAAAGTATGGAATACTTCATGATCCCATTATTTGCAACAGCATCAATGTGCAAATGATGGTCACCCCAACACTCTTCGGTCCCATTGTGAGAAGTCTTGTATGAATAAACAAAAGAGACAATGGCTCAAGGGCCTCAGACTGTCAAGATGTATACAGTGATGGGTAAGCATGGCAGATACAATATGGGAGTCAATACCGATATGGAAGAATTTTCTAGTTAGGGGCACTGAACCCATTTTCCTTTTTTCCACATTCAGTAAGCAAATGGTCAGTAAGAAAAATCACAAGATGATTTATCTGTTAAGATGTTGTTCAGTACATAAATATGTCTTGAGAAATATTTGCATATACATCATGTTTAATTCAAATTACTTTTGGTAGATTAAGTTAGAATGGCCACTGTTAAAAAATAAGCCATGTTTCTGAAAGAGAAATAATTTTAAAAGAAATGTGAAAAACAGTTTATCAATTTGCATTGTTCTGTTTGATTATTCACGTGCTAATTGTATCGTTCCTGCTGTCACATTACCTTCAGCTTGAAGATCGGTCAGAAAAAGAAAATCTGCCCTACCTGTGACAGACAGTGGAACAAAAAATGCCAGTGAAGTGAGTTGGAGATTATGGCTATTGTAATTGTAGGAGATTGATGGGATGGGATAGTCAACTTTTGAATAATCTGGACAGCTTTTATTTTCCTCCGTGCTTTACAGTGGATATGATTATTTTGACTCCTTATTGTCAATTCTTCTTACCATTCCCATTCAAGTAAATCCCATAAGGTCAGTGAGATCTTTCCCTGAGCGATAAGTAAATATTAAATCAAGGGATATTATCCATGAGGAAGAGAAGCAGAATTAGTTTCATGCTGTCTGTTTTATTCTGGTCTTTCATTTTGCTTTTTTTGCTTGACAAGAAAACTAGTAAATATTTACTGAACAACCTGAAAGTTTGTTATATATTTTATAAAAGTTTATTACAGTTACTAAAACAAATTCGCTGCTGATTTATTTCATGAGCACACGATGCCTCACAAAGCACTACATAATGCTACATTTAGTTTTCATTTGCATTTTCCATACAGACTGACTATATTTGCATTTCAGTTTCCCTTATGTATGTGTGCAGATATATGTATAAATATACATAATTTTATGTTTTTTGTTTAAATATAATTTTGTGCAGCCTGGACACAAGTGAACTTTCAGCTGCAAAAAAAGCTTGTTTGATAAAACCGTCAATGCCATGATCTATTGTAATAATTCTAACTACATTTATGTAATATGGTGACACTATCATATTATCTTTTGATAAATTTACAGTTAGAAAATGCCATTACTGGAGATGCTGGCAGATGGCTGTGAATACAACTCTCACACTAACCTGTATACTTCAGAGCAGGGTTTTGACAGTCAAGCTCTCAGTCCTCTTAGGAATATAAAATATTTTTTACAGAATTCTAGAGTGGACTACTTTGTAAATAATGCCTACTCCTTCCCCCCCCCCCCCCAATAATTTCTATGAAATGGAGTGTTTGGTCCATTTATCAGACTCCAGAGCATTTTAGCTCCTAAAATACCTATTTTTTAAGTTAGACCTGTTGGTCAGTGAACTTCACATCAAAGGTTACTTTGAAAAACTCTCCTGATGGATGGGCATCTGGTCAGCCTTGAGAATACATGCTCTTACAACACCAGCCTGGAGGAAGAGCAGCACAACAATGCAGGCAGGTGCTGTGTTTTAGCAGAGCCTTTTCCACCCTGTTTTCCACTCACCCAAATTTCCCACTCCTCAGTACTGTGGGCTGTCTGTGGTTTGTCATGCCTTGCTGAGCCAAGGATGACCTGCTTGACTTGTAGTTAGGTTGAAGTAATTTCCTCCCTAAGGGATATGAACGCAAGACCTAGGCATGAGGTAGAAAAGAATTACACCCCATGAGTTTGCATGGCTGAAACCAGAAGGACCAACTCAGAAAAACCTTTCAGTACAGAACGACTGACCTCCATGAAAATTGAGTTGTGAGGTTTTTCAAATGGAAACAAGGCCCAGTCAGAAAATAAGATTTCAGTTTCTGTCAAAAATCCTGGAATTTGTTTTGATTTTGCACTGAAACAAAACAAAATGTTTCCAAATTTTCAAATTTCCCCTTTCTTACTAGCAAATGAGAGACGCACTAACCATTTCAGAGCTGCCGAGATGCCAAGTGACTACTACATTCACACAGAATGTAAATTCCATTTCAAATCCTCCTGCCTATCATCACCTCTACAAGATGCATAACCAGAGGATTAGGAAGTTGGTTCCCTCTCTCTTTGACTGGTTAATACATTTCTACTATTTGTATAAAATGTAATAGTTTCAACAACAGCAATATGAGATACCAATGTATTTAATTATTGCCTACCTCTCCAGGTATTCTTGCAGGTATTCTGGAGTTTGCTTGACTCCTTGTCTCCTTATAAAAAAAAAAATCTGTATCCAAAATGGAGGAAAAAAATAATCAGTTACTCTGCTGTGGCCTTGCACTTTGAACTATTTGTTTTATTTCAAGATCTTTCACAAGTGCAAAATGCTAGTAAAACGTTCTTCATTCCGTTTAAAATTCTATGTGTAAAAAATTAATATGCATTAATTTTACTAAAATTTAAAATAAGTTCAGACAAAGACTTATACTGAGTCTGTAGCTTAATTAAACTCTTCATCTTTTGCTACCTGTCTTCAGAGGTTACAAGAAGAACAAATTAACACTTGAAAGTTTGAGCTCAAAAATTTCAGCTAAGGACATTTGTAAGATTAGAATAAAAAAAAAAATCCTTAAAAAAACTATTTCAAAAAAATTTCAGTTACAAAACACTGAATTGAGGTTTGTTGAAGTAGTATGCTCCTTATTCTAAACTCAAATATGAGCTAGATGACCAAACAGTTTTATTCCTACTTATTGCCAAATGGTAGATATGAGATGTTCATTTGGGGATGCCTGAGGCTGCAAACTGACAGACTGCCAAGAAACTGAGAAAATCAAATTGTAAAACTGGCATGCAGAAAAGCAGGTAGGCACATGCTGACATCTCCACATATCTCTCTGATGTTTCCACAAAAAGCTTCATTTTTAAGAGATCACATTCTTCCGAAGTTTTGTCACAAAAAGCGCAAGCAATAACAATAATGCTGCTAAAGGGGGTTCTTTTTCTCTGCTGGATGTTTAAATTAAAACCTCATACAATGGTAATTTCAATCAAAATACAATTTTGCATGAATGAAAGATAGTTTTCTTTTATCTATGTACTCATGGACTAAATTGAGTATGACCATCCTTCCCAAGTTACTGGAAAAAGACTACTCCACACACTTGGCTTGCAGTTCCCTTACCTGACATCCTTTTGCCTCTCAGGTCGTGCAGCAGACCTCTGCCAGCCTGCACACTAAGCCTTGCTTCTGAACCAGCCTGAACATCTTCAGGGCACCCAGGCTTTGTAAGAGCAAAGGTCCATTTCAGTCCATGTCTCATTTCTAACAGAAGCCTGCAGCAAGTTACAAAGGAATGCAGAAAATTATTAATTTACTCAATTTTTTAAACCACTAAGAAACTTGAATAATGCCTATTTATCCCAGAACTGTTAGTATGATAACATTTCAGATAATTCTAGTCATCCCGAGCAAAAAGTGTCATATATATTAATGGTTAATCTATTTGAACTCAAGAAGAAATTCAGTACAAACTCTAAAACATTAATATCCCTCCTACGCTTTTGTTATAGTTCCACGCATTGCAAGCATTACTACCGTCTCCTGGATGAATAGTGAAGCTGTCAATGTCAAATAATGTTGTACTTTATAAATCTATATGGTTCTCTACACTCTTAAAAAAAAAGTTTCACACTTTTTGTTGACTTTCTGTTATTCAGTGCATAGGGTAACATGACTTACCCTGCTCCCTCGAGGAGATAGCCAAATAATAGAGTAGCTACCATGGACTGCGCAAGCAAAAGATCACAATGCTATTTTCAAGGATAGATGTTGTTTCCACAGGTCAGACACTGGGGAAATGATGGCTTGGTCTGAGTCCATGGATACACTACTAGCTAATAAAGGTAAGAAGTACGTGAAAAATATTTTTTTTAAAAGACATGTGTCAACCCAATTGACAAACGCTGCTGTCAGGTTTTCATCTGCTTTCCAGTCCAACTCTCCACCTGCTTTGAACCCCACCGGCACTACTGCTGGAGGCATTTGAGCTGCTGTGCTGAAAGGCAGAGGGGGCACATCTCTCTCAACTGCAAACACGATATACCTTCTGGCCAATGCTTAAAGAACATTTAAGAATGCAGAAGTGCTCTGAAAGACTTTGGTTTTACGAAGATAACTGTTGTTAAACTCTCTGTGCAATGGTTCTGGTTTTCCTGTTTTTTAAAAAAAATTATAAAACCCACAAACCTTTTCTTAGGTATTCCTGTTACAAAGAAACATACTTGTTGTACACTGACTATCAGCCAAACAAAAAATGATTATTTCCAAAGCATCCAAAGTCACTTCTCCAAGAGATCCCATTCCTGCTGTTAAAAATTTCCTTGCACCAATTTCCTGCTGGAACTCTGTGGCCCGGACCCTGCGGTGCCTCCACGCTGTATCTGCATAGTGTTAATTTGACTAACGCAACTAAATTTGGGTGCTGTCGCAGCTTTCTTTTGTAAGAGCTTGTGATACGGGTTAATTTTAAAACAGTTTCTTCCAAACAAACCTTTCTTTGTTTCTTTTTTTTTTTTTTTTTTCTTTTCTCTTGAAAGTGCAAAAAAAGTTGAACAAAGAAGTAACAAAGAGTCCTTCTCTCTTCCCAGGCCTCAATCGTTACACCAAGAAGGTGTAAGTGCTACTTAGGCAGGCTAACCTCAGCTCTGAGAAAAGCACACTACCACAATATGCCTTGATTTTCCACTTGCTGCTTAGACCAGGGGTCAGCCTCAAATCCCTGGCTTCCTAGTCACTATAAATCCTCTTGAGGACCAAATCTCCAGGGCCTCCTTCTGACTGGCGTATGGGTGCTAAAGAGCCCAAACCATGGCAGGCAGGTATTGGGAGCAGGCCTCAATCAGTAACTCTCTGAAAGGATTCCCTTAGTCCCCTTACCATCGCTAGAGATTCACCTCCTGTTATTTCCCCCACAACAGCCTCTTATGACTAACTACTAGCTGACAGGCGAAACAATATGAGACACGTAAATGTCACCATATATTCATATATAAATGTATCACCTGTATTGGTCTTTTAGTTTTCATCCACCCATCATCTCATGCATTTTTCCCCAGATGGCTTGGAGGCTTTTAGGACATTTTTGAAGTCAGAGTTCAGTGAGGAGAACGTGGAGTTCTGGCTGGCCTGCGAAGACTTCAAGAAAACCAAGTCCTCCACTAAGATCGCCTCAAAAGCCCAAAAGATTTATTCTGACTTTATACAAGCTGATGCTCCAAAGGAGGTAAAAAGTTTTTTTGTGTGTACATTGGGTATTCACTGAGGATGGGAATCAAGTGGAAAATTCAGATGCAAACTTCCTGAAGTGACAAAAAAATGCAATTCAATGTGGCTGTACTTCCATTTTCTTTGGTCAATTATTTACCAGGTAGAAAACGCGGCGTGGAACTCTGTTTCCTTCACAGAGACCTCTTATGGTTAAATACAATACTTTAAATACACTCTTTGCACAGGGCATGGGTTTATCTCATCTTCTGAAATTTCTAAGGAAATATACGTTCAATGTAATTCATTTTCTCAAACCATTTTTATAATGCAATAAGTACCATTTCCTCCATATTTTAGATACCAGTATATTTGAATGTTAATTATAGTATTTGTTCTTTTGTACGGGTATTTTTGACATGATGAATATCAAAAAGCAAACTTGCAAAACTTTCCATCACAGCATTCAATTGTATCATTATTTAAAAAATGCTTACTGTGAAGGAACAAATTGCTAATTAATTATTGTTCACGTTCTATTCCCTAACAAACTGGTGTTTTTGCCTTTGATAGCAAGAGTGCTTTGAATGTCCCCATGTCTTACATATGATTGAAATCCATTTTATTATTATTAAATTAAAAAAAGTCCTTAGAAAATAAATAGGGTCAAAACCTAAAATGATGATGAGTACCTTCATCGCTAATTTACTCTTTGGTAATCAGTACTTCATAGGATTTGGTTTGGCAAAAAGCTGAGATAATCAGAAGCAAGTTTTTCCCCCTTTTTTTTTTTCAGTGATGCCATCTTTTTAAGAACCAAATAAAATTATGAACTCAATATGCTAGAAAACAAAGGGATGACCTTCCTGCTTATTTGCATCAGCCAGGGTATTTGGAAAGAAATTCAAATGCTGATTGTGTCCTGTATGCGAGCAGACCTCAACTTTCCAAACAATCTGACATTAATTGTATGCCTCCTTTCTTCCTACAGATTAATATTGACTTCCATACCAAAACCCACATCTCTCAGAATATCTCTGAGCCCACCCTCAGCTGCTTTGATGATGCTCAGAGGTTAATCTACAGTCTCATGGCAAAGGACTCTTTTCCCAGGTTTTTAAGGTCAGAAGAGTACAAGGAACTAGTAAAGAAGCAACAGAATGGAAATCAGAAGAGATGGCTCCCATTTTTGTAAGAAAACAAATGCCAAAGACCCGAGGGATTATGAATTTGTAAATGTCTCCTATTGCAAGTCAGAACAGATAATATTTTATTAAAGTGACCTAAGAATTACTTTGCCAGCTTGTTTTTCAGAACAATATGCACATGATGCTTTCTAATAAAGTTGGTGGAGAAATATTCAAGGATGCTAACACATTTGAGCTACCTTTTAAGCAAAGAAGTTTGGCATTGATAATTTTTCTAGTGCTTGTTTTATTTGTCAAACTGTTTTCACATTTTTAAGCAGAATGGCTTGGTTTTCTGGTTTGCCGTTGATTTTTCTTTAGAAGTATGGCCTCAAAAAATCAATTCCTTTCAGGGGACTTGAACACATTTACTCATTCATTCATCATCTTATTTGTAAAAAAAAAAAAAAAAGTAGAAATACAGTCGATAACATACTATGATAATATTTAATAAATAGGCAGCTGCTTTCTAACAAATCTTCCTGGCATTGAGAGCAAATTAATGTTTCATAATACAGCTCTCTTCATTATGACTCTCTTCGATTTTCTTTGTCTTTATTTAATTTAAATTTTTATTGAAAAGTCTCATTAATTGCATAGGCATTTTGGAAAAAACCTGTATAAATCTTCCTTTGTACATTTTCAATTAATAATTCCATTTCTTTGCTTTTCCAAGTGTAACAATGATACTGTCCCCATGTACTTGTGAAGTAATGTCAATAATCATTTTTCAATTAAATACGGATAAGCAGAAAAGTTGGCATCAGAGAAACAGGTTTAGGTGAGTAAACATGTAAATCAGAATTTAGTCATGGCGTTATTTTTCAAACAAGCAAGATATGATTCTAGTGCAATCTTCTGGTGTCTCCAGCTGCACACACCAATTTCATTCATTGCTGTTGGAGGATTTACAGCATATATTTAGATGACGGAAGGAGCTGTGGTGTAGTACTGAAGAAAAAATATTTTAAACTATATAGGGCAGAAAGAATCTTCCCTATGGAAAACAATTCTAAATACAAGAAACAGCAATAAGAGTTGTCAAAAAAAAAAAAAAAAAAGGAAAAATTTTTCATTTGATAGGAATTTCGTCCTTTTGGTTCTCTTCCTTTCGAGCTGCTCTAAATCTCTAGGAATTGCTCTGTTGGGAACTCTGTTCATGCCTTCTACACGCCATCACATCCTCTGTGCAAAAGATCCTCTCTTTTATTAATCCACATTAAGAATATTAAGTAGTCTGAAAGCCCCAGTACACCACCTTCAGTTACGTACTTACGTAGGTAGGGTGGGTGTAAAGTACCTATTCTTTGATACCCACCATCTGTTCTATCTCCTAGTTTTTCTTCTTGCCGTCCGCATTTCTTTTTCTTTTCTTTCTTCCCTAGTTCTGGTGGTTAACAGAGAAATGAACACGATCACTGAGGTTGAGCTACAAGGAGGATGTGGGCTGTTTTGCAGTCCCACAGCTACCATTCATTCTGCAATGACACTTCAGTGGAAAATTGCAACTTCCGCCAGCAGCACAGCCTTGGTATCCTTTCTACACCAGGGGATTTCTGCTGGTTAAAGTCACAGTAAAGAGAGCAATCAGAATTGCTGAAATTACATAATTTACTCAAAAATGTAGCAAGTCATTTTCCCTTCTTACGAATCCAATTCTCATTTTCAGAAGAGAAAATTCCCACTTGTAGGAAGAAGTTGGATCACCTCACCTTTCTTAGTAGGGCAAGTAGAAAGCCAAAAAATTCTGCTTTACCATTCATTTGGGATCTAAGGGTAAAAAAGTACCTTGAAAAGAGATGTGTGATCATGAAACCTCATATCTCTCTCTGCTCCTTTAAAACTCACACACTTCTGACTTTATCCCATCACAAACAGAACCAAAAAGTGGTAGAAAGATGGCTGCCAGGGATCTCTAATTCCTGACTCTTTGAAAACACAGCATAAGGAGAAGTTAAAAGGATACATAAAATAGTCAAACTTGATAAAATTAGTGCATATTATTGTTCTGATAACTATATAAAAGCAATAGTAGGAAGCATTACGTCCACATGTCTGGCTGATTCCCTATGATCAACAGCATAATTATTGTCAAAAGACTAGATTATTCTTAACATTTTAGCATTTGACATTCATTTTAATAATTACATAATAAAGCATCATGAACAGTTTAAACACATTTTCAATTAATTGAGAATATTTTAAGAGAAATGTAGAGTAATTCCACTTTTAGGGGTTATCACAGACTCAAGCGTAAAGTAACAGTACTAATCCTTTTATAACCCCCTAATTAAAATTATGCTAGTTTTAATTAACTAAGTTAGATTTTTGTTGTTGATCAAGCCTTTCAACATTTTTATTAATTAATCTGTTTCAGATGCTTAAATATGAGATGAAACTTTGCAAAGTTTAAATAAATGATTGCTATAGATTCATATATACCAACGATAATTGGATGCACATTCACAATTAATTTTTAAAACCCTCAGAGCACCATCTGGCTGTATCATATGCAATTAAACAAAACAATCTATGGTATATTGAAGTACTTTCAAGTTTAACAATCAAATTTCTGAAAACTTCTATAATGTAATTTATTATTAAAGCACTATAAAGAACCATTTAAGAACGTACCTGAAAACACCCAGATGTGAAAGACAGGAGCCAGTAGTCTTTATTTCTCTTTATTTCCTAGGTCTAAAACTGATGCTTCATACTTCTACAACACTAAAAAAAGGTCACAGCCTAGCATCCACACTCTGATAATTTGACATTGGAAAAGGCCAGGCACTGAAATGTGATTTAGAAGGTTTAGGCTGAACTTTATCAAAATCCCAGAGCTTTACCAAGGACTTCCAGCATGAGCTTGGCCCAATTGTATAACCTGTCATTCAGCAGTTATGAAATCGAGAAGTTACCTCCTTCTTCCATCAGAATGAAATACATTTATACCCTTTAATATTTGGGGAGCGTGCAAACGCTCCAGGAAGGCAGGATCTGCGTTCAGGCTTCAGAGCGATCCTTCAGAGCAAAGCCACTTAATATCAGAGTAATATCTTCATTGTCAAAGCCACTGAAGTTTTAAAAACCTGGATATAAATTTTGTGGAAAGCAGTCATAACTATTGGTATAAGTTTGTACATCACCTATTCCTGCGGTGATGCGCTAACACATTATCTGAATTATTTATCCTAATAGTAGCTCTGGGTTACGATGGGAAAAGAAGATTATAGTGTTGTTAATACTGAATATTACACATTCAATAATTATCTTACAGAATTATGATGGAATTTTTAGGGAGGTTTTGTTGTGTGGTTGGTTTTTTTTATTTGCTAGCCCATAATAAAAGGAGAAAGAAATTACTGTTGTAATTGAATAGAAAGCACTCATAAAATGTTGCATTAGAAACCATGTTTGCACTCCAAGCCTCCCACTTGCTTTCACTGCAAAATAAAAAGTGGCTATTTGGGGTTTTCCCCCACTCTGTTTACAAGTCCAAGCCAGGCAAGAATCTCAATTCTGAGAATTATTTTTTTTAAAGGACTCAATCTCTTTCAGGACAAAAAAGTAGATATACAAAAATATCCTACCAAATAGAAAGGATAGAAATAAATGCAAAGTGGACACTACATTTCTTTAAAAAAAAAACCAATCTCAATTTCTGCATGCAGTGCCAATCTAAAGCTCCAACAGCATCTAGATTCACAGATCCCATCACATCCATAATACTCACATCATGACAGGACTGTCCCAGAATTAAAGGCATTATAATACAATAATAAATAAGATATATGCTTTAATATTTTATATAATATATAAATATAAAAACAATAAGCATATACATAAATACAGTAAGTACATAATTAGTTCTTAACACAGAATTGTTCTGAAGCACAGGATTCCATATTATAGGCAGCCGGGTGTACTTCCAGTGGCAGACAGGACTTTGTGAGACTCTTACCTATGTCTTATCAAAGGTTTGGTAAATTCAGCACCCTTCTGTAAATGCTGGAGATGAAGACTCCGTATTTTCCATTTTGACAGAAAATTCTCTGCTAACACTATAATGCAAAAACGTACTTGACCAGACACACATAATCACAGGCTTTGCCCAAGAATCTTTTGATCTTGATCCAAACCAAACGGTTCAGAATACAGAATCCCTCAAGTAGTGTCTGCTGCTAAAGACGATGACCATCACATTAAGAACCTGTGCAATTTGAGAGCTTTGCACCCATTAACTCCTAGCGATTAACAGTTTTGCTCATGTACACCCAGATATGTAAGTCTCATATTCACTGTGGTTACAGAGTTGGCAAAGTGGATTTTCAGCAGTTTTCAGTGCATTTCCTAAGGCATTCTGATTGATACCAGACCCGAGCCCTGTCCCCGTGGCATACAGCCACCTTCTCACCCTCTCCTCCCTCAGCTTTCTCCAGCCACTGGGGCAACAGCACCCTGCGTCAGCTAGCCCAGTTGTCTATGAACAGGATCTCCCTCTTGATGAGATGCCTATGGGAGATTCCCTTCTTGACCCAGTTCAGCTGTTTTAGAAGATATAGCTTTCAAAATGAAATTCAATCATGGAAAGAGGCAGTAACAGCTTTAGCAATTGCTGTAATTTGTCCAAATATGAATAACACCAATGTGGTCAAACTATTCCAGCAAGTAGCAGCTACAAAATACTCAGTCTGACGACTTCCTCACATATGCACGTCAGAGCTGGCTCATCACATTTTTGATTTTTATCTTCCCTCTATACCATACATCTTTAGGGATGCTCCAGCTCGTGTGGAATTATGTGAATGAAGGCACATAAGCCAGTGGAAGGGCCCCTGCTCGCCTGTGTGGGTATTAGATCAGATGCAAGATAATACAATTCACTATCTGAACTAGAAATATAAAATATCCAGAAGTTCTGAAGACTAGAGGCCAAAAATTGCTGGGTTTTACCTGAATTTAAGGGAAGACTACCTGCTACATCTGAACTTTACTGCTATGTCTAAGAAAGGGAAACCTACCATATATAATTTGGCTCCTGCAAAGAATGGGCAGGTAGATTAAATTAATGAAATCAGCATAACATCTTTATTTCTGAATAATAATTACACTTTGTATTGCTGGTGGAACAGCAGTTAAAAGCACATTATGGATCTGAAAAATGAAGCATACTTTCTGCCTTTCAGTATACTGAAAAACAAGAGGGAAAAAAAACCCATGAAAAGAGGCATTCTCACATTTGTTGACACTGGTTAAAGGTCTCATGTAGCTTGAGAAGCAACCCATGTTTGTTAAGGAAAAATGAAACTGAGTAATGAAAACGAGATCCCCGTGCATATTCACCTTCATTCAGTAAAAAGAGCATGCTAGGCTGTCTCTGCACTGCCTGGGAACTGTAATTGTTTGATATTGTAATTTGGAAATAACTCAATTTGAAATACTCATTTAGTAACAAAGTATTTTGAAGAACTGACAAGTGACACTAAAATTATCACTAAAAGCTCTACTTTAAGTATTCTTAAGCTGTTCATTTAGAGACAAAACACCTCCCAGAAAAGTTTCTTTCTCATTTTTTCCCAGCTTTTCAACTTCTGTAACATTAGACTTGGAAATTAGACTCAATATATTCTTACACATTTCGGAGGAGGCACTGGATGCTTTGATCTTTAGTGAGAAAAACAAGACTATACTAGAGCAAATGATTCGCTGCCTTATTTTTTATATTGTTGCTATGGTTTCTCACTGCCATGTTATCATTTCTCTGCTCTAAATGAGATACTGCCTTGGTGGGTTTGTTTGTTTGTTTGGGTTTTTTTTGTTTCGTTTGGTTTTTTTCCCTCTATATTGCATAGGTTTAGTTATTTGCATATAAATTGAGTAGAGCTAGATTTGTCTCTCAATCCATATCTGTTTCCATTTAGGTTTGCATGTATGTTATTTTGAGTTCTATGAATAGTTTCCCTACTATGTATAACAGTCCTGGAAAGGTAAACAAAGGCATGGACTCAGTAAAAACTCTAATGAAACCATTTTTTACTAATACAGTGGTTATAACTTAAAGGCTCATAAACCGGGGGGGGGGGGGGGGGGGGGCAGAAAGAAAAGAAAAACACCCCACACAAAGTTATGTTTCTTGAATAATTTCAAATGTGCTTTGCTGACTTCTAAATATCATGTTTTAGCAGACAGAAAAGGCCAGGAAGAGAAGAAATCATAAAGATATTTGATTTAGTATTTTGGATAAAAAAACCTAATTCTTATCTGTGTTGGCAGCAAGATCTCCATGCCTGCACAGGATGGGGAATATAGCAAGGCAGGATACAGAGACGTTACCCAACTCCGTCTCCCTAGGTTGCAGCTTCTTCGGTGAGCTGCACTGTATTCACCTTTCAATTCTTCACAAATTCCAGTGACAAAAAACCCTCTTATAAAAAATGTATTACCTTTTTCCTCCCTTTGAAATGTAAATACTGTACTATGTTAACTACAGGCTGCAAAGTCTCCAGTCTTTAACCTACCACCACAGAGAAAGAATGTTATTAATAGTTTTTTTTCATCTGGTTATAGGCATTTCTGCCACCAACCTAAGCAAATACCCAACATCCAGGGCTCAAGGGGCATTTGCTTCTAAATAGATAAAAGATAAAGAATGTAAAAATGTAAAGCATAAATATCGCAAACTGAAGAAAGCTCATTCTTCACATAATATAACAAGGGAAGCTCCTTTGAAAGGTTGAACTAGTTTGTTATGTAAAACATTGTATTCAATAGAGAAAGATGCATAGGCAAATTCAGGCTGAATGGGCTGACAACAGAAAACCTCAGAAATGCTCCTGACTCTGTAAAGATGATGCTACGTAAACTAGGAGATATCGTGGACTGACACTACGACACCACTGCTTGTATTGCTAATATTTTCCTAAGTTCTGCACTCTGCCTGTTGCCCAGGCTCCTTACCAAAAAGGGATTGCTCTTGCTTCGAGTCCTTTTCAAATGTGTACAGTGCTATCGCTTCTCTTGAAGAGCCATCAGCAACTACACAATATGAATAGTTTCAAATTGATTTGAATTTCATTTCCAGAACAAATGGACTGGATTTTGATCTAAACGCAATCATTTTGCCTTTTGTAATGAGATAAAATGGCAGTAGTGAAAAGCCCTTGTATTTATTGAATTTCTAACCAGAGTCGAGCCTTTTAGGAGAATAAAATGAAAACCATGGCTTGTTAAAAGGCATAAAAGGGGTTTTTGTGACATGATATCTTTTCATGTCAAATGGTAAGTGCAACATATTCCAGACGAGACAGACTCATTAATACTGACAACTTTTACAGTCTCAAATGTCTTTCACTGTTGATAGCAAATCAGTATTGGAAATTCCATATTCTGAGACAGGAATTATTAGAATAAACTGCACTTGGATCATACTTTCTGGTATTTATGTCATTTTGCAGTTATTTTCACACTCTGTGTAGATCTCTCTGCAGTGACAATGACAAACCACATTGGAGCTGAACCCTGTTGCCAGGAATCCACTGGGGTTTTTTTAGTGAAATTGCATATTTGCATAATTTTTAAAATAGGAAAATTGAATATTTTAAAAATATGTTTGCTGGTTGCAGGCATTTTTTAATAGTAACTCACCAAGCTTTTTCTAACATTTTTATTAGGACTAACATCTTTTTTTGCCATGCATGACTAGATAGGAAGTCTGTATTCTGAATGGAAATTAGAATTGGAGGAATGGGAAAGGGGACACAAACAGAGGATTCCAGTTTTAAAAAAAAATGTTCATCTGGTCCCCTAAAAATCTCCACAGGTTTCTGTGAAGTGAATTAATAAACAAGAATGCTTACCACCATTAAGTACTTTATCCTCTAAAAATGCAGTTTCAGGTCAACTGTATCTATGGATTTAATAATTATGGAAATAAAACGTCTTGTTTCTTTCTTAAACAAAGGGAGGTTTTGTTTGCTTTGTTTCTTTTTAGAATGGACAGAAATATGAATTCAAACTTTACTGTCCTCTGTGAAAACAGTTTTTTATGCATGGGTAATTGAAGTCCATCAGACAATCCCTATGAGTCGCTGCTTACCAAAGTGCTTACGGAAACATTGCAGTATATGGCACAAAATTATCTGGCTTTATTTTAAGAAAGGTGTATCTCATCTTAATTTTGTAATAAATTTCAATATTATTTAGGTATTGTTATTCATTTCTATGCTAATTATGTATTTTAAATTATCCCAGGAATGGATCTTTTGTTGGCACTCCATGTGAATAAAGGAGAAATGACAAAAGGAATTACAGCCCATTAGAGATCTCCTCTAAGTTCTTCAATTATATAAGAGTGAGGGAAATTCATATGCAAATGAAATCTGCAGACATTAAAAAGGGAGATAGAACAATGTAATTGCAGAGAAACTGCACAGAGGCAGCAGAATAATGACAGAAAAAAATGTAATGAGTTTGAGCTTCATAAATGTTAATCTAAGATATTTAAGGGGAGCAAGCTTGAAATGCAGGCCATTGGGCAGGTGGTACCTAGCACTATTGTTGAGGGACATTGTGCACCTTGTTTATTCAGATATAGGTATTAACTCTTATCAAAAACACCTTTCAAAGATCTGAACCAATAGATAATGTTTATACAATGCCCCTTTAGGCTTTGGCTACAATGGGGAGTACAGAAATCAAATTCCAGGCGTGTGGCCTTGTTTTAAGGACAACTTGGTCCCCTGAGCTTTGCTTCAAGGATTGAAAGCAGCACATATGAATCTGGATGCACAGGTCCGAATCAGCCCTAGAATTCAATACAGGTCTTGACCGTTACTGTCTGGAATGAGTTAGGGCTCATTTATTTTTCAAAATACTATGAGTATTCACAGGGCAGAGAACTGTTCCTCTCCAAAATTTTCATACATCAGTATTTTGAAATTAAAGGCACCTCATTTCCCTGAAAGATATTAGTAAATCGGCAGGAATTCAGTGACAGGGAAATTAGGGCAACAGAAGTTTGATTTATGAAGAACCATTAAAAAGATGAGCACAAATACAGCGTCTCAGTCAAGGAGATGTGAACTCTAAGTGTTAAAGTAGCATAAAAACAGCAGACAGAGTGCAATTCAAGGAGCCAGAGTGATGGGATTACAGCTACACATTACAGATCGAGGCTTTATTAGGAATTTTTCTTTGCTTATCCTGAGGGAAAAGACAGAATTCCCATGAGATTGGATACTCACTGGAATAATAAATAGATAATAGAGCAGAGAACCAATCCTTACTGGCACAGCAGATGGGCTTCACCACTAAACAATTCTTTTCTGCCTGTAATTCACTTCAGCCGGACACTGACTCCACCACTCCAGCAGACACTGAACACAAAGCCGGTGCTCAATTCCCATAGAGCAGAACTGCCCAGGTTTCTTGTTCCCTTGACTCCTAAGCATACTGGTGTTTTCAGGGAAATGTCTTTATAATTTAGGCACAACAGTCCTCACCAAAGAACCCGTGGCTAATACGTGAGAGAAGGAAGGTGGAAAAGCAAGACAGACATCAAAATTAGTTTGCTTATTTAGGCAGTAACTTAGGAAAATATTTATTGTGCTTAACTTTTAGCACCTAAGCAATCTACCTTGAGTAAATATGGCAGGAAAAACCATTGCAAGTGTCAGCGTCCCGTTGTATCAGTGTTGGTAGACAGATATACCCAACTGCTAATGCATTTATAGGCGCAATTCAGAGTTCTGTGGAGAGTACTTCTGCAGCAGTAAGGGGCATTATCTTAAAATAAAGGCATGTTTTGTATCCACATCTATTTTACATTACACCTATATTAAGAAAATAGTTGTTTTGATAGAGCAATTTAACCATCTTACAAAATACTGTGGTACCACCTTGTGGCAGCTTTTTAGATAGCACTGTTGGCATTAAGACTGTGGATGACAAAAATTAAATAACAACTAGCATTTGCTCTGATTAGAGTTGTGAGCTACATTCAGAACCACCTGCATCCTCCCAGCAGTTAGAATACTTTATGAATTTATGGGTCTCTGTGTTATAGAATACTTGAAGTAAATTTCAAATGTATTTCAGTGGAAGCTGGATATCCATGTTCCAATACTATTAGAAAATCACTTTATATATACATAAGAACTCACCTGTTGAATCTTCTCAGTCTGGCGTTATGCATGTACTCAACTACCGCCAAAGTTGGGAAGCAGAGAGACACAAACAAGGGGATTTCCTGCCTCCGTCGAGGCTGACGGATCAGTGACAGCATTTCCAACACTGGGCTCCAGAAACAAACCCAAACCTCTTTTGAGGCACGGCAAGGGGAGAAGCCACCAGGAAGGTCTGTCAAGTAGGACTGAGAGCTCCTCTAACCGCATCCCTCTCTCTGCAAGCTGAGATGACTGCTGAGAGCAGGCCGGCATCAGCAATGTAAGAGAGAACTAACAGACATGGAAGAGCCCAGGTTGTCTCCATTGTCTCACAAATCTGCAAAGAAAAGGCAGTAAGATGTATGGAGAGGAGACACAGGGAAGACAACAGCTTTTGCTCTCATGATGTTAGGACTAGAGTAAGGTATAGAACACTCTGGAAGGCAAACAGGCATGTGACTGAGCTGCCATGGTAAAGATGAGCTTTTGGAAAGAAAAACACAGAAATCCGGACACTGCTAAGCGGACTAGAGACATCAGACTGGAAAAGCATTTATTTTAAGTGACCTGGCTGGGCCAGTAGCTCATTAGCCCCTCTGTATTCTTCTGGTTTTGAATCTTTTCAGGGACACCAGAGTATAACAAACAGTACTGTTTCAAGGACCTTCTGGTCTGCTTCTCCCACAGCCATCTTCATCCTCCTTTCCACATCACTGCAGGAAATGAGGTTTCTGCTCTTAAACAAGATGTACCATCTGTTTAGACTTTGTGCTTTGGTTTAGGTCCATCTCAGGGTATTGAAGTTAAGGTACAAATTTATCTCGTACAGCTTTGACTGATTTGAAAACACAGAGCAGGAAGGAGAACTTCTCTTGTTTGAAAATGGTAGTTAACAGGTTGTTTATCGTGTGTACAAGGAAGCTCTGGGTTTCTTCAAATTAACACTTCAAATTTGAAGCAGCTTGCCACATTCCAGCTTGAACTCATATGTGCTCTTGTTTTGTTCACTAACTACAAGCATCAGTTTAGTGTAAAAAAAGATTAAAAACTGGCATGGGAATTAGCCATGAATGAGCCAATTTGAAGCAAGGGGTTTTGACTCTGTGAGGGCTAGTTCTCCTCCAGCATCCTGCTTTGTAGTTTCCAGCTGAACCCCAAAGGGAAAAGCATCGGGATTATGTATTACACCTACTGATTAAGGTTGGCAACGAAATATGAAAGAGCCAAAAGATCAAATATTTGGGTCAAGCTGAAGAGAAAGCACAAGGCAAAAAATATAAAGCAATAGAAAATGTAAACAAAGACTCTTTCACGCTCTCAAGAACACTCTCTGCTTGGATACTTTCCTGTCATTACGTTCTAAGCTCTCCACCCAAATGCCTGCATTACCTCTCTACCTCATGCTCAGATTAAAAAAAGATCACAGAAAGTGCCTGCCTGGTGTTTAGAGGAGCAAAACCACTTTCTCAGATACATACTTTTTACTATTTTGTTAATTTTTAAAAGCTACCCTTTAAAAGCGCACACTCCTGTGTTACCAGCAAGTGTCACAGCCTGTTACTGTAGTTCAAGATTTTTCCACTAAGTAGGCACTTACCTACCTGGGACATCTGTTTTCCAAACTTTCGCATGCATACTCTATAAGGCAATGTTGATTGTAACATGTCAAATAATCTTTGCAAATATCCATCATTTATGGTAGCTATAAGCCCATGCCTTAATGTTATATTAAATAAGTCGTAACTCATTACAAGAGAAGAAGCAGAAAGGGAAGATGGATCAGGCTAATTAAAGGAAGGCTTCTTAAACACTTTCTTTAACCTTAGCACACTAAGCTCCCATTTCATGCTGTATACTTGTATAGACCACATCACATGTCATCTCCTCAAGAAAGAAGGCCAATTCAGAAAGTATTTAAATGCATGCTCACCTCACAGCGAGTGAGCAGAAAGTGCCTCGCTGAGAAGTCACCTGAGGAAGAGAAGGAACATTACGAGAAAGCATGGGGATCACTGCCTAAGGAGAACAGCAAACCATCTTAGAAATCAGTTTAGATTTATGCAGGAAGATAGGTGAAAACTCAATTTCCTTCATTTCTGCTCCCGCAGTTATAGGATTAATGGTAAGGGCATGATCACAAAGTTGTATCTATTCACTTGTATACATAGAACTGGAACTGAAAACTGTGAAGGTTCAGTGTCTTCAAACTCTGGTACAGCCCTTGTATACTTCCTTGTGCCTTTTTTTTTTTCCTCTTCAATACAGGCTGAATAATGCCCCAGTGCACTGGATAAGGAAGCTGCAAATTGCCATTCACAAACTGTTTACAAAACAGAGCATAGAATGGTGGCAGAGACACAAAGCTGGAGGAGGCTTTCATCAGACGCACCTCTAACACTGAACGTTTTTGCTGTCAACTTATTTGTACCTCATTCCTCAGCTTTGTATGCAGGATCCTTTCAAGTTCAGATCTTGCAATCAATATACAAATGAATAGCCTGCAAATCTCTGTTTCTATATTTCAAGTGATTAAATCTGGCCAGGATTTTTCAACAAAAGCTTTTTGATGGGAAAATTCTGACTGAATCTCCAAATTTTCTGAAGAAAAATATATGGTTCAAAAGGGTTGTCAGGAGATTTTCTCAGGACAAGGTTGGAGAGGAAAGAAGAAAAAAAAAATTGAAAAAAATTATTTTCTTCATCACCACAACATTTCCTGTCTTGCAAATAACCAGTGATTTACAAGCTAAGTTGGGACGTATGGAGGTGCATGCAGAGCACAGGACACATATCTCAAGTCTCCCTCACTCCAGATGCTGCTTATCTTGTGACTAAGGGCTGTCTGTCTGACTGGCGTGGGTTCTGCTGTAAAAGCAGCAGTTTCAGTTCTTCTATAGTAAGTTGTTGCTTACCTTTTTTTTTTTTTTTTTTTTAAAGCCAGACCCTTTGTCCCCACTTCCCATTCAACCCTCTTGCCTTTTTTGTTGATTTGGGGTATTTTGGTTCTTGAGGTCCTGCTGATGTCAACCCCTTGTCTACCGACAGAAGGCTAAATGCTACTCAGCCTGGAGGTGGACTTTATGGCCTTGTGAGCTTTTTTTTGTTTGACTTGTGGGAGGAGGATGGAGACAGCACTCTGGTTCTATATATAGCGCTCTTTGTCTATGTATAGATGTGATATTTCCACAACTGCAGGCTTTAAGGGCAGTCTCAGAAAAAAAACCCAGAAAGGTGTTAACTTGCACAGAAAGTGTCTGCCAACAAGCCCACCTATTAACACATGCCTGAGTCAGCCCGCTGTATGCTCCTCCTTGCCGCTCCTGAATTGCCCATCCTGACCAAGTGTGGTACACAATCCCCCTTTCCATTCAAAATGTCTCCTCCTCAGACTGAGAACTGAAAATCCAGCTATGGCATTTGCGACTGCATCTTTTTTAAGAAGTTTTGGTGAGAACCCTGGAACCAGTGAAGCCTGTTTTCCCTATGGAAACTTGTGGCTTTGACTCTCAGTATCACAAAGTGTTGCCCGGCTGTCACCTACCACCTCATGCTTACATAAGACTCCATTTCTTACACCCACAACCCTTACATTTCACACCTTGTCCCTCCCACTGCCCGTAGACCTTGGCAAAGCAAGGAATGGCAGAAACAGCACAGAGACACCGTGTGCTGTTTGTTAGCAGTGTATCAAACCCGGCCTCTTCTGCCCAGTCACCAGTTTCACAAAGCCAGAAGGACCACACCTGCACCCCTCTGTCGAGTTCAGTTACAAAAAGCTGAAAGAGTTCTGTGCAAGGTGGCCGGGCAGACAGAAAACATGATAATTAGGCTCCATTTCCTTGGGAAACGAGTTTGATAATTCATTAATCTCACTTTTTATGAAGAAGAAATCATCCAGCAATAGAACCTGCTTTCTTACCTGTTTTTAGTCACGGTTACATACAGCAGCAAGCATTGGCTTTGAGGATTCTGCCTCAATGTCCCAAATCACTCAAGCACAGACACAAAAATAAACAAACAAAAACTTTACCAAGGTTTAAAGAGACAAAAAGAACAGTTGTTTGCAGGAAAGGGGGCTCAGACAAGACTCTGTGTTTCAAAAAATTAAAGTCTACATTAGCTACCAGCAGGGGACAGCAAGGCTTTATACACAGATTTATCTGCCTCTCTGCTTCATAAAAGAGACTGTTTAGTCTTTAGATACCATGGGTTAAAGGCTTCCAAAAAGGAAGAGTCACAAGTGCTGAAATTCAGCCAGAACTGTGGGATAATAATAGTAAAGACCCAGAACACCAATCTCAAGACTCAATCTTAGATTAAAAATACAATGACCATCACCCTGTTTTACTTACCAAAATATCCAGGGAAAGATTTAAATTTTTAAATGAAGATATTTAGTGCTATTTTACATGCTGAAAGGGAATCCTATGGGCCCTGAGTTGCTATTTCAGAAGGGCAGAGATCTGCAGGTTCAACACCACAGCTGACAGCCCTCTATCTTCAATATTTTAGGGCACCTACAGTGACAGTATACACCTACATTTAGGCAGCTGGCTCACAGTCACTGGTTCTTTGGACAGGGAAAATGTTTTGAAATGCATGTAATCATTTCTGATTATAGCTGTCCTTCCATGATTTCATATTCCACAAGATTCAATGACACTTTTATCACCAAGGAATGACAGCATTTATGCAGTCTTCCATCAGAAACTAACAAAAGCTTGCACTGACTGTGTCTTAAAAATCAGGACAATGCATTTCTTATTTAAAGGACTAGTGAAAGTTGAGAAGTCTTCTTTTCATCTTTGGCATATAAGAAAGTGTCCTTTTCCAAAAAACATCAGTAAGACATTTTCAGTTTGTTAAAAATGTTTTCAAAAAACATGTGCTACCCAGTAAAATCTCCAAATACTGAAAAATTAGTGGGACCATCTCCAAATAGCTATCCATGTATGCATGTGCTGTGGATAATTAAACTGCAGTTTCCTTTGAAAAGTCCTCTGCAGAATTAAAAAAAGAAAACTTCCTGCTCTTCATGTACAAAACCGCATTCTTTCTAATTCAGGAGCTGTTCACATATTACCCATAACGAGTGGATATCAGACCAACAGACTACATATAACCCTAAAATCTATACTATATTAGAATATATATTATATACACACACCTGCATATTTTCTGCATTCCAAATGTGATTAAGAAGTTAATTTTTGTATTTTGGTTTTTCATACAGAGAGGTATCTGTGTCCTTGCATACAAAGTGGGTCATAAATACCACCCAACATGTAATTTTAATTTCCATGTTTTAAAACCACCATTTCCAAAGTTAAAGGGCTTATAAAAAGATTGAGATAGAGCAATCTCCTTACTAGTAAAAGAACAAAGAAATTCAATCTGTTTAATTTATCATAGAATGGTTTGGGTTGGAAGGGACCTGGAAGGGAAGATCATCTAGTTCCCACCCTCCTGCCATGGGCAGGGACACCCTCAACTAGCCCAGGTTGCCCAAAGCCCCGTCCAACCTGGCCTTGAACACTTCCAGGGATGGAACAAATGAGCAAATAACTTTATCACAGCCTATAATCAAAATAAAAATACAAAAGCAAGACAAGTTCAAACTACAATGACACACACTTTTTAATGACAACACCACGTTAAGACATGAGACATTAAATCCAAATTGGATAGCATTCTAAAGAATGTTTTACTTGCACACAATTAGAAAGCCCTTATTTTGCAGCAGATCAAACTAGGTCATCAAGGTCTTTTGGGGGTTTAAAACGTCTGAATCTATTGTATGAATTTCTTTTGCAAGTATTATTTAAGCCCTTCGTGATCTTATCATTATCTCTCTGATCTGACATCTTTTTAAATGCAAGCTGAGCCTACTAACATTAATCAAATAATACTCAAAGAGAGAAAACGCAGAACACCCTAGCTGTTGGAACTTTATTCTATGATATACACTGGTTGCTATTAACAGCTAGAAACAGTCTTAAGCTTCTGGCAGTTGTATTGTTTCATTGTCAACAGGATTTGCAAGAACTTGAAAATCATACCAATGATTAATGAACTTGATTAAGGAACATTCCTAGAGTTACATTTTAGCAGATCCCAGTGAAGTCAGCTGAAGGTCTGAGCGCTGAACAGCTACAGGAACATAACTAAGTTGTATTACCAAGGTATTTTATTTGTTAGAAACCTTATCTTTCCCTTATCATCTGAGGTGAGAAATTAAACTACGGGTTTAATATAAAACTATGTGAAGATGACCAGGTTATGGTGCATTTAATATGGAAGAGAATGCATCTGAATGCATGCACATAATTTTAAGTTCACCTACAACTGGAATCATAGTTCTATTAACCAGGACAATCTTGTGCCCATCATGTATAATTAAAAAAACCCCACCAATAATGACTGCTCGACGTTCTCTTTAAGCCTTTATGTAGTCTTATCCACAGCAAAAGTTAGTAAACTTAATAGTGTCTGTAGACATATTAGTAAGATTAAAACCCATATCAGTTTATTATACTGGCCATCTCTTTTCTTAGCCATTTGTGTTATCGGAGGTAAGTGCTCACAGGGACTTGGGCAAGTCTGCATGCACAACTGTGCATGTAGGAAATCCTTTGTACCCTTAGGTAGCATAGAGGTTTGGTACATGACATAATATATTGAGAGAGAAGGGAGAGAAAATCCAAGGCCTTTGTGACTTGGTGAAAATCTGTTTTTTAATCTTTCCATACTTCTGTGGGGAGGGAGACAGGAGGAACTTAGGAGGGAGGCATTAACTTTTCAAGTCCGAGAACTGATACTGCAGTGTATTTGATGTCTCTTATTTTTCTTTTTCTTGAAATTACTGATTTGTATGGAGACTCAAAATGTATCTATCAGTCTAAAAATCTTTCCTTTTATGGTCTTGTATAAATATTCCCCAAAAGATCTTACCTTTTCCAGAAAAAAAGTGTAGATGGAAGTAGATAGGGCTCTGGAGATGGAAGGCTTGATGGGGCACTGGCAAACATTTGCTTAATTTGTGACAGGAATATAATCCCCTTTATCTTTGGATTTTCTTTGCTTTTTATTAACTATTTTTATCAAAATATTTCATTTAACCAAAGCATTTTTCCCCACATTGAAGTGGTGTTAGGGAGACTTCATGAATTTTTGCAAATGTTAGTCTGGTAAAAAAACCAAACCAAACCAACCAAACCTCCTCACACTCCCCATGCTCTAAACAGACACAAATTTCATCTCACTGCACAACTAAATGTCACATAGAAATAATTTCAAATTAGAATTATAGAAGTTTAAAATAAAAATGATCAGTTATGCTTATACTACCTTTTATGTTCATGAATCATGATTACACAATTGAGCTTGGGCTTATAATAAAACCATAATGGATGCATTTTAAAGAAATAATAATTTAAATTATTGAAAATGTTTCTTTTAACATCAATCTTCACATTTTTTTCACCCTTAGAATAACTGAATTAAAAATTAATTTGACCAGGTCTTTAACATAGGTTACAGTATTTTTTCTCAGGATTAACTGTTGTAATATTTGTTAGCCAAAGGGAATAGTCTTTTCATTAAAAAGTGAATTACATACACTGAAAATACACCCTCTAATTGCTTTAATATCTAGCATGGCCTACAACTCACCACACTATGACTAAACAGAAGAATATCTGTTCTTTTTAGAAAATGACGTATAGCATAATTGAAAAAAATAGTACCAGAAGATGTAATGAAGATCTATTAAATATGTTGATTTATTCATGTGAGGAGACAGTGCGTAAGACCAAATTTGGGTCCATCTGGTAAGAGCATGTGGTTATGTGGCACGTATGTCTCGAACGCAGTTTTTCAGACCACTTGTCCCCAATTTCCTTTTTTATGTTTGGTGTCTCTGTAGCGTGGTTCTGGGTGGAAGTCTTCTGCTTCCGTCTTAAAAGATTGACTAATCAGTCGGGACTCGTGTTAGTCATTTCACTCGATATTTGTAATCTCATGGTGAGATTAAAAAAAACAGCTTTGTAGGCAGAAGACATTCAGGACCTATCTGATATTCTATTTTAATGACGGGACATTGTAAGAGTAGGGAGATTCTGCTTCCTCCATACATTCACCTTTTAAGTGAAACAGTAGAGCGTAAAATAAGGAAAGCAGTAGATGGTCATGTTGTATACATAAAGATGTAGAAAAGGAAACAAGGAAGAGAAAAATACTTTTCTGGTTTTAATTATGTAATTATATATTATTTAGTTATTATTTAATTGCAACTACTCTTCTTGCAATACAGCAAAAAGAGAAAACACATTTTAAAAGGTGTTCCCAAAAAGAAAACTAATCCACTGTTAACTGTGATGCAGGGTCAGTCTGTGTGAAACTGCCAAAAAAAAAAAAAAAATCAAAAAAAATCTGTGTGCTTTGGCTATCGGTGCTCTGAGTAAATCACTTAGAAAAAACCAGTCAAACCCAGGCCAAGTACCTTTGACAGCTTCATAAAACTTATCAATTCACTTCAGATCCACATTAGGTTGGACTAATAACCTTTTCAGTTGAGCTTTCCTGTCCCAGGCTGGGCATATCTAAACTGAACAAAACTCCCCCGTAAACACTAGCTCTTAGCCTGGGGCTATGTGACATGCAGAAATCCTAACATTCTGATAATAAAACTCAAAATTAGTCTTTACTCACATGAAACTGTGCCAAGGTTCATTTTAAACTTTCTCCTTAACAAGTTTATTTTTGGATCTAGGTTGTTCTACTACCTACAGCACATTTTCTAAATCCCATACAAATCCTTTCTTCTGACTTCTGTTCTTGCCACTTAGCTTATCAGTGGCCAAAAGAAGTGTAAGTGCTTTCTACTTTTTTGTTTGTGTATATGAATGGTTCCAGGTCCTGCCTTCCTTGCAATGATTTACAAGATCTAGGGCTGTGACTCCATTCCCTCACTATGACCCAGACTGAAGGTGGGAAGGAAGATTTCTCTGTTGTTCGCAGAAGAGGTGTTCGATGCTTGGAAAAGACAGAGCACAGCACTGGAGCCTTCCAGTGTCCAAAACAGATGGAAACAGGACAAAACCTCTCACCATACTGACCAAGGATGGCAAATTGTGAGTCTCTAAGTTCAGGGGGGAAAGATTAAAAGATTTCTTTTTGTGCTGCTAATAAGCTTAAACTGATGATTAAAGAACTTAAAAAAAATCTCCCCTTTAAATGAATAAAGTGAGAGCCCATATTCACACCCTCCCACTCTATAATTTTTCTTGAATATAATATTACTATTCTGTCAATCCTCTATTAACAATAATAAGGTTTGCAGGTTTGTTTTTTTCTCTCTGCTGTTAAGAAATGGAATTATTTTTGTGAGTGCTCAGAAGACTGCTGGAATGTTAAGGTCACACAGTCTCTTTATGTCATGTATAGCCTCTGGAAAGCTTATTTTACAATCTCAGCAGGGAGGACAGAAATGAAATTGAGCAAGAAGGAACTACTCCTTCCCTCATTTTACAGGTGTCAAAAAAGATGAATGATTCAATTCAGTTGCTCACACATTGTGATATAATGCCATCTGACATCCCCTCATGTGTCACCTGATCTCCATTCATCACCTCAGAAGACCACAGGGTTCCCACAGGTCCTGTGTCATACTGGCCAATGCTGCCTAGACTTTCCAGACACCCTACTATGTTGTCATATGGGAGCAGACACCTATGCCTGGGTGACTGATATGAACCCAGAAAGACTAAGTTTTGCTCTAACTCACACAGGAAATCCATGGTAGACCCAGAAGTCAGACCCAGTTTGCTTAAGTCTCACCATAACCACAAGACCCCGATACTGCTGGCAATGAAACTTATTTAAACAGATCACCACTTTATGGTGGTGGGAAACCGCCTTCTCTTTATACAACCTTCAACATGAAAAAAACCCCCATGTTCTATCTTCCAATCACTCTGACATGACTTCTCAGCTATTTTTGTCCCTAACATTTGATCTACTTCCTTCTCCTGTTCTCTGTCGTGTACTGTTCTCACTGCTGTAGCAGCAAATACTGCTGATATGTGACCAACATGCAGATTAAAATACATTGAAGCACAAAGCTGCCTATCTGCTGATCTAATATTCTAGTAACACACATGCAGTGTGCTTTTCGGAAATGGAATTGTGTCTAGCTGATATAATGAAACTTTATGTATAGCACAATAGTTATGAGGTAAATAAAAACAGACAATGTATTTGAATTCAAAATATACAAGTTCAAATTCCTCTAATTGTTTTGAGGTGGCAAGCTGATCTTCTGTCCTCTGTCATGTCTCCACGAGGCCATATTTTCACCAATTACAAATGTCTTCAATCTGCTTTAATATTTAGTCAGGTGCATGGCTGCATCTAGTGAACTGATAGGAAAGTGAACTCAACAGGTTGTAGAATACTACTGGTTGGTATCTTCTAAAGGTCAAAGGAGAAGCAACAGCAGACAACTCTGTGACAAAGGAAAAAAAACCCCAAAACCAACAAAAAAGCCCACAAAAAACCGGAAAGTATAAAGGAGGAACAAAGTTCAAATGTTAGAGCACATTACCAGATTTCACGGCCTATTCCATGCAAAAAAAGTCTCAGTTAGGATCAAAACCTCATCTTACAAAGGTCAAGTAACATCCTTCAACACTTCTTCTCAAAATTGGAACTAGACAAAGTCAAATATCACATGATGATGTTCTGCAAAGTTTGCCAGGCATCTACCTGTAGGTTTCTATAAGTAGGCTCATAAAATTTTCCTTTAATTATGTTAATGCTTAATGTTAAAATAATATCCGACGAGTCAAAGTTCTGGGCTATACAAAGCATTTGACAAATTCTCTTTGAAAACAGAACAGGATCTGAGATCATATTGCAGCCTTGCGTGTGACAGCAGGACCCACAAAGCCTAGCTAATTTAAGACTACTACTATATGTAGAATCTACGACCCTGTTTGTGCAAGAATCTTCACTTTTGGAGACTTGTTTCTTGACAAAACTTCAAAGATATTACGATTTAGGGAGAAAGTCAATCAAAAAGCAAGCGATTTCAAGTTCTGCAGGTCACCACTCAAAGACTAGAGCAGCATCTAGCTTTTTTTTTGTTGTTGTTTGCTTTTTTTAAACCTGTAGCAGTCACATTAGGGGTATCCCACATTATCAAACCAACAGTTGTTCCAGGAATTCACGAACTGCCTTTTTGCATTGCAAATGTAGACTGGTATATGATGGGACTTTAGATCAATACGCCTTAGAACACAATGTCCAGACCTCTTTGTATGATTTCCTTAATATTTCACTTAAGTCCTACTCAGGAATAAAAAAAAATATGTTTTTCTTCTCTTTCCACTATGTAAAATATACATCTATATATCTCAGTCAGCAGCTATCCAGAACTCTATGTCAAATAAATTACACAAGTTGTTTATGGCTATCCAGCACTTACTGCCCCTCCTCCAGCTCCCTAGTGCTAAAACTAACTCCTGTTATTCCCAGACCTTGAGGACCCAGGACTACCCATGACCAGCACCTTGGAATGGAGACAGAGATCACAAGAAGTTTGTACATCCACCTTTACTTACATAAGTGTGCTAACAGTAGTAGCTACCACTATGCCTGATAGTACTGAATCAAAGCCTGTGTCTGAGGGTTTATGACAATAGAGGCAGCCAAACAGAAAATTTGCCTCTTCTCTCACAGATGTTCACAACTTCCTCATGCTTTGAGCTAAAACAACATGACCACATCAGGGTAGCAAGGAGCTTAAAGCATCTTGTCTCTGCACTCACGCTGGCTTCTGAAATTCTTTACTGCCTACAAGCAATTAGTAAACTTATCTTCTGCAATCAGGAAAGCTTATTAATGTAGCTGGTCTCAGAGGGCACCATTCTGCCTTTTTTCTGCAAAATAGCTTCCAAATACTTTCCCATTCTACTCAAGGGCAAACATGATATTATTTAGTGTTCCTTGTGGGCGTGTCTGCATGGCCCATGTATTGCAAATGGTCTGGATAGCATGTTAAAATAAGAACATTTGCAATGCACTTGCTCAAAATTGAGCATGGAGAGAGAAAAACAATCACCATGATCTGGGTTCCACAGTGGAAAAAAAGCATGTAAATTTGTCACTGGGAGGAGAGACCTTTGAGTGTAATCAGCAGCAGTCAAAACTAGGTTGACACTGACATCACTCCTCTGACACCATGACCTCTGCCAAGGCCAGGCAGAGCATCCTCCCTGTTGGCGTCACAAGCAGCCTGCACACAGACGCAGCAGTGATGGTACGGGGTGCAGCAGCAGGGATCCGCACCTGGGTGTCTGTGTGTGACCTCGGTGGTTTTCTCACCAGCACATGGATTATCAGGCTTAGGGAGGAGCAGGCATATATGTAAAGCTGGGGGCACCCACAGCTCTAAAAGGAGATGTGTGCAAATAGGGAAAACCTACACCAAAGAAGGAGGATGTGTGCTTGTAATGCACACATTTGCATTGTTAAGGGAATAAAAAAAAATATATATATATATATATAAAAGAGACAAGATACTTTCACAGATCAACTGATAGGAAACACATCTAGAAAACTGAAAGCATCCAGCAGAGCAGAGGCATGAGGATGAACCTTGCAGAGGTCTGTGGTGAGCCTGAAGCAAGAGGCCATTGACTGAGCTGGATCTTTGATAATGAATCAGGAAAATTTATTTCCTTAAAAATGATGTTTAGAAACTTCCCTCATTAATATGGGAGCCATTCTATGAAGTATTGTTTTTTAACTAGAATTTTCTAATAAAAATATACACTGAAAAATTCCAAGTTCGTCTACTAAGAATGATGAATAAGCTTCCTAATGCTACTTTACCAGTGCAACAGATTTCTTAGAGCCTATGACCAAGTGACTTCCTTTCATATGCTTTTGAAATAAGATCAGTGCCTTTTCCCTGTCAGGGTGAGTTCTCAACAGTCGCTCATTTGTATTTTTAGATCAACCTACAGTTTCGTGAATGCTGCATAAAACTTCGTCATCTACCCCCTGCCTAAAATATTCTGCAATATGCTGGCTGCTCAGCAGAGATCCCAACAAAGGCAGTTGGGCTCATTTATGTCCAGGGAAGTAGAGAAGGGGGGTGTGAATCAGCAAGATACTGCTATGCAGATGCTCTGTAGATGTGACAGATTTCCAAGTTTATTCTGAAGAATCATGGCTTTGGGTTTGTCCTAAATCTCAGGTATGCCCTCCCTACCACATCTCATTGGCTGTTGTAACAGTGAAAAGGAATCAGTTACCTTTTGAAAAAGGCTGATAAACATTGCATAGACAGCAGAAAACCACTCATTCTGAAGTGGTTTCCTTTTGTCAACCCCTAGGGATAGCAGCTGCAGACGCGCTGGTAGCCACAACTGCTTCAGGTGTTTTTGAGAGTCAAGCAGCATGCCTCAGATCACATGAAAAAAAAGATAGGAATTCCTTACAGCTTTGGTATTAACTCTAGAATGAATAGGTTTGTGCAGACTGGATTTTCTGTATCACTCCTGGAGCCAATGTATGGTTACAAGTAGATCATACTACCACCCTCAAAAAACTGAGAAGTTTAAAACTATGAGCCATTTGTTTCTAAAACCTCATTTTACATATTCTTGGCAAGTTTGGGGCTTTCTGTTCTTTTCATGGAAATCTTCTGTGAACATGAGGAAATTTCAAGCTAAACTCTGTTCTCAAGTTCAGGGAGAAAATACGTGTAACAGCTTCTTCCTTGTCTCACTGAAGTCTGTTGATCTTGTACAGGATTTGGACTCTCATTCCACAGCACAGATGGAAGTTGCATGGGAAAAGTGCCCTCTCACTCTTTCCTTTTTCTTTCTTACCAACTCCTTTGTTTCAGTCATCTCACCCACAGTCCTTCGGCATACTGCCATCTTCTTGAAGTTCACACGCAGTGATAACATGATAGAAAGGTTGAGCTGAACAATCTCTTTAGCACTGACAGAGATGCTTCATAGAAAGAAGATGAGAAGCAAGAGTTGATGATCATAAGGGAAAAAATATCCAGATAAACTACAAGTCCAGGGTGATACATACATTAAAATATTTTTTAAGGCAATTATGTTATTTGCTTCTTTGTCTTAGCATTAGCCCTCACTTCATTTCTTGAAAATGCAAGAAGCGTATACAGTGCTGAGTTAAGTCTCGTGGTTGTCTGTCTTCAGAGAAGAAATCTCTGAAGAGATTCTTTTAGATTGCATGTGTTCTTACCTTTTTATGAATTCAAGGTATAACAAAAATTTGGCAAAAAGGAAACAGGTGTGAGTGTGAGCCAGTGAAAGAGAGAAAGTAAAATTCACAGAAATGACATTTGCAGAAATACAGAATAGTCTGAAAACATGTCTGGTCTTGAACTGAGCCTGTCAACCGATAGATCGGGTAAACAGCACCCTCATTCAATAATACAACCATAAGCTTTGTAAACTAGATATTCCATGAGTTGCAATGTTTTGAGGTCTGTGTTCTTGGGTTCTGAGATCATATTTTTCCAATTGTTTTGCTCTGTGACTGGAAACGACATGGAGCCTTGGGCTCTGTTATACCACAGCTCCCTAATATTTGGAATGTACCATAGCAACACACAGTGAGACTAAACCAGATGACAAGTGAAAGTGGTGCTGGTTATTCAATGAACATAAGAGGAATCAAAAAGAAAGAGGTTGGCTTGTAAAAAAACAAATCTCATTACAATAGGAGAGAGAAGCAAGTTAAAAAAAGAACAATATGCAAACAGTATTCTGAACTTCAAATGACGCAAGTAAATGTTGTTAGGTCTCTCTCTTTTATTATGACCTGACTTTAGAGGTTGATTTGCTTAAAACATGAGAATACGTTAAAGATGTGTTAAATATTCATCAAGGTTTGTTGTAGCTTTCTGTTTAGTATATTCTGCTTATAGCATCCTTGATGACTGGGTGGCCAAGCCAAGCAGAATATCAGGTTACACCTTTTTCCCCCCAGCAGTAAAAAGATATCCTTGTTTTGTCATTTTCAAAGCAGCAATGTTTGTTTACGAATCTGCCACATTCAAGATCCCAAACAAATGTAACCAAGCAAAAATCATTACAATAGACAAAAATTTCCCATGGGAAAGAATCCATGAAAAAAATTATTCATAACCAATAATCATCTGAAAAACAAGTGGCATGACATGGCAATTCATTAAAGGAAGATAACCATAAAGTAGGAAAAATCCTGTCATTTTCCAGTGGTAGGAGAAATTTTATCAATAATCTTCAACTATTGATCTGTGTCCTTGTGGTGCAGGTGAAGATTGTTATTTATTATTCAGCTATGAAGTTAGCTTTCTTATTTGCTAACTTCTCATGTTTGCTTATTTTGGTCCTTAGGTCCCAACCTTTATATTAAAGGGTCTAGGACACCTTTGCTCCACACTCTTTTCCTTTTTAAGGGAGAAAAAAACCACTATAAATTTGCTATTGAGTTACCTCATCCTGAATAACAGTAATGAAAGGAAGGAAGGGACAACTAGAAAGAAAGAAAAAAGCTTCCAAGCTGAGGGAAGTGTCTCTTACCATTACAATGAAGGGGGAAACCTTTGGCATTGATCAGTCTACTGATCAAGTCCACTGACTTGAATTCAAACTGCATTGTTACCTGGCTTGATTTTTTTTCTTTAAGAGTGAATAGTTGGAGGACTCTTCTGCAGTTTTCAGAAAAACAAATACAGTGTTAGGATTTCAAGGGCATTAACAAACTTAAAAATTGAGGAAGTCATACCTGGAAAATTCCACTTATTGTGGTTATTCCCACCTTAACTGAGTTTATGGTAAAACTGAAGGGTGTAACCTGTTCCTAAACAACTCTAAAAATCAGACCTGTGCTTCTGTACAGAATAATTATCTATTAGGTCACTCATTTTCTAGCTGCGACACCAATACTGGTGCAGTGCTTCTTTGTCACTGAATACAGCATGTTCCAATATGTTGCTTGAGTGTTAAGAGAGGACAGCCAAGGTTTAAAAGAAAACCAAGAGTAAACTGTTTGAGTGGTCTTGGAAGTTGTAAAATTGCTTTTAAGTAACACTAATAATAAAACACATGTAAACATCTACAAATATTTCCTAACACCTATGTTTTCATCAGATCTGCAGCAAACATTGATGCTACATGTCATGTATGGAAAGAAAAGAGCCATTCTACTATTGCATTTAAAGGGATATTAGAGATAATGTAAAGTTATATATACATATACCTATCCACACATGTTTTTACAAATATCTTAGACTCTTAAGAAGGAAAGATTGAAAAAAGTCTTTTTTGCTTCCTTTTACACTGCCTAGGTAGGCAGTGCCACCCAATAGAAAAGCTGTCTTTCTAAGGGAGCTGCTATCCTGTGGTTTCCAGGCCCCATTTCTCAGGCCGAGGTTAGAAGAACGTATCAAAGCTTCGATGACTGCTTTCAGAGTAACTCAGAGCAGCACAGAAAAGCTCAGCAGTTAATAGCAAAACTATTATTGTCATGAAACTCAGCAGGTTCCGTTTCCTGCTGCTCATACAAAACCTTCCCTCCAGATTTGGTTATCTTGGTTTGCACACTGAATTTTCTTCTGTTCATCTTCAAATTCATTTCAAAATTAAAGGGAAATGGTCACAGATATTAAAACTCACCTGGTTTACAGTGCTGACATGTACAACACACAGTCAACAGGGAATTCCAGACCTGCCAGCGTATAGCCCACATTGCAGAAATGGCAGTTTTAATCTTCTATGGAAGTCACAGAAACAAGGCTGAAACAATTAGTTTTCACCACAGGTGGGGAACTGATAGGACATGGTAGTTAGTTTGTGCTTCAATAACGACATGTATTAGGAAAATCCATTCTGAGGGTATGACAGCTCCTCTTTTGAACAAAGATTATATTCAGTACTCATACCAGCCAAGATCTGTAGACTTCCAGATAATTAGTCAGGAACTGTACAGTGGTTTTGAATGACAAAGACTCATCTTTCTACATGCTGTAATTTAGATGCGAATTAGAGTAATTTCCTGCACTCTTTAGAGAGGAGCCAGATGCTTAGGGACCCAAAGAGGCAGACAGCCATTGTAATAAAACTGTGGGCACCTACATAAGCTCTGTTCCTAACTCTGCAAGGAGAAGAGATGTGAAGGATTAGGCTGTTCTTAATCAAACTCATGCATCAAAGACTTTGCTAGCATTCAGACTGATATCCTGAATGACACATGCCTGAAAATAGGTGCCAAGCACAGGCACTGGTAAAGTGGGGGAATACATTCAGAAATATTTGTCTTGCCAAATAAAAATAAAACCACTTTTTTGTTACAAATAACTTGTTTTAACTAAAAAGTATATGATCAAAGAGGAGCTCGGTTTTCAAGGAAACATAGTAGACTTGCATCATAATAATGCCTTTGCCCACATTCTTCCCAGGAATTATACGCCAACCGCTAGTAGCTGGATTTCCCCAAATGCAGAGGTGCCAGCAGTTCACAAGTAGCAGCCGTGCTAGCAAAGACATTTCGTAGAATCATAAAATGGTTTGGGTTGGAAAGGACCTTTAAAGGTCATCTAGTCCAACTCTCCCCTGCAATGAGTAGGGACGTCTTAACTAGATCAGGTTGCTCAGAGCCCCATCCAACCTAACCTTGAATGTTTCCAGGGATGGGGCATCTACCACCTCTCTGGGCAACTTATTCCAGTGTTTCACCACCCTCATCATAATTTTTTTTCCTTATATCTAGTCTCAGTCTGCCATCTTTTCATTTGAAACTGTTACCCCTTATCCTACCACTACAGGTCCTACTAAAAAGTCTGCCCCCATCTCTCCTATAAGCCCCCTTTAACTATTCAAAGGCCACAATAAGGTCTCCTTCTCTTCTCCAGGCTGAACAATGCCAACTCTCTCAGCCTGTCTTCATAGGAGAGGCATTCCAGCCCTCTGATCATTTCTGTGGCCCTCCTCTGGACTTGTTCCAACAGATCCATGTCTTTCCTGAACTGAGGACACCAGAGCTGGACACGGTACTCCAGGGGGGTCTCACCAGAGCAGAGACAGAATCATCTCTCTTGACCTGCTGGTCATGCTTATTTTGATGCAACCCAGGATACAGTTGACTTTCTGGGCTATGAGCACACATTGCCGGGTCATGTCCAGCTTTTCATCCACCAGTACCCCCAAGTCCTTCTCTGCAGGATTGCTCTTAATCCCTTCATCCCCTAGCCTGTATTGATTCCAGGAGTTGCCCCAACTCAGATGTAGGGCCTTGCACTTGGCCTTGTTGAACCTCATGAGTTTCACATGGGCCTACTTCTTGAGCTTGTCCAGGTCCCACTGGATGACATCTTGTCCCTCAGGCACAAAGCACCACTCAGCTTAGTGTCATCTGCAAACTTGCTGAGGGTGCACTCAACCCCACTATCTCATTGATGAAGATACTAAACAATACTGGTCTCAACACAGACCCCTGAGGGATACTCATCACTGATCTCCATCTGGACATTGAGCCATTGACCACTAATCTCTGGATACAATTTCTTACTGGCTTCTTCCTTGTTAAACTAAACTGAACTAGTCACCCTGCTAGTCAAAACCCTTCCTGAGACTAAATTAGAACTTCCTAGTATTTTCATTGTCCAGAGTTAGCTTCACCTTCCTCAAGCATCTGGAGATTCTCCAAATCCTCAGATACCTCACCTTCTCATTTCATCCTCTCCCCTTTCAGTGCTCCCTTTGCAGCTCCTATGCATGCAGCAGCAACTATTTAAATATTATTAGCATATCAGCTCTTTCACACCCAGCCCAAGCTCTGCAGGAATGAGAGTGCAAACTTGTAAGGCACTGCAGCAGTTTTTGTTCCACTGTGCGATCAGCAGCAGGATTGGCTTTGCCTTAGAGGTCAAATGGATCGAGGGAAGCAGCATGGTTGGCAGGAAACAACCTTCTTGAGCATCAGGGAAATCAAAGATTCAGCTGTACTATCAGGATATGTCAGGTGGAAGGCATATGGAAGGGCAGGGATGTAGAGTAATAGGGTGGATGGAGTCTGTCCCTGTGGTACAGCTTGTAAAGTGCTAAGTTCCTACATAAACCAGCAAGCATGACAATTATGAGGAAATTCAACTCTTTCTGTTGCATGCATTCTAATACCCGATAATTCAAAATAGACAGTAGATTCAAAGTAAGTGACAGGAAATAGAGCGAGACTCTCTTCCTTCCCTCATTCATCACAAACAGAGCTGGTTCCAAGAGAACATCACAAAAAACATTTAGCTTTTAAATCTTTATATATTGAAATTGAGTCTATGTAGCTATCTTCAATTCTCCCATCTTTTGAAGTAACTTTCTGCTACTTCACCTATATACTAGGCAAGTATTTTCAGAGGGGGAGAGAGGAAATGGTAATTTGAATGATGCACTTTTGATATGCAGTTCTCATTCAGAAAAGTCAAGCTGGAAATCTGTATTAATTTCTACAATTACCATTCTTTCCCAAGCAGGACTCTTCTCACTGAATTAGACTTCTACAGTGTGGCATTCATTCACTAGTTACAGACAGGATCTCAGGATAAATCAGATTGAAAAGGAACTGAGGAGGTTTCTAGTCCAATCCCTTGTTCTAAGCAGGATCAGCTATGAGCTTAGACCAGGTTGCTCAGGGCTTTATCCAGTCTGGTCTGGAAAATCTTCAATGACAGAGATAGCCCAGCCCTCCCAAGCAGCCTGCTCCACTGCTTAACTGTCCTTAAGGGGAAAAAAGTTTTTCCATACATCCATGAACTGCTCTTACACCAACTTGTACCGGTTGTGACTCATCCTCCTACCACACACTGTTGTGAGAGCCTGGTTTCATCTTCTTGAGAACTCCCCTATTAGGATGCCTTCCAACAGCCATCCCCACACCCCTGGATGTTTCTAAATTCCTGCTTTGTAACCTGTCTGTTCTTCCACGCCCTGTACATTGCCTTTTTTTTTTCTTTTTTGAATCTGAACTCTGTTGTGAGTTTCCTGCTTAGCCAAGACAGTCTCCTGATATATCTACTTGTTTTCCTGAGTGTCAGGACAGACCCTTCTTGTGTCTGGAGTGGCTTCCAGTAACAAGGCAATCTTTGGATCAACCCATTCCTGTGAGGATTATTTTTGGTCAAAGTGAAAGCTGTATTTAAGCCTACACTGACATGATAATTCAACTAGGAAATTTATACCACCATCTATAAAATAGACACTTGAAACTGCTTGTAATTCTACAGAAAAGTCTTTATCAGCATAACTCCACTTAATTCTTTGGTAGTATTTTTCCTGTTTAAAAAAGTGCCATAAAACATTTTCAGAAAGGAGACCAAGAGTTTTAGCTCGCTGTCTGTATTCAATCAAACCTTTTGTTATTTTAAAAGTGAAAGATGCAGAATTTTACCATCTATTAGAACAGTAAGAGAGAAAAAGCATCTAATTTTTCTCCATTAAGATTCAAGTGAAACTGAAGCCTACAAATTTCAAAAGCTAAGCTTGTGTTGTGCTTGCATATCACATTTCCATATTCACAGTGAAAACACTCAAACCCTGCTTCACACCCCACTATCTCAGGCCCCGTTCTCACATTTTTTTGCTTAATAACACACAAGAAACAATGTACTGGTTCAGTGCATCTGTATGCGACTGCATAAAAATGTGAGTTGGTAATCAGAAATGTGTGCGTTTCCCAGATGGTGCGTGATGAACACATTTCCTGCACAACGAACATTAGACACAGGAAGCATCACCATCAGCACCCAAAAGTCAATATACTGCAATTTTTTCTTTTTTTTTTTTTTCTTTTTTTTTTTTTTTTTTTTCAATCCAGGTGTCAGTCAGTGTGGCTGAGAACCAGAAGTCCCCTGATTTCACAGAAATAAAACAGTTAATTTATTTCAGATGGAAAGCCCCAGAATGAAAAGGATCTTATTTCTGATAAGCTGTATAAGCTTATTACACTCTAATTAAGAAAAGGTCATAAGGAATAGGAGAATTACCAGGTATGCGTGTCTCAGTGAAATGTGCTTCAGTACGAGGAAGAAACACACATATATAATTCCTTGCACTGACTCTATACTATAAACAAGATTGATAATGCTAACAACATTTATAATAAGATGTTGTTAAAATTTTTCTGTAAAGACAAATCATAAAAGTTTGAAAGGATGCCATAGAGAAAATAGTAACTGTAAGAAAAACTTCTATTCAACATTGATTTTATGGGAGACTTCCAATAGCTAATGGTGACTCACAACAGCCACATGAAGCAGCCAGAGAAGTTAGTAACATGAGTAAAGTCACACAAGCTGGGAGCACAGTGGCTGCGGAAATATTTAGAGGTTGAAACAAAGGAAAACCTGTCGTAATCTCTTTATGGAGCCAGTAGGCATACCAGAATGGATGCAGGGAATTGACGATATTTAATCTGCATACCATCCATAAACACACTTGTAGGGTCTCCACAGTGATTTCAAGGGCTCCTGTCAGGTCTCCCCTTCACTGACATGGTAAAAAACCCCAAACAATCCACAAACAAACAAAAAAAACCCCTCCACAAAGTCCTCCACAGAAATGAGGGGAACCCCTAAAAAAAAAAAAAATCCCCTAAGAGTATTCTGCAGATACTTCAGACGTAGACAGGGAATTTTGGACACAACTGGCAGTTTGCAGGAGTGTTTCTGTGAAGCCATTTTATACTGAGGAAGTAAGAGAGTCACTTGTCCTCCAGAATCAAGGCTCTGTCTCTGTCCATGCATGAGCTGAAAGACTGAGCTAAGGATATCCTTTACTCATTTGATGCTGCCCAGGGAACAAATGCAACAAAACTTTTTTCAAGTGGAAGATCGTTACCCAAAGTTTAACTTGTGGCATTCCTTGCTCTAGGTTGGCATTAGACTTCAGACATTTTTCAATTATAAAAGTCCTCTTGTATTTTGATAAGTCTGATGCCGTTCAGCCCTGGTTATGCCTTATTGGTGGCAAAAATAAAACTACCATTGAATTAATTAGAAATAAAAGCTAACATTGGGAACATCTGAAAGTTCAAACCCAAGAAATCTTTCTCAAAAACCCCCAATTTTGGATAATGGATACGACCATTCCATTATGGACCAACTATATGATATTAGAGAAAATTTTAATGTTGCAAAATACTATCCCTGGCACTCACAAGCACACCCCTCCCCTTTTAAAAAAACAAAAACAAAAACCAACAAAAAACCGAACACTGTTTCCTCTCACATAGAAACTAGTTTCTATTTCCTCTAAGGGCTTCTTTTGCTTAAGAGATGGATTATCAGTAGTTCACCTCTTTAGGTCATGTAAAAGAGAGGAGCCTTTCAAAGAAATCACCTGTTTTCATAGTTAAGTTAAAACTCAGCTACACGACCGGCAATGGAGCAGCATTGCTTGACTGGGCACTTGAGCTCCCCCCTCCAGCCCAGCACAGATTTGACCAGCTAACTCCAGAGAAGCATATGATGAACAGCAAGAGCACAGTAAAGCTAAAAATTGGCCACACATGGAAGCTAACAGCTTGCCTAAATCAAAATGTAATATTCAGAAACAAAACTAGGCTGAAATGGAGAATGAATGAGGGTGAGGCCAGTCAAGAGTGGTAAAAAAAAAAACCCTAAGGCAGAAGTCAGAAGGAGAAGCTTGAAATCATTTACACCAACAAGTGGGACAGAGAGTTCATGGGACTTTTTATCCTCTTTGATTTAACTAGACTTGTCCAGTGTTGTAACCCTGGAAATTCTCTTACATTTTTTTTCTCTTGCACTCTACCAAGAGGTAGAGAATGCAGGGAGATAGGAAAGAATGGGGAACAATACATGGAAACAGGTTGAATATTAGCAAATATTTGCAAGTTTCTTCTGTGCACATTCAGAAGTTGGATTAATTACTCATCAAAAAACCTACAAGAGATCTAGAAAACAGTAAAAAACAGCTGGTGATAGTCAGCTGTGCTACTGTTGCTGCAAAAAATGCTCCTCTGTCCTTTTATTGGACAGACTCAAATGAGGTGATGCCAGTCAGGGTTCTGTATCAAATGATGGGGTTATTCTAATAAGCCCTAAACCTGTAAGGCTCAAAAACTACTTTTTTGATATTTTCTGTATTAATAGAAGAAAAGGAGATTAATTATTGAACAAGAAAATATTTCAAGCAGCAATTAGCCATCATGCTCTGCATGAAATAGAGCAAAGTATTATATAGCTAGATGAAGATGGTGGGAGATGAGACAGGTCTGTTACCAATCTTACGATTGGTTCTTACGATGAAACTGAAAAAACCCCCAGCAAGTTAGGAGGACAGAAGTTATAGAAAAGCTTTCCACTGGGTCAGGACATAATTATTCCTCACGGTATCATGTTAAAACCAACCAGAGCCTGGACTACACTTCTGTCTGCAGGAAACAAGGATAGCGAACCTGAATATGGATGAACACATAAGATTTTGATGTATTCTATTTTTAAAGTTAGGTTAAGAATAAGTAGCAATTTTGACACTACAAAAGTCAAGTCAGGGTATTCAGAACAACAGAATCATGCAAGCTAGAGGGGACCAACTTCTAGTCCATCTGTGGGGTCTAGTTCAACTCCTGCTGAAAGCAGGGTCCTCTACAATAACCACATTCATAGTTAGCAAATATGTTTAATTTAGGAAATTCCATGCAGGTGTTTTCCTGGTTTCCTGTGGTCTACAGAAGCAGAACATAATTCAAGCAACAAATTTTTGTCAGCCCTATTAATCTTTCTCTTTTTCCTCTTGCTTTAGCTGTACACATACCTAAGTCTTGTAGACACTTTTCCTATTCTTGAAATCGGGTAACTCACATTGGACTCAACAAATAAAATCTTAAAGATGAGTAGGCTTGCATAGAAAGAGTGAGTCAGAGTCAGTGAAATATTCCATCAAGAGAAAAAAGGATGCCTTGAAGATCAGAGTTACTCAGAGGAAGAAAGTAATCATCCCCAGTGGAAAAAAATTAAGTGTGAATAACAATCGAACTCCCACATTGAGATATCTGCTCCTGAATGCAGAAGGCTTTAGTTTTGCAGAGTTTGAGAAAGGCTTACAGAAGAATGTGAGGATATTGTTGCTTTACCTTGTCTTTATACCTCCTATGACCCTAATCTCAAAGTTTAAGTGGCATACTCCTTCCTAGATACGCATTGTTCATCCCTTCTCCAAATCAGATACTCGTAACTCCAGTCTCCTTTCTACTTTTTCCAATCTAACATGAATCTTTACGCAAGTTGACAAATAGACCTGGCTTAGAGCGAATCAGAGAGGTAGCGTTGATTTTCTTTGCACAAGCATAAAGAGCAGCAGTAGTAGTCCAGAGGCTGGGGCTTACTGATTTGGAAGACTGGAGAGGACTCTCAGATGACAGTCTGGAGGGTCAGGACATACTATTAGAGCCTTATTAAGAGCCTTATAAATTCAGAATAAGAGAACAGCAGAATGTAAGAATATCAGCTAATGCCAGGCAGTCTGCTAGGCAACCACAACTTTTCCCTCCTTTACAGTACAGTACTCCACCCATTCCTCCTTCCCTTTTGACTGCCTTCAAGTCCAGGATCCTAAAAAACAAGGACTACTACCTACCCCAGAGTCCAGTGGTGTAGTATCTTCCAAGGGACTACATACAAACCACAATAGGCATTTTTCCTGAATATACTTTACTGCCCACCTATTCCAAACTTTCTCCAAACTGTAGCAAATCCAGCAAAAAACCTCTCCTGCATTGATTTCTGTTGGTGTCACCATCAAAATATTCTTCAGTGCATTCAGTGAAACATTATAGAGAAAAATAACGTTGTCATCTATTGATCTCCCAACAAGAACGTCAAAAGTAAAATAGGCTGTGCAGAGATGAAACTGGAAAAGACTTCAGACTCACAGAAGTTTGTCAGAGAGAAGCCAAGGTAATTCATGCAATGTGGCAGCAACAAGCTTGTGGCCTCTGCAGGGGCCTTATTTCAGAATCCGTTAGGACAGCAAGGCTAAAGCTTACAGTGAAATGAATTTATTTCACCCCACAAACTACACTGTTGTCTAAGACTAACATAACTGATCTCCTCTACCAAATAAAGTTCCAGGAAAACAATTCAGATATTGCGTGACAGCAGCATTACATGGGTGTAAGTGACAAGAATACTATTCTTTATTTACTCAGGAGAATATTTATTCCAAGAGGGTGAAGTACAAACTCCATGCAGTAACAATCCCTTTCTAGAGGAAGGTCTGAAGCAACACCTGTAATGTGCATCGATATGTTCAACAAATCCCAAAGATAAAGATAATAACTTTATTTTAAATGGAGAACAGACATTCCTTGTCTGGTAAACAATTGCCAACAGTCCTGCCTTGTTAACAGGCACAAACAAGCAAACTGTCCTATTCTTCAGAGGAAGAACTCTAGTCCCTCTTAGACTCACAGAACCTAACTGGTGGTTTAATTATACCTGCTTGTAATTATAAGTTCAAGACATTACCCTCCTTTTAGCCTAAGGATATAAAGAGATGTGACAGGGAATAGGGATTTTCCCTTGATGTAACTTGAGTCTGTTGCCTTTTATCCTTTTATTGCACCCTTCTGAGAAGAGTTTGGATACAGCATCTCTATAACCCTCCCAGTAATTCACTGAAAACAGCTACTAACGAAGAAATACAATGAGACACTGAGGGGGCTGAATATCAAAACCCAGCATGCTAGGTATGAAAACAAATATGGTACTGATAACATCTCTTCCTGCCTTTTTAGCCTTGGTCGGGGCTAGTAAATACCTCTGCCTTACAAAGGTCAGTGTTTACCTGATAGCATGGAGATAAATGTTTCCTGCAGTACAGCCCATGCAGACACCCGGATGTCACTGCTAATATTCAGCGGATCAGCAGCCTCCTGTGGTTAAAACCACCCTGAAACAGACTGTCTGTCCTCACACACACACCTGTCTGCAGGCAGCCCTCAGGCTCCTTGAGTCCTTTTATCACAGACCACTATGAAACTGTAGATACGTGAACAAAGTCTCAGTTGCCACAATCATATGCAGCCTTGTACAAATCATTCATGAGCTATTTGTAAATAATCAGATTTGTATGTATTACTCAATAAAACAAAATTTTTGAAACTTCCTAGCAAAAAAACCCAACCAACAAGCAGAAATTGGGATGCCCAGGGACCAGATTAAGTACTTAAACCTCTAGATCATCAACCCAGACAGATAAATAGCAAGTAACAATTAATTCATCTTGCTTTGTACCCACAGTTTCTTCTTGCAGCACTACTTAAGTATATACAAAAAATGCAAGCCTCCCTGAAACACATGGTAATGTTCACATTGTCTTTACAAAGAACAGCTCTTTAACTTAAATTAATCTTTACACATGCTGAACCATTTAAAATTACAGAGACATTCCTGAAATATGTGAGTGTGCTTCCAAATAACCTGAATTGGAAAAATTAAACCAAACTAAATACATTTTTGCTGCTTCAAAATACTTTCCCATAAAAATTACTTTAAAAAATTTTCACAGCACACATGAATAAACAAATCAGATTCCTCTAACATAGATTTCTAGTTTGAAGAACAACTGGTGACCTGAAAATAGCTGGTTACATATGGAACTTCAATACTGGCATATCTTAAAGTACTGTTTTCTAATATTCCCCTGAACCCATCAAGTCAGTTGTGAAGCATGAAATTTCACAACACAGGCATGTAGCAGGTGAATTTTGCCGAGATAAAACTGCAGTATTTGCAGCCCATTTGATAAAACCAAGAAGTACTTCTGATTTGAAAGTACCAATCAGAAAGGGACAAGAATTCAAAGTTCTAGAGGTTGGGGTGTTGGTTTTTGTTTTTTTTGTAACAGACAGACACAGACACACAAACCAAACTCAAAGTAATTCAGTCTCATCCGGTTAAACCTCAACCACGAGACACCACTGTATTTTCTTTCTCAAGACTCACGTCACTGTGCACTGAAAAAAAGGGAACTTCCACAGCTTGTGGTAAAGATACATGATAAACAGACCTGTTCACACCAACGAGCAGGGCTGTCTGCGTCAATAAAAGGCGGTAGCAGAGTCGGTGAACTGACATTTGGCGCTTGGAGGATTATCATTGCAAAAGTCGCTTCACAACTGAAGTTAAGTAAAATGCCAGGATTTTTTTTTCCCCACAACAACATGACTGAATTAAATGGAAAAGAAGACTGCAAGCTTGCAGAAGGCAAAATCCATAAGAAGAAGCAAAAGGCTTTGTAAGTATATACAGCTTAGTATAAACTCTAATGTATTAGAAATGGAAATAATGCTAGAGTCTTGGAGATTAAGAATTAGCACTGTGTTTCAGGCTAAATGACTGCAAAGCCTGCTCAAAGCCCAGGACTATAGCTTCATTAAAAATGGCTTGAGCTGCCTCAAACCACTGAATTGATTCCCTTAAGTAATTAGGAGTAGATCTTGGCTGCACTGGGAGCCTCTCAGTCTTTTAAAAAAAATTACCCTGATATGTAACTTCCCAGACTTCAGTCATAGGATGGAGTGGTATGCCGCTGTTTAAAAGTTTTAAGAAATTTAGGTGGAATTGAAATGCTACTGAAATTTTAACAGATTACAAAAATGTCTGTTCATTGGTTTCAGTGGTGCAGATCTCAAAAATTATTTGAAGTGCATGGTACCACATATCCAATCTGGGATCAAGACTTCCAACTCCAGAAATGTCATGTAAGTACAGAGATATGCTAAGTTATAACAAAATATAACTATAGCTAGATTACTCTAAACTGTTCTATTAATTTCTAAACTACTTCTAGAACAAATATTATAATAATGCCTAGAATTTCCAAAATACAAAAGAAGTGAACATTAGAAAGTAGATAAGATTCACAGAGTTAAGAGTTTTTTTTCTTAGTGATGTGTATATGTTTGCATCAAACAGTGAGGGAGAAGATACCTCAGTTAAATCTGTTTTCTTCAGAGGGACATTGTATTCCTTCTGTAAAGATTTACAAGAAAAGATGCTTCAACTTAAGTGAAGAGCAGGGGTACTACCATTGGTACTTCAGGAATATGGAAACAGAAGTACAGATACAAGATTATATGATCATAGTTACAGTAAAAGCTCATCTTTCTGGGAACAGGTTTCAGGATAACATCGTGTGTTTGCTGTTTTTCCATCTCTCTGATTTTTTTCTCAATGTGGGCTTGCCTCTGGCATCTCAGATTATGAGAAAGCCATAAGCTTAATAAGTACCTGGTACATATTCCTACAATAGAATAATAAAATTTGTCTCCTTTAAACATGTGAACAAACCCACATAGTTTCTTGCCTAAAGTCTTTTCTCTTTGTCGTCATCTCAGGCTTTCAGCAGAGGAAGTAATACAGTGGTCCCAGTCTTTGGAAAAGCTCTTGGCCAGCCAAAGTAAGTCTATTACTTCAGTATGACTTCATTCTTATTCTGAGGACAAGATTTTATCTAATCTTGCCAAATAGGCAAAGCTGTAGCATTCTGCAAACACTGCCAGAGAATGGCCTTTCAAGTTGCCTTTCAATTAAGTATAGCTCCAGTGTAACATAGCTACTGTATTCAGCTTTGCTTCCAAGTTTGAGTTTTTTCCTTCCATTTCATATTCCCAGTATAGCAAATAACTCCCAAATAGCTCAATTCAGTGCTTTTTGATCAGTCTTCTGTCCTGGCATAACACATCAGTTTAATTCAGAATTTTCTCTCCACTTGGACCCTTAGACAATCCATTCAGGGAGGATTAGACTCCATTGATGTACTTTGGTACCCAGGGTCTAGATCTAAAAAACCCTGACCATAATTAGGAAGACTCCCATCACCCTTAATATTCGAGTGTCTGTGGTATGTTGAAGGGAAGAACAGTGTATTTTGGCAAGATTTTATAACAGAGATTTCAATACAACTTTATTTTATCCTCCCTGGTGACAAATATCATGTTATATATGATGATGTATTTATGTTGACATTAGGCGGTCAAGGTGCCTTTCGAGAGTTCCTGAAGTCAGAATTCAGCGAGGAAAACATAGAGTTCTGGCTGGCTTGTGAGGATTACAAGAAAACTAAGCCTGATCACTTACATGGCAAAGCAGAGAGGATCTATGAGGAGTTTGTTCAGTCAGATGCTATTAAGCAGGTAGGTACAAAGTTAATCTATGTAGTGTTACAATACATGAATTCTGGAAAATCAGAAGATAGAAATCTAGCTTCACTGAGATGCTTACACATTCATTCAGTTACATACGAAGAAGACAGATGCATATGAATATACTTGCATCATTACTGTCTTCAGCTGTGATGTTATCAGATCTCACAAGTAGACTCACATGATACAGGCAAGTACTTGGGAGCACCACTAGCAGAAGCTCAGCAGGGGCACCAGCGGCTCAGCACACGGTGCTATTCTCTGAGTCAGCCTAGTTTGAATTACTGCTGGTGTTTGGAGTCAGATACCTAGAGAGCTTTCCTAGTAGGAGAGCTGTGGAATACTTCTTGTCTTTTAAAATATGGGGACATTCTGGAGAATTAAGAAGTTGTGTATGTTGATCATATTTCAAACTGAAGACTCTCATTCTACACAAGATTTCTCCTATTGTTTTAATTGGAGGTTGTTCCTCTTACTCCATTGTTGAGTTATATTACTTCTGAATATATAAGAAATTTCATTTCTGTAGCAATTTTTGTGCATGACTGGGATATAAGCATTAAAACTTCCTCATTTAGCAGTTCTGATATTGAACTATCACACTGAGTTCCTAAGGCTGCAGATTTGTTTATTGACAAAATAAAGTGATGGATATACAGAGTATATTTCAAGATGTCAATGGCATTTGTTTTTCATTTTCCAGATCAATATTGACTATCAGATGAGGGAAGCAACAGCCAAAAGGGCTCAAGACCCAACTCACACAAGTTTTGATGAAGCCCAGAAAAGTGTATACATCCTCATGGAAAGGGATTCATATCCCAGATTTTTGAAATCCAAAGCCTACCTGAACCTTTTGAACCAGCTGCAAACCAACACTTCAAAATGAACTGTTTGAGGCAGTGAAGAGCCAAGTAGACTTTGTGTCAAATATCCTGTGGAGAGATCCTTCAGGGTGGTTGGATCTTGGCAAGGAGAACCCCTGCCTCCTGCCTTGGGAGGAGGGGTGCCAGGGAGATGCAAACAGCTCCACAGCCAAGAGAACGCAGGATAAAACCTGGCAAGACTGTTACAAGGATGAGAGCAGCACAGGGAGAACATCCTCTCCTCTCCTCCCATATGCCACAGAGTCAAGACAGGATATGGATACTATTTATTGTTTGAAATGCACTGTGAACATTGAACAAAGTCTTAGATCCCAAAGAACTGCTGATTATTAGGAAGTGCAAGACTAGCAAGCTGGGTGTTGGGAAAAGTTTATCAAGTTCAGAAGAAAAACAAGAATGACTGTCAGTTTTGTGCATAACAAGAAAGTGCCCAGACAAAACCAATTAATGGCTTTTATTTAATCTGTGAAGTGTTAATAAGTGTGAGTGCAGCTCCACAATACTATTCTGCTATGTAAATATGACAAATTGACATGTCTTAAAATGGATATATTTTAAATTATATAAGAATTGTATAAGCTGTTACTTTTACTAAGTTTGTATTCCCCAAGCAGGTATGTAGCACCTTTTCTGTTTAATTTATTGCAAAATAATAAGCAACTCTTCAGTCAAATCTACTTTAAAAAAATAAAGTTATTTGGTCATTTCACATCTGAAGTGATCTTTCCATCATAATTCCTGACGTATTAAAACACGATTCCCCTCTGCCCCTATATATCACTACTTCCCATCTTCTTATCCAAATATTAAATTTTCCCCATACCACCTTTTATCTTTTTTTACCCATTTTACACAATCATAATCTGAGTTACCTGGAATAGGTGATGCTGACCTACATAGACCCATCCTCACAACCCTCCAAAACAAAAACCAAGAAACAGGTCTAAATTCCCTTCCTATTTTTCATAGTCCCTCCAGCTACTAGCACCGGAGTCAAATCTCAAATATAGAAAACATTTAATCACTGACCCCACAGTTCAATCCACTTTGATACTGGTGATGTGTTGAGCACAGCAGATCACCCGCCCTTGCTTACATAGAGAGGCAGTGACTGGTGAGACTCATTAGCAGTCGCATTCCTTGTGACTTTAGTACTACTCAAGCTAATCTTGGCAAGATACAGACTCTAATTTACAATAGCAATAATAGCACCAAAGGTAATTTAATTTCACTGTGAATGTTGTATTAAATTTACTCTAAAATATGCAATATGAGTAGCCTATATCACAGTGGGTAGCAATGAGAAGTAAAAGAAGAAAAGTTGCAATTATGTTTGAACTACATAACTATGAAAGTGGGCACTACCAAATCTGAAGTATTTAAGACCTTGTGACATTAGAGTTCATAATGAAAATAAATCAAAGTGTGCCCTAGTCTTAATGATTTACCATCATGAGACACAGCTATCACACGGGTGATACAAGATTTTATCTCACCCTTCCAGATTTTCCATTTTCCAAGCTAACATGAGCTTAGTCAGGCACACTCCATTATTCTGTACCAAATGGAGAAGCTGTAAACCCACTGATGTCACCTCATGGGAAGAGCAGACTGTGTTCACACTGCCGCCCTTTGGGGACCTTGGGACCTTCAAGGGAGGACAAAATCTTCAGTGTTACAAGCAAAACTCTGCTAGAAGGATACCTAAGCATACCTAAGTGGCAGCGGTTGCCAACTTCCACCATCACCTACTGTTGTAGCTGGAAGCCACTGCAAATGACATCTTCCTACTTTGAAGGCCAGTAAATGCAGAACAAAAGAATCTGGTCTTGCAGTCTTATTTTCTTTTTGTTATTCTTATATTTTGAGAGAGAGAGAGAGACTGACTCCTGAGGAAGTTTCTAGACTGCAAAACCTGAATGCTCCTGAAACAATGTAAATCAGTTTCCAGTTGGGTCTTTTACATGAATTGATTTTCCAGGATCAGTAGGACTAAATCTAAATTCCTGTGAAGCAGGAATAACAACTATGCCTCCCACACCAGGGGCATCCTCACGTTTGTTCTGACACAGTTAATATGAAGTAAATGCCACTGTTTGCAGGGCTTCAACCTCACAGAAGACAAAAGAGAACTATGAATTATCAGCTACCCTCTAAACAGACACTGCATTCAAGTAACATTACTCTTTTGACTGTAAATCCTTTAAATTAGTATGGGTCCAGTCTTCATTTACTCCCCCTGCAGTTTCACAATATTACCGTGATTTAGCAAAACACCTGTATGAAATTTCTGACTAAAATCGTATTTCAAAGTATGGCATATTTCATAGTATTAAATCGTATTTCAACCATAGCAGACTGGAATTGTACCATGGTTTTGGGTGCTGCAGCACCCACTGCTCACTTCAAGAGATGGCCAACATCGCTGCCTGTGCCCTCTGTCCTATAACTTTGCATCGGGCAAAGCAAATCTTTTCACTAAAGCCTGAGTGCAACCACCACAGCTGCTCAGGTACTCACAGATGCTGCCGGGCACCCTGCACCCTGACCTCCTGCAAAGAGTCACCGGGCCCACCCTAACAGGAAAGGGTGAGAACATGACACAACATGCTGGATAGAGACCTCTGAAAATGAGCTAAACCTATCCATAGAAGAGGCTAACACAGCTCTCAGGGAGCACAACAACTACTTGTATTACCAGAGTTAGTATAGATCAGAATATTTGAGGAGAAAAGACAAAGGGACTTTCCCCCTTTTCCACAAACATCTCTCCCCAGTTCATGATTTGGTATAGCGTGAGAACGGAAAGTTGTTGCATTTTTTTTGTTTTCAAAAAGAAACTATTCCACTCCTTACAACCCAACCATGGTACATTGCTAAGTCTTTCACCTCATTTGGAATAGGAACCTGAAAACAACTACAAAGGTTAATCACCCAGATTGTTAATTCCAGAGATATTCCAGCCCACCCCAGTGCCCCTGGCAACATGGCCATGTTTCACCAAGCAATAAACAGCGTTGCAGAAATTCAGAGCCGTCTCGGGGTTGCTGTCGTAAGCCTAGTGTTATATATCTGTTGCTATAGCAGGTCTATACAAAGCTGGTTGTTTAAACAAGGTCCAAGAGATCTGGAAGTATTTTATGGCAATTTATAGTGCCGTCCATACTAATCTACTTTTTAAAAGGGAGAAGCTCTAAGTAATAATTCAATGGCACAACTGAAACAATTTTTGCAGTATTTTAAGACACTTAATATTTACATGCTTTAAAATAGTGCAGAGATAGGTATTTTTAATATTTCTTCAAAATCTCTTTCAAAATTCAGTATACAATGCTTATTTTGCAGTGATTTTTTTTTTAATATTGTCTAAATGTAGGTTCTTTGGACTCAGGAAAAACAGCAGAACATACAGATCAGAGGGATTAAGGCCTGTCTTCTCTGTGACCCTCGGTTCATTTACAAGGTGCAGGCACCGTGAGATCGAGTTCATTTGTGATTTCCTACTCACTTCCTCCTGCCCCCACCCGTGCACACAAATAGCCTCGGTATCGTAGACTGGTTTCACAGCTGTGGGTTGTGCCCTGCTCAGCATGGCAGACTCTTCCAAAATGGGACATATTACACATCAAATACAGAAAGCGTGCCTCCCTGGAAACTTCCTATACTCAGAGGAGAAATGTGTGAATGCAAGCTCTGTTTTCTATTAGCGGGCAATTGGGGGAAACGGTCCTTTTTCAACATATGCTAGACTGAGTTAATTATCAGTTAGCTGCTAAAATTTTTCAGAACAATCAGGCTCTGACTGTCATCCAACACTTATTCAGGTATTTAATATGTATGTCAGAAAGCTGATTTTTTTTTTTTTTTTTTTAATACATTTAGTTTTCCCTTTTGGAAAAAGCATACCATTAGAGAATGGAAATTTGCTGTTCCATTCATGATCTCTAAGAAAAATGGTTGAATCAGATTGGCCATCAGCTACAGATCAGTGTAGAAAAAACAGGATACAGTACATGGAAAAGCTTTAAGATTTAGCAGTACTGATCTAGACTTTAAGTCTTCAACCCTACCTGTGAAAGAAACATTTTCATTGTTTGTCAGTGTTTCAGTATGAAAATCAATCATTATGTCATCTCTGGGTATACTTTTGAAGCAAATTAACTTCTCTGTGCTGCAGAGAGTTTTCTTTACAGGAGGACTCAAGAGTCCAGCAGACCCTGAATACTAACTTGCATCTCTCCAATTTGGAAAGCCTTCTCTGAAATAGATTTTTTTTAATTTTATCCCAAATAGAACTAAAAATATGATATAATATAGTATCATTCTCTCCCATATATTGAAAAGGCCATCCATGAAAGCCTGTTAGTAGAGGCATCCTACCATTACACACAGCAATGCAGGAAGGAAATTAAAGCTGAAATGGTGATGACTAGTACAAATTCATCACCTTAAACCCATAAGTGCCACTCGTCCATGCCCACACTCTGAAGTAGCAGGCTTTCTGGATGTCATCTCCTTTATGGTTGTGACATGAGTTTGAAAAGAAAAAATAGATTACAGTAGGCAGAAAAATTAGATGTTCTCATCTTCCATTCAGAGACATGGGTTGATTGTATCAGAGAGCATAATGTCAATAAGGGAGGCTTTTTGAAATTAAGTCTTTAGTCATTAAACATGGTCAGAAATTGCAAAACAAGTTCTTGCTTAATATTGTTAGATGATTTAAATTTGTCTTAGATGCTCAGAAACAAAGTCAGAGAGAAGTTAAAGTTATCCCCTGGCTTTGTTTGGATAAATACAGCCTCAAAGGTTTTAGTCACAAAAAGGAGATTTACATCAACCAGAACTGGTGTGCTTATTTTGGAAATAAAGTCATTCTGCCTCATTTCTCAAAACAGCCCCAGAAAGGACTGTCTTGAAAGACTCTAAAGGTGATCAACATTTAAATTCTACTGAGCACTTCCCTTCAATTTCTTTGAACATTTTAAACACCACACAACCTTAAAGCACTTATCTAAACTAGTTTGGTGACCAGCTTTCACATGGTCCCTTTCACTAATAAAATTAAAAATAGCTTGAATAAAAAATTAAATGCAGAAATGTAAACCTTTCAGAATCACTCTAGACTTGTGCGCAGAGAGAAACAGAGCAGATTAACAATGCTTCTCTTCAAAATTTGTTATACAGCCAAAGTACTAAAGTCACAGTACAACTGCCTACAAACTTGATATCACTAAGTCACAAGGGGTTTCATGTGGGTTTTTGGTTTGGTGGGGGTTTTGTTGTTTTGGTTTTTTTTTCCCCCCTAAGTTACTGTGGTCAGAGGGCTTCTGCTCTTGGCAGACAATCTTTAAAAAGAAAGCAAAATAAACACTCTTTACATAATAGTAATAGCTTAGTAACCCATGAATTTCATACCACTTATGGAAAAAGTCAGGACTATATTTACTGTAGCAAGTGGTTTATCAACCATGAAGGTCAAGAAGCCAGCTTTAGAGATAGAGAAGATACTTGCTATTGAACAGAATTTCACCAGATACGAGTCTGAGCAAGACAATATACTTGTTCATGCCAGTCTGAGGAAATAATGAACACATTCACAATGTTCAAACAAAGCCTGAAGTCCAGCCAGGAACTGTTCATTTGCTGGAACAAACATCTGGAGGATAAGGGGCCCTGGACTAACAGGGTCAAATATCCCGACAAACTTGGACCAGACTGTAATCAATAACTTTACACTAAACAAATAACTGCAAGATGGACAACTGGCATCTTCAAAATGAGTACACTTGCAGGAAATGTAAGTGCATAGCCCTGTTTACTGCTGCGCTTTTGTACAAGCGTGTATGCAGAGTCTGACAGAGAGCTAAGGGCACACAGTGCTTTGTACCCAAACCACAGTACCCACCTCTCTGAAGCCTGACTGAATGAGAGAGTTACAAGTTCATATAAAAACTAGTCCAAGCTTCCAGTCACGTGATTTCCTTTCCTACTTTGATGGTTACAGAATATCAGGCTCACACAATGACATCACGGCTTTTGGGAAGAAAAAGGGAGAAGAACGGTCATAGTGTACAACCAAGGTAAGGTTTTCAGAAGTGCTATCTAGACTTCAGACTGTTTTCACTCAGCAGATGATTGTTAATAGAGTTTGCAGACACCAGTCACAATCTAAGATTTGTCCAACCTTATCGTTAAAGCCTGAAGCTATGAATATAGAAACAATTCAAATTATTGAAGTCAGTTACTAGCTGCAGTTTCTTGGTGGTTGTGGCCTATAGTAAGGAGTTAAACCTGTGGATACTGTTCCCTGTTGCCCTGTGAGCAGATCTTTGCTGCATACTGAACCTAACTTTTCTTGATGCTTTTTCAATTATAAAGCAAGAAAGTGCCGAACAGAACCTGATCAAAGGCACCAAGTAAAATGCAGCGAGAGAAACAGGACTGTTCTCTGGAAACCTCAATGGCTGTACTAAGCGAAAAACAAGAACGCTGATCCATTATTTCTATATTATGCTCACTTGAACAGCAATGAGGATGAGTAGCCCCCAGATCAGAATATCCACTTTGTGCTCTCCTGAAGGTTAACAAAGGGCTCAATGTTTTACTGCTTTTCCTGTGCTTGGTCCTAGATCTCAAGGCATATCCCCAGTGCTCCTGTTGACATGCCCTTACAAGACATGGCATCAAGAAACGTGAGTACAAGGCAGGTCCCAGCAACCAGCGTTCCTACATTCATGAATGCCAGTGCGTGGGTGCACCACAGGAGAAAGGGTGGCAACGTGCAAGGTAGTATGTGGGTAGATGGAAAGAATGGGTACAACACTGAATGAGATATGAACTTCCATGTTCACTAGTGTGAAACAGATGTAGGTGGATGAGAGGTTTACTGAGCAGCAGAGCATTAAAACAGAAACAAATAGGAAAGAATGAATATAAGGGCAAGAGACTATAAGAATAAAGAGAAGGTATGAGAACTAGAGATGCTACTAGGTAAGTGAACACAAGAAAACAGAAGAGGAAATACAAGACTACGAGTAAAAACTCATCTGGGATCATTACCCCCACTGACAAGAAAAAATTGTTGCAATCAAGATGGTCAACATGTATTGTCTAAACTAGCTGGCAACTGATAGTTAATCCCTAGAAAAAGGCCAGGCCAAAACAACTGACAAATTTAGCAGCTCTGATATGATATAGCCATTTTATCCATTTTGATACTTTAGCTTTTCAATTTTCCTCATAATTTTCTTTTTGAAAAGCATGTCCAGCTCAACTGCTGAATGAATGAAGCAATAATTGGCTCCTAAATAGCACATGTCTTCATCACCCTAAAGTTGTTCTGCACCCCCACACACGGCAACATAAGAAATTCACAGAAACAAGGCCATCATCAGAAGCCACGCTAACCAGCCTGTTCAGCGTATGCCTCCATTACTTGTTGGTCTCAGTGTCTCACCTATCTGGGCAAGGAGTCTCCTTCAGGCTAGATGAGACCATTCATCACAATGAAACTGCGGAGGATTTCCCCAGAGCCTGCATACACATCCACCTTCATTAGACCACAGTTTGAAGTAATGCACACAAAAGTTGTGTCTTCTCCTTCAGGGTGATACCAGATGACATCTAGTGGAATATCTGTGTAATAAGATGAAGGGTATGATTTCGGTTCAATTACACAGTTTTCCAGTGAAGTAGCATACCTGGTTAATGACTAAACTTCCCACTCTTGTGTGCTTTAAATATTCTGGAAAGGGAAGTAGAAAGGTAATGATCTGGGTATCAAGCTATGAAAGAATGGTAGTGGAAAGCAGCTGACTCAGAGAGAAGTTGTAAAGTTATATTTGCAACAAGTTCAATACAATAGCAACAAGCTTGAATAGTAGCAGTGCTGTTGAGAATGAGAAAAAAAAAAAAAGTCCTCAGTGGCTGGGAGGCACAGCGAGGGCAGGCAGGAACATGTCTGTAGCCTTGAGGGCTCCCCAGCCAGCCAGATTCTCTGGTTTTACAGTTCCTCTGCACTGATCCAAGGACACACTTGCCAGCAAGTCAACCACCCACTGCTAAGGCACTCAGGCAACCCTAAGTGGCTATAAAGACCCCTTACATTTCAAAGGGTGCTTTAAAGCATGGTAAAGGATATAATGAAACTACAGACAAAGCAGCAAGTCCTGAACCTAAATATCCTCCCACTGTACAAGTCAAGAGGAGGTTTGGAGAAGTATTTTTTTTAGCTTAATAGTAAAAACAAGCTCGGGGGTAGGCGGAAGGTGTGTGGAACACACAGGACCAAAACAAAAAATCTCCACAAATTTATATAAAAATTTCAAGCAATATTACAGTATTTTTTTAATGTCTGTAATATGTAATAGAAAATATTTGAACATAGTCACGGGTTACTGAAACTCAGTCACTGCACGATTTAAATTTACAGAGAGACATGATCTCGTATATGGTGTCCTGATAATGAACATCACTTGATGATAGAAAAAAGCTCTAAATAATTCATTTTCATACTAAGATTTCAGATGAGCTATCTTTTAATGCCAATAAAATTTATTGCAAGAATAAGATATATTTAAGCTTTTGCAAAAGAACTTGCATAGGTACATAAATTCTGTAAAAACCTTGTGTGTATACTTAAGTAAATCAAATAGTCTCCACTAGTGATTTGAATCCATATTTAACTATCAACATAATTGGACTTTTCATTATGTAGCTTTTCCAGNCCCCCAGCCCCGACTTGCTCCCTCCTTAACTTAAGTAGTTCTACAGATATGACTATTTATTGACACTTTTAGCTTGTCAAGTTCAGGCCAAAGTTGCTTCCCTCAGATGCTTTTAGTATATAACTGCCTGAATGTGCAGGCATTAGTAGTATTATTTTTGAGGAGGCATGTGAGAAAGTTGGATCATCCCACTCATAATTGTGATATTATTACTTGAATAATCAATACAAGTTACATTACATAGATATTTGCTCCTGCCCATTCCTATTATAGAAATGGAACAAAATGCTCCAAGAACCTGTGTGAAGGTATGAAGATTGCAAAATAAGATTTAATGAAATAGGAGCCATAGACAATAGATCACATGGTGATGAAATAGGGGGCACAGACAATATATCACATGATGATATTTGTCCCTCCCTTTCCATAGGCACAGGCCACATCCCATGGTGAGTTCCTCACAGGCAGGGTCTCACACTGCCCTGCTCAGACACCAGGTTCTGTCATAGGTGTGCACGTTACACACATTTCCTCCACAGCAGAATCATTACTGTTGGAACATGGATGTACATCCTTCTACACTAGGCCTATACACCAGTAGGGTGAGCTGCAATAAAATGTGTACTATATTACTGTAGACTCAAGCTTCCATTCAAGTTCAAATACTATACAGTTCATGCTTTGCCTAGGAGGCAGTGTAAGAGAAAAAGAAAGATGAGTCAAACCAGAGAGATAACATTGAAAGAAACATTGCACTCTGTACACAGCTGGGCTGTCAGATGGAGCAGGTAGAAGACCAATCTTTCCCTCCTGACACAATCAGTCTCTGCCTTGCAGACACTGGCAAATCCCCAGAGATCACAACTACCCCTGGAAAGGGCAGAAAAATCCTGTAGAAAGATATTTTCCCTCACCTCAACTTGTGAGCTAGTGCTTACTCCCAAAGTCCCAGCAGCACTACAAAAAAGTTGACCACGGGCATGAACAGAGCAACTTCAGTGCTCTTGTACTGTGTGGTTGTCTGAAACACTTAGCTAGAGAAGAATAAATTAAATGTAGATAATTGGAGCCTCAATTTAAAATGAGGCCAACAGCTATGAGAAAAGTGACAAGAGGACCTCATCCAAGTTTAAAGTACGTTCTGCTCTAACATCACTCAGATGGTGTGCAATACCAAGTTAACCAGTTAGAAGCACATGAAAACCTCACCCTAATGGGTCAGAGCAGAAAATAAAGGCTTTCCCATGGAAATCTGAAGTACTTTCTTCATAATGCTGCCTGTAAGAGGATGAAACTTGGTTTTAGTGCAAAGGTACTTTTGCTTTTTGTCCTGTTTCAACATGGACTTTAGATGTCATATGAAGAACTTTGATAAAGGGATGGAAAATATTAGTCACAAAAGTTGGACAATTCATGCAATATTTCAATGAAGTCAAACACAGCTTCATTTCATTACAGCTGATCAGTAGAGATGTCAAGATAATTTCACAGCAAACAGCCTCTATCAGTGGTGCATCAGAGTCCAACTGAACTTTTTCTGATAGAAACCACAGCCACTGTTTGCCCATGGTATAAGAGTCAGGCACTAACACGAGCAGCATGGACACAGCCAAAGGGTAGTAAGAGCTTCTACACTAAAAGAAAATAATGAAGCAGAAAAACAGGTCAAGGAATTTGGAAAGTTACCGCTACAAATGTGACTACTAAATGAAACTTTTTAACAAAGGGAAATGATCCAAGAAGAGTTTCTGTAAGTATGAGGCTTCGTACTTCGAAATATTAACAGAAAAGTATAGGGAAACACCTCTTTTTCTCTTGGCATGTAAAGTTCTCAGAATAGCAAAGGCATTCCTTTTAGAAATGTTTCTGATGTATAAACAACTTCATCCCTATATTTATACATAAATATTTTGTGTAATACTCCTAGTACAAACTAAGCTGAATGACATTACAGAAGGCAATTAATTAGAACTTTTATATAGCGGTTTTTCTCTGAAGGCTCTGCTGAAACCTACACTATGTACCAAAAACTGTGACATTAGGTAGTTTACAGATTCAACTGGCACAGCATAAGGTTGCTAAAAAAGTGTATGTTGTAGTTTGAAAAATAAAGCAGTTTTCCTGATATTTTTCCAATATAAAATATAATAATAGTTAAACAGTCATTTCCAGATCACATTTTAGAGATATGAATAACTTCAGGACTTAGATTAATCTATTATCAGATAGGCAATTCCTTATCTGAAAGTGTTATAACCATGTGACTTTCTTTTTAATTACAAGACCTGCAGGAAGAGTACATCTTACATGCTGAAAGAACTTATGGCCTTGCTGCAATAAAACCTTATAATGAGCAAACAAAAAGGATACTACATGTTATTTATATGTACCAGGTGAAAGTAGCTCCCATGACCCAAATCTAGTTAGCTGAGCACTGCAAAGCTGTATTAATTAGGTAAGATGCAGATGGGCTACCATTTAGAACAGAAGATAGGACACTCATGTAGGTAAAAGTCACAGGCTGTACTTTTGAAGATTAGCCAATTCAAAACTGACACAAATTGCTCAAGGGCATGATGTAGCTTTGTGTACTATTCCTGTCTTATTTTAGGAGTAAGACTATTGCCAGCAGAAACAAGCAACATTAGACTAATGAAGCATAGATTATGCTCCAGTGGAAAGACGACATTCCAAGGAAGCACTGAAAAAGATAAAATCAGCATGCTCTGTTCCTTTGTCTATTAGGAAATATTTCTAACAGAAGAAGAAAACCACAAAGTCCAGGATGCATGCTTGGCAAATATGTGTACTCAACAAGCCGTGGGGAACAATATTTGCTTAAAGCCTCTAACTCAGATTACAATGGTTCCTCAGAACAATAACATTTCCTTATACAAATGTGACTTCATGCAGCAACCACCTGAAGAAAAAAAATTACTGATTGACGCTTTGAATTTAGATGGAAGTAGCTGAACTAGATTACTTAATATTGCTTCATCTAATATTTCTTGAGCATTTCTGGATAGTAGGCAATGTACATAAGCTTCTTCAGGTTTCAAAAAAGCCATAAAGGCTGTATTTTGGTTATATTTCAGCAAATAGAAGACTAACAATTGCAGTATGAAAACACTCAAAATAGAAGGCATTGGGTAAAATAGTCTAAAATAAGGTGATAAGCAATAACCATATGCCAGAATTTAAATGCATAACTTTATCACAAATATGGAATCTTGTGTAGTTTTAAAAGATTGCTTTTAGGCAGCAGGTGATATGAGTAAATACTAATGAAGTGAATAGGCAGAATGTAGAGGAAGTCACACTGGAACCAAGCAGAGAGCATAGTTCGGAGAATTCCACAGAAGTAGTAATTGGGCAATGGCCACCGGCAATCCTACCGGGCTGCAGGGAGCCTGGGCAGCAGGAGCTGCAGGCCAGAGTTAGGAAGTTTTGAAATCCCATAGGAAATCTACTGAGTAAGACTCTTGTGTAACGTAAAACTGGATATAAATGTCATGAAAGGAGGAAAATAAGACTAAAGGTAAAAGCAATCATTTCACAGGTTCAGAAGGCTGCACTGGGAGATACAGCCTTGTTCTGTGTTTTATTACATATTTCAGTCTGAAGGAAAACCTGGTTGTATGAGGAGTATGTGCCGGTCAAACCCAAACCTGAAAGAAACTGTGAGTTTAAAGAAATAATGTACAAGACCATTGTTTTGATTTCAGGCAGGTCTATAAAAACTTACCCACTGTCCCACGTAAATTTTGCAAAAAAAATTTGGCATCTCTTGAAAGCCAAAGAAGGAGGAATAAATATACTTCAAGTAACAGGATTTTTTTATTTTGTTTTTTCTAGCCTCATTCCTAATAAAAAAATTATAATGCATATCTTATGGACATCATCTGTTCAAAAGCAAGTTTAATACCAATTTTTATTGACTTGGAGATATTTGCTGGACAAATATCAACATTAATCTCAGACACTTAAGTTAGTCAGCATTGTCCAGTTTACATTTAGCTTTGATCCCTGATCTAGGTCACCCTGAACTTTCAGGAAAAAGATTCCTGGTTTCCTTCTGCTTTGGGTCAGGCTCAAATTGTAATCTCTTTTCACAACTGGAGAAGCAAAGATGGAGAATTATTAACACTTCTATTTTTCCCCTCAAGAGATAGCCATTGGACTGCTTGATTTTTTTTTTAATTACTTTTTAAGTTCTTACATGTTATAAAAATATGTTTTGGTCTAACGCTTCAGCCATGACTTATAGATAAAGATTAGATGCATAAAATATGACTACCACTAGAACTGGTAGCACTGCTCTATGGAGCCTGAATTGTAAGTGGAATTTAAGATAGCCAGAGCTGAGCACAGCAGGTTTAAAAACCTCATGTATTTTCCATGTTTAGGAGAATGAGTCCAAATACTTGCTGGCTTTGCAAGTTATTCAGAGCAGGAGAAAATGGGATCAGTTCTAAGTAAGTAATGCTAAGATTCTTAAGTTCTGCAGTACGTGTAGCTGTCTGAGTAGGAGAGAAAAATCTTAAAAGTCCCAGGGGAAGTTTTCTTTGCAAGCTTAAGATCATGCAAAAGAGCACAACATCTTCACAACTGCCCCAGCTGACCACTTTCATATAGCCTATTCCTTTACAGTACATAAAGGGCAAACTGGCATTTCTCTAGTGGAAGAAGGGTCTATCCCAGTGAGAACTTCTTTATATTGAATAGGCATAGGCTTAAACTAATCCCTGTATTAATTCCAGATTTGGGCCTGTGAAGAGTTTGTAATATTTTGGGTCAATCCTTTAAAAGAATTCAGACTGTTGGTAAGGGTTGAATACAGATGCAATGGATAAGGAATGTGGCCAAGTGCCTCCTGCAAGTCCTCAGCTGCCACCAACCTCAGTGGAGGCCAACCGTAGCTAGAACTTTGGTCAGCGTGTCACATCAGAGTAATGAAATGCTTCCATCCATCACACCTACCAATTGATATCAGATCATACATGGTATTGACTTATTGATTAGAGAAAAATATGTCCTCAACAACAATACTGAGGTGTGTCTGATGACTCCTGATATTGCCATTTGTGTGAGATTAAGTGGCAGAAACCCAGACAGCATTTTCCAAAACTGCCTCCTAGACAAGAACTTCTCTCCCACACAGCAGTGGCCAGGGAAGCCCCTCACACTGGAGAGGGTACAGGGATTGAACAATAACTCCCACAAGACACTACATTAGCAGTTTCCAGTATAAGCTTTGGAGTCCCAGCTATAAAGCCTTAGTTATTTTTGGAGCATATTCCATTTTTTCAGTGTAATATATGTTCTTAAGCAAATGTAATTATATCGCAAATCAGTGTGGCAAGAAGTTTACTGTCAGCACAGCAGCTATGAAAGTAGCATTAATAAGGATCCTAACAACCCATATCACTTTTTTATAGAATGGTTTGGGTTGGAAGGGACCTTAAAGAGCATCTAGTTCCAACCCTCCATGGGCAGAGACACCCTCCACTAGCCCAGGTTGCCCAAAGCCCCATCCAACCTGGCCTTGAACACTTCCAGGGATGGGGCATTCACAGCATCTCCAGGCAACCTGTTCCGGTGCTTTGCCACCCTCACAGGGAAGAATTTCTTCCTACTATCTCATCTAAACCCACCCTCCTTCAGCTTAAGGCCATTCCCCCTTGTCCTATCACTCCATGCCCTTGTAAACAGTCCTTCTCCACCTTTCTCGTAGGCCCCTTTAGGTACTGGAAGGCTGCTATGAGGTCTCCCCAGAGCCTTTTCTTCTGCTGGCTGAACAACCCCAACTCTCTCAGCCTGTCTCCATCGGAGAGGCGCTCCAGCCCTCTGATCATCTTCATAGCCCTCCTCTGCACTCTCTCCAACAGCTCCATGTCTGTCTTGTACTGGGAACCCCAGAGCTGGGCACAGTACTGCAGGTGGGGTCTCACAAGGGCAGAGCAAAGGGGGAGAATCCTCTCCTGTCAACCTGCTGGTCACACTTCTTTTGATACGGCCCAGGATGCATTTCCCTTACTGCCTTTCATATTTTCCTGATTTTAAAAGGAAAGTAAAAAGGTTTTCCTCTGTCAGCTGCCCCATCAGGCAGCATTCTTTCCGCTTCACAGATTAATTCTAAAGACAAATAATCAGAAATGGAAATATGATGGTCCTACTGATGATGCTCAGTGAGACACAAAATTGTCACTCCTTCTGTATACAAGTGCTATTGCTGACAGAGGTGAAAAATTATCTGCGTCAGTAACAGTGAATGACTCACAAGCAACTCTTAAGGAAAAAAAGCATTCAAAGGACTAGAGAGTCTGACTCCCCATAACCACACATTTCATGAGTTTATACAGAGAGGAGGCTAGTAGCTCATGAGAAGGAAAACAATCTTTTACTGGCAAGAGTTACTAGAGAGTTGACACCACAATTTCATAGTGGTAAAATTTCTATATATTTCTCTGATCAGGTCAGACTGATCAGGAAAGGCTGACATAGTAATCAGTGAAAGAGAGAATTATATCAAGTTAAAAATGGGTAATCAATTAAAAAAGCTACAAAGCTACTAATGGTTGTTGTGCAGCAGAAATCTATGGAGCTTCATGCAACACTCATACCAAAGCCAGTTTTGATTTAAATTTATATAAGTAATAATTAACACAATCTGTGATACTAAGTAGCTGTTGTCAAAATTGTAGCTCATATGAAAACAAAATACTCAATGAGAAGAGATCTCCTCCCAAGACTGGCTGACGCATAATGGAAAGCACCCGTTGCAATACATTCCTTGTGTTTTCTTCTACTAATACAAGCATAAGCATTTTTTCCAAGTTACCAGCATTGATGTCCTATAACTGCAGTGCTTAAAAATCAGTTGGTGTAAATGGAGCTACGTGCACTTAAATGGAGCTATTGGCCCTGAAACATTTGTTTTTCCTTAAATTGTTTAGTCTTTCACCTCACTACTTCCATACTCTTTCCCAGAATCAGGCAGGACACTCCTAGAAGCTTATGACATTATTGCTTAAGAATAGCAAACTTTAAAGAAAGAAATCAGATTTTAGCCACCTCCAGGAAGTGTCTAGGTTAGTAATAATGTGTCATACTGCGTTGTAAACAATTGGAGAAAGAAGTAAGTCCCTTACAACTAAGATTGTATTAACCTTTCATTATTTGTCTTAGGTTAGGAGCTTATATTCAACTCTCAGCTGACAAGTCAACTTAGATGTTAAATGCCTTTAAATATTACAATAAGATCTTAAGCCCTTAAGACTTTGCTACTAAATACAGATGTCAACTTCCTAAACAAACTACATATGATTCCTGTCCCAAAGAAGCTGCTATCTAGAAAGCCAGTACTTTCCTTGTGCTTCGCCTAAGCACAAATTTAAATAAGTGACTGCCATTTCCAAAGGAATTACATGGGAACAACTTGAGATGGAACTGTATTTGTTACAGCAAGAAGAATATTTGCTTCAGCACAGTAAGCACAAGTTCTAGGACACACAGAAAAACCTTTTTAAATCTAAGTTACATACAGATCTTATTTAAATTAGAAGACAGATTTTCAATAATGTAATTTCATTTAAATTTTTATACTTTGAACCACAGCTAATCCTGCAATAATCTCCTTTTTTTCTAAAGAGTGTCTTTGGAGGATGTGCTACAATGGTCCCAGTCTTTTGAAAAGCTGATAACAAGTAAATGTAAGTAATTGTTTGTATCCCAGATGGATTACTGAAAAAAGTTCCCACGAAGCAAAATCAGTAAGTCATGCAGTATAACGTATGCTGTCTAATATGCAACTAATGAAAACCAACTTTATGACATGCTTTGCATGCGTCCCACTGAAAATAGATGCGGCATGCTGTAAATATTTTCCCAAATTTGCCATTTCTGCAGGCACATGTAATTCTTTAAGACATGTGATAAGGGCAGGTTTATCTGCCGTTTCCCCACTTGGATCACTGTATAGCAACATAGATATTAGAAGAAAGTGAAAGGCAAGTTGACTTGAGAATTCCTGTATATGGCAAAGACACCATAGCTAATGGTACATCTATACAGTGTTACGCCATGGAAAGTAACTCAGCGTAAACCTCTAAATATTATTCCTAAGGACTGGCATTATTTTCAAACTACAAACAAACTACAAAGAGCAAGAAGATTAACAGACAGAATTTGTAACTACTATAAGAAAAATATTTTGCCATTATAATCTTTAACAGCAAACAGTCTAGTATGTTACAGTTTGCAGGGAAAGCACGGGGAGAAAGCGCACAACAGAAAACATTTAAAAGAAACAGATACAGCACAAGAAGCAGGCATGCATGCTATCACTGGTACTGGCAGATGACAGGTGGTGCTCAATGTTTTTAGAAACATGAAAGCTCAGAGTGCTGCACCAGCAGGAAAGCTTACTTTCAATAAAATGCTTGCAGCTTCCAGCAGGACTCTTATTCTGCCCTTCTTAAAACACCTTGCTCACTGCCCTTAGATGGCACTATTCGTTGATTTTGAATTCATTTAAATGCTTAATGACAACAGAAAATGCAAAGGTGCACCCACCCGAAAAGCCAGAAACACTAAACCCAATGGGTTTGCAGCTCTTTATGAAAGGCAGGCAAAGTGTTGCCTATCTTGGCTTTTAGTCTGAAAGTACATCTTACAACTGCAAGCCCCATTCCTGCTCAAGTGCTAGAAGCCTCATAAACCTTCTCCTGGCTAGAGACATTTTAGCAACTCTATCACCTAATCCTGTACAAAGCAAGCCTGATGACATGACAAAAGGCAGCCGCAGGAATTTCATCTTTGCAAAGATCCCACTGATTGCTGCTGTCAAACCCATTGCCAGGTTTTTCAAAGACATCCTCAAGCACAGAACCACTCATTTGCTGAGCAGGTTATTCTTTTAAACTGCTTCACTCAATTACAGCAGCAAGAATTTTTTTTTTTTTCCTAATTGCTTTTCCCCCAAATCCTTACACCAAGAAAGGAAATTCTTATATATATATTGTTTTTACTCAGATCATGATTATTTGATAATACTTAGATATCTTCTGTACAAAACTAGAACTGGAATTTACAAACACTTTCCAGTCTTTGGATATGTTTGATAGCGTTCAGAGACCAGGAAGAACAGAGTTTTCAGTGCTCTGACCCTGCACAGCGAGATGCCACCAAGGTTAAAGGGAGCTCTGCATGTCTAGGAAAAGGCAATGCTGAAGTGTAGGGCTCTAGGGTGAGTTAGTGTGTTTGATTCCCCACCTTGACATAATCTAATAAGGACATTTATAGGTGTACAATCAAGTATTATACTGGCTTATAAACATCCCTATTGCCTTCAAAGGCCTCTAAAGGTAACACATATATACATGGTATATAAAATTGGCTTCTGAAATATTTACAGATGGGCCTATGATCTACAAGACCTACTTAAAGACAGAGCACAGCGATGCAAACAGAGTTCTGGCTTGCTTGCAAAGCTTATAAGAAGATCACATCACAGAGGAAAAGGATTTCCGTGGCCAGGAAACTTTTTACAAGTTACATTGAACCCCACGCTCCCAACAAGGTGACAAACAATAACACGAGCTCTTTATTTCCTCTAAGAGAAACATCTGATGTGTAACTAGCTGACAAAAAACAACAACAAATGCTTAGCACCTCTTGTATTAAAGGGAGTGAAAACTGTTGCTATTCAACCTCCCCAAACTCTTTTGCACCCAGAATTTTAATACTTGCCTTCACATCTTGTCTATAGGCAAATTTTTCAACTATATCCACCGAGGATACAAGCAAAAGGCACAACTAGATTAAGAACTGAGTTCTTGGATCTGTTCTATTCTATTTAGCATCTGATCCAGGGGCTGTTGATATAACTTCAATAGATTTTGGATTATGCCATTGCTACATTTAGATATTACTCTGGTCTTTGCAAGAGTAAATAAAAATGAACAAAGTAAAAACTCTACCCAGCGCTGTCCCCTTTGTAAAAACAGCTAAAAGAAAGGTTCCAAGATAGATTAATTACTTTCTGCTTCCAGCAGCACAAAATTTATGGAAAACAGAGCAGATTTGTACGTAAAATATTTGAGAGTGATTCTTTTTTTCCTTGACAAGTGGCTATACAAAAAAGTCATTCGTGCTCAGCCAGTCCCACTCTATGGCCTTTAACTATCCCAGCTTATTACTTTCTTTGCAAAAATAAGCTAATCTGGCTTTTACTACCGCTGCCTCTGGCAGACTGACATAACTAAAAAAGCCCAAAAAAAACAGGCTAGATTATTTTCTGGTTTACACATAACAATAAAACTATTATAGCGCCTCAAAATACAGCCTCCCTGTTGACACTGAAAGACAAGCCAAAACCAACTCAGCTAGCTTCCCAAGTGTTGGCTGAGAGCAGTTGCTGCTTTAGATGACTAACCCACTCTCACTAATCCAAAACTTCAGGAAATTTGAAAGTCCCCTCTGTTGGTTTTAAAAATGCCAATTGGAAAGACAATGCATTTTTCTGTCTTTTTCTGATCTATTTTTAGTATGTGCAGCTATAGGAAACTCAGCAAGACATTTGCATTTCCAGAAGAGAAATGTCAGTATTGCAACCACAAATTCATTAATCAAAAGTAAGGGCTTAAATCAGGACAGTTAAAAATAAGCTATGTATTTTTTCTTCCTAAAATAGTATGTATTTCAATCTTGCTATTGGCTGTATGGTTTCTAGGTCTTCACATTTTCTTGGTATTCACTATTAACAAAAGAACTAGGTGCCACTCTGAAAAGTTAGAGGTTCATGAGGATTTAATAGTTTATATTCAAGTTTCAGCACCATTTAAAGAGGTGCAACTCAAATGACTCCTCTGGAAGAGGAAGATCCTAACCCATGAAAGGCATCAGCACTAACTTCACATCTTTAGAGCTCTCCTCTCAACACTAACAAAATGAAGCTGGGTAAAAAAGCAAATGTAATTTATCATGAGCTAATGGATTATCAAAAGTTCCTATTTTATCTGGTATATTTTCCTATCACTAGACTTTTCTACTCTTACACACCTACAGAGCTTCAACTTACAGCAGCAGAAGAGCTCTGGAAATCAAAACTTTTCCTAAACAAGGTTGATATATGGGCTTTTTTTTAATCTCAGAGATCATAATAATTTTAGCAATTGGTTTTCACTGGTACTGTGCACCTCCAGCCACTTGGACTCATTAGAAATCAAAATTCAGGCTGCTTCTTCAGGGATCTAACCCTATCTCTAGGATCAATTCTTAACAAAAGAAAGAGGGGTTGGATGTCAGCACCTTCCAGCTACTCCTTGTACTTTAGTCACTCCATGCAAACCACATCCTCAGGACTTCTTCCTCTGCCTAAGTCACACATATGTTCTTTTCTTTCTAGAAGTAGTGAGAAAGTCAAACATATACTGCTTAACCTCCCTGAGGTTTGAAGTCTTGGAGCCATATTCTACATATGGGCCCAGCAGTAGTGACTCTACCACTGCTCTTGACCTCCACTGATCACAATAGTCAGGATTAGACTGGCTTTTCCGTTAAGGATGTGGGACAGACTGGGAAATTCAGACACCTCCCAGTCTTCCAGGCATCTTGCCCCCAAGGGAGCAAGCTCCCCCTCCATCCACTAACATACCTCTTACTAAATCAAATATCAAAAGAGGAGCAAAATTAGTCAACTAATAAGATGTGGTGTTCTTGCATTATAAGGAGAAATCTACTGTGCTAGAATCAATGTTTTTGTTAGATGCTGATTTTAGGTTGGAGTCTATATAAAAAGATACAAAAGGCATTTGGTACAGGTCCCCTAAATTACCCTTCCTTTGCATATATTCAGTGACACTTTAGTAACATTGTTTTCTGTTTCAGATTAACATTGACAGTCCTGCAAGAAAAGCAATTATAAGGAATATTCAAGAGCCAACACAGTCCTGTTTTGATGAAGCACAGAGAATAATTTACAGGCACATGGAAAGAGATTCTTATCCAAGATTTCTTGAATCAAAGTTTCATCAAAAACTCAAACACAGCCTTCAAACTAATGGCGATAATTCAATGGTAAATTAAAGAGGAAGGCTGAAAATTTAGAAAGGTTTCTTCTGGCATGCAAGTGTTGAAGATTTCAAGTAGACAAGAGAAATCAGACAGTAGACAAATATTATTACAAACCTGCTAAACAGTTCTGTTTGTTAGAATTGATGAGGCCCTATCTTTCCCCTTCCCTTTCTTTTCCCATGGAAGAGAAATGTTTTCCTCTCCCCTCAGTAAAACCCTAAAAACTAGTGAAAACTACATATAAAAAAGTTTCAGCCAAAAATGATAGGCTAAGGTTCTAGTCTTTTATTGATATTTGACAACTCCAATAACATTTTCAGTATTCTTGTTTTGAGAGATCTGAAATAAAAGTTTTGCTGCTAGGAAATAAATGTTTATTTGGCTATACATAATGCAGCAATGCAGATATTTGTCTTCTGTGTTTAGGGTTTTTTTTGTTGTTTTATTCTTGTATTCTTTCAAAGTAAAAGATAAATTCTGAAGTACAGTTGTTTGCTTAATATTAAGCTAAAGTGTACTATTCATATGGTGTAGAGTTGATTTTATGCTGAATTATGATGTACAACATATGCTATAAAGGTACTTGGTCTACAGTATACTATAATACTACTTGAATTTATTTCCAGTGATAAAACTCATTGTATTTTTTTTTTTTTTCTGGGTACGGACACACAAATCTATTGCTTTCCCTTTAGGTGCCCTAATAATTAGATACAAGTCAACCTGACATTTGACTATCACACTAACACAAACAGGTCTCTCATGCACAAGCTGTAAAAGACAGCTTGCCAATTCATTGATCGAGTATTGAATTACTCTGGTTTACATTCAAAAACCAATCTGACTTCTCAAATCTCATTAAAACTGGAATCTCTTAATTTTAGTGGACTTCAGCATAGGCACTAAAAGCCATAGGAAATCAGAGACCTTTCTAGCACCCTCTCAAGCTGTGTTATTCCAATGAATACAACAAACAAGTCATTCTGACAGCAGCCCCCAAATCCCAATAGCATCACACTGATGCTCTGGGATGATTTCACAGGAGAAATGAAGTAGCTATTCAGTTGGATACATTTATCTGACTGAGGTACTTCAATCATGTTGCCAGTTCCTGCTTTTTAACAATTTAAGCTGTAACTTGACTGCATAGTTTAAAAACGCAATTTTTGTGACAATGTAATAAATCATTGTCTCATCTCTGTTGGGAAAGCCTAGTCTTTCCATGGGAGCCTCACAGCAATTCATTGTTCCACTTACTTAACAACAGTAAGTTTTTGTTCCCACTGAGAACATCCTTGTTTTTTTCCATGTGCATGTCTAAGCCTTTCCCTTACAAGGCAAGCATGAAAACACAGGTCAGTGCAGGCAGTGAACACACAATTGGGTTTCACTTTTGTGGCATCTCTCTTTTAGTGAGGATAAACTAGAGTTGTTCAAGATATTCCTCTTGCCAGGGTAATAAGATATTATATGTGAATATATTTTAAGGTAGTCTCAACCAGTCCTAAAAATAATAATAATAATAATAATAAAAAAATCATTGTTTAGGACCTCTGAGTGGTGGCATTATTGTGGTGCACAATATAAGTTACATTTGGGAAGAGGGACAGTGATTTATTGATGATAGATAAGTTTATCAACAGCTACCAAATGCATAATATGATGTCTGGCTTTATATGAATTTATATTGGTAAATTGTAACTGTCTATGTGTGCTCTAATGCCAACAAGTGAACTAAGTGATTGTGTTGTAAACTTATCAGCAATTATCTAAGGCTCCATGAATTTTTATCCATCATTTTTATGAAATTCTCAAGCTAGAGTTTATATACATGTCTAAAGCAGAATACAAAGCAAGTTTGAGCATAACCTACACTAATACAGAAAGCTTTAAGGAACTTCAGTATTGTAAGAAAAGAGATTGTTAGTGTAGTAGATAATCCTTTCCTTTTGCACTGACCCCATGTAAAAGGATTATCAGATGTGTGAATATTCAGCTTGTAAAACCACTTTCAGCAAGCAAGGACTCCATAAGAAATATAGCTAGGGATAGTATAGCTTTTGCTGTTGACTTCTGATGTATATACAGTGCATACTGTACATACAAGACTTTGGCTTGATTGATCCTGCAGATGCCACAGCCTCACAGCAAAAAAACTGCAGGAACTATTAAAAAAGCAATTCCTGCATGGAAGCAGATCTGTGACAAAAGCCAGCCTGAACAGAGAGAAAAACAAATAAACAAGGGACTACATTGTGAAAAACATTCCCATTTCTGTCATGATTAGACATTCAGAAGAGCTAGACACTGGTCTCTGAGAAGAGGCTTGTAATGACCAAGGATAATATCTCTCCACATCCCAACAGGCTTGTAGCATGCAGCCTTCTGAAGGGGTTACACAGAGAGGCTGGTCAGGTAGTGTGTTGGTAGACAGAACCTTTCTCCCTGCAGAAAGCAGATTATCCAGAAGGAGGGGGGGAATTAAAAAATAATAATAATAAAAAAATCAATCATCCACAGAGAACACTCAGAGAAATAATAGAGGGACTGACAAACACATTTTTGTGTCATGAAATGTTTAGCATTTATTTTGCTAACAGGTCATGAGTCTAGCAACCTTTATTGCTGGAGAGCTTAACTTTATACTTCCTTCTAGAAATAACTAAAAGCTTTTATTATATTTAAGTTGAAAGAGAGGGTCCTTTTCCCAAAATAGATTTATTGTTAACTGGTAGAAATCTTTCTCTTGCTTGAATTTTCTTTTGTGTTACCAGACATGTGACAACAACAGTGTATTTCATCAGGTCACACGATTCATAAAAGAGTAACTAATGGCAGCAGCAATAACAAATCACTGCTTTTAACATTTTCATTAACAGCACTTAAACAAGCTCAGGTATACTTTCCACTAGCAGACAACACTAAAAGGCATTTGCTCACATTAATCATTCAAAGCTACTGTTAAGATAAAAAAAACTTCAGCTAAATTGGCAGAATTCTCTCCCATTCTTCCCTCATTTACTTAATAAGAATAACAAAAAAGACAATAGCAATTCTTCAAACACATTAACTCTCGCAAGATAAAGGTGTAGATTAATAAAACCACTATAGCAATTAACTGTATCCAGCCTTGGAAACTGTTGACCTATTGAAGCTCCCCTCCAAAAAAAAAGAAAAAAAAAACACCACCAAAAAAACACCATACTGCACAGATGGTCAGGGATGTTTGGTTTGTTTGGTTTTTCTTTTAAAGAGAGCCGCCAATTAGATAATTTTCACTTTGTAAATATGAGTGGCATTGGCCTACTTTCTTGATAGAAGTGATGAAATTCATACTCTATTGTTATACTGCTGTTTTCATGAGTTTTACATCCACTCTTGGTGTCTAGGTGATAAGTGTAGCATAACAAATGCAGTCAGTCAAAACAAAATTTAAATAACATAGCCTAATCTTTTCTGTATAGATGGTAGTAAATGAGAATATATAATTGTCTCTCCATTGTATGAGTTGTCGGGAGACTTTTCTCTCAAGTTCCCTCCATTATTTCCTACTTCCATATTAACTCTAGATATTTCTGCTTTTAAATCACAAGAAATAAACTATCGGCAGTCTCCCTCTAAGCATAGTAATGAAGTAATATCCAGAACTTGGCACAGTAGACAACTGATGTAAATATTATAAGCAGAGATATTTATCACTAATTACAGGGCAGATGAGGATGTTTAGGAGCATACAACCTCAGAGGAAAGGGAAATGAGGGAAATGACTGTAGCATTTCCAAGTATCACCAAATATACACTACTGTTGCAATCACAGGTCCCTTCAGAAACTGATGTTTGGTCCAATGCTCACTAAACAGAGGGGAAGAGCCCAACGGAAGAAGTCTTCCAAAAAGAACCTTTTACCGCACATGCCAATTAGCCGGATTACGTAGCTACAAAACAGAGCCTTTTCAGGGCAAAACCTGCATCCCTAACACAGGCTTGCCTACAGTCTCCTAAAGCGAAGCTTCACAGTGGCAGTAACCTCTCAGTAGAATTACCCATTTATTAAATAAGTGGTCTGTAACACAGAGCAACTGTACAGCTTTGAGAAGCTTTGATTTCAAAATCTTAAATTTCAAACCTAAAAAATTTTAGAAAGTTTTTTTTTTTTAAATCAAATTTAAAATAGCAGCCTCATTTCATGATCTGATTAGAATACACAAAGGGTTCTAACTTTTTTTCTTTAAATGAAAAAAAAAAAAGCAAGAATGTAGAAAGATAAAAACACAAAAGGAGCAAATTACATATTGGGGAAGCAAATCACGTAGACAAGCACTCTTTAGATACAATAGGTACGCAGATTCTAAGAACTATGAATTCTCATTACACCAGCAACAAGGTATCAGCCACTACAGCCAAATTGCACAATTGATTCTTAGACAAGAATGTAAATTAGTAAGAGCATGATAGCATCACGGTATGAATTCCAGACAGTGTCTTTCCATTAATTTTAACGTGTTTGCAGATCCTTATAGAAATAGTGACATGGAATGAGACATCTTGAGGCATACTGCAAATGGTCAGCATTAAGTACGTATACCTTCTGTCTTGACTCAGTTGCACAAACACTTTATGGTATGTAGTGCCCTTTGGCTAAGGCTTCCCCTGGGGCTGGTACCTACTGCCCCTTCCCTGCTGCAGTGGCAAATGGAGGCCACAGGTATCCCAGAGCATCTCAGTAGGACTTGATGCCTGTGTTTACACAACTGAGTCAAGCCTGCTTTCTTAACTGTATTAGCTAAAGGTTTCACATTTGATAGCTTTTTTTACCCACCTCTAGCATTTAAAGCCATTTACTGAAAAGCTGTTTTATCTATAACTTTAGTTTCCCCTCCAAAATTGCTATTACAATTATCTCAAGATGACCATGCTTATACAGAAATCTGTGTCCTGTACCTCAGATTTTGCTCAGCTCAAAGCACAATGCAACTACCCAGGGACTAAGAGTAGCTCCTTACTGCAAGGACATGCACTTCACAAAATGGGAAACGGTAGGTCCACCCTGAGAAGTCTATGTGAGTGTGAAGCTTTAACCATAGCAAACCCCCATGGATGGGCTACAGACCTCCTTCACAACCCTAGCTCCTCAATGCCATGTCCTCTCTCTGGATTTCTGCATTAAGGCGCATAGGTCTGAGGATAAGGGGAAAAACCTCAGGCTTTACAGCATGAGGGCAGGAGGCAGGGCTGCAGTTCTTCTGCAACCCCATCCCCCTGTAAGTCATCTATACAGGACCCCATGGATCCATAGCCTGTACTTCTCAGCGGGAAACAAGCCAGTGAGCCAAAACCTAAAAAAGATCACGTCAAAGACTTTATATGAGCATTGCCTTCCTGTTCAGCTGCAAAGAGCAGAAGCTTTGCAACAGTGGTAAGAGCACACTCTGCTAGGCTGGTGGCAAGGCCTAAGGTATAAGGTGAAAACTGAAAAATTGCATTTTGTAAACATCAGAAATGCTAACGATCAGAAATGACAAATTGTTACTGTATTTGCCAAGTCCCAAAGGAACATGGCATTCACCTAATGACAGATTTACATTGTTACCTCTGCTTTGTGTCCTGGCTTGCCTATCTCACTAGTTTCAGACTGATAAGTCAAAAGTTTCCCAGAATATCCATCACTAGGGCTGTTGCTACATACAGCACCAGCCAAGGCAAATAGTTTTTTCTCCCACACTCCTTGTCTGCAACTGGTGATTCCAGTAAGCACCTCAGTAACAACAGGTGAGTAAATAAGAGCAAGATTATTTTTTTCCCCCTGAAGAAATGGTTACATACTCAATTATTTCATGGAGTTATTTCCTTTCTACCATGCCATGATCCACTTTGCCTTTGCTTAGAGAAAGGGAGTACAGGACTGTAACTTCACTTACATAAATACACAGGGAAAGAACTTTCCAGTCAAAGTTCTAAAAAGAAGTTTTCAGACACTAGCAATTAAAAAGATTTACTGTACACAACACATTATCCAGTCAGTTATTAATGAGTCATTCGGTAGCATGGCAGATTACATCACTTCTCGACAGTGGGAACCATCAATATTTTCTATTAAGTACTCCCTATCAACAAGGACATACTTAGTTTTTAGTCTCATAATTCAATTCCACAATAATTAAAAAGAAAGAAATATCTAGAAACTTCTGGCCTGTGAATCATTGCCCATGTTGTTCCTTCACTCACAGTTTTGTCTGCTGCTGAAATAAGCTTATCATAATGAAATAAGACTTACAACTAATATTTGTTATCTTAGTTCAGATACCAATACAAAAATTACTTGCTTATTCCCCATTATCTTCTTCACACTCTCACAACTTTTCATTGCAGCTGTATTCTTGCTACTGTTTCTGCTGGTGGCCACCCTGCTCTTGTTTCCTAGAACACATTTTTCTTTGTATATTTGTCTCTGTAGCTCTCCAAATTCCTTCCCTTTCGATCTGCCTCCCATTTCTCTTTACAGTCAATGCTGATTTATTTTAAAAAAATCATATTTAACACTCACATATATTAGGATATTTTAAAGGGTTTGTTGTTTGTTTCAAATAACTCAAGGCTTACATCTTGTAAATTGTATTTGTTCAACATTAACATCTATCACAGCCTTTTTGGACAAGTTCATACTCTCTCAGGAGTAACCTTGATGCGACTTCAAAGACCTGTCTGCATGCTATAGAGACTGAGCCTTCCAGCATGGTCTCCAGCATCACCACAGCGTTTCTCCATAATCAGGCTGGAGAACATGCCCCAAAGCACCACTGATGTCAGCACAAAACAAAGCCTTCCCAGAAATGTTTTTCACAGACAGTTTTCCTACAGTCCCACTCAAACCATTGGAAGGTAAAACCTAGTTTGTTTATGGCAGCTCTCTGCTGCTCTGAAGGAGTGCCACCCACCTAGCCCACAAGTTGAATGGGCTTGTTGATTGACTCAGAGGTCTACTCATACGGATTAATTAGAAGACTGAGATGATGAATGCCATGTTAGCAAATGCAATTCCAGAATACAAAACACAGCAACAGTTCCACAGAACAAATTACAGCAGAGCAACTCTACTTAGACTTTTATTGCTGCTACATCAGCATTGTAATTACTTCCTAGCAACATTATTAGTGCTAAAATAGGATAAAATTGCTCAGAGGATAAGCCTGTATTGTCTTTGCAATTGTAGTACACTGGATGAACAGTTCACTGACATTTAAAACCAGATAGTTTTACATTGCTAAGTACTAAAGAGTGGGCGAAATCCACCTCTAGTATCAGTTATAAAAGTAATAAGTTGCTGTAAAAATCAGAACAGTTGCCAAGATAATTATGTTCTGTCTAGCTCTGCTTCTCTAACAAATTTGTTAAGGTATACTATTACAAAAACTTCAGCGAGCTTTTTTCAGCATGATCAGAAGTGAGATCAAACAGTAAAGATGAAATCCAGCAAACAAATTACCTAACAGGTGAAAGTTTAATAGAGCATGCTAATAATTTTGTCTCCAGCAACTTAGTCTGGATTTACCAATTATTGTGCAGTGGTACATGAAGCTAGTAGTCTAAATAATCCAGACAGTTGTTTTTCCACAGTTTTTGACAGAATTCTGATTTCTGTATCTGCACTGGGTCTGCCAGCCATTTTGGCTGTAAAAATAGCTTTTCTACCCAGTATCTAACAGTTTAGAAACAAAGTCAGCTAACTAGACTACATCTACAGCATTTGTAGAAAGGTGTTAATCTACTTGACCAGCACTTCACATCAGCAGAAGAAAGATCAGTTCCAGTGCCAAGAACTATCTGACCCCACTAGCACAAGTTTATAACCATTGCTGAGAAACTGGTTTGATAAAAGCACATCTCATGACTCTGAGGTTAGTTAGGCTTTAGCAATGATGTAATTTGGAAGGATTTCTGGACGGAGAGGACTAGACTGTCATATATTTACATTATGTTAATGCTGGTAGTTCTCATGGAAAGCCCCAGGGCATTAGTGCCTGCTGCTTTCGAAAACCCATGAAGGCATAACAGAGAGCTGAAAAGCCAGCAGGTAAGAAACTTACACATATGGGTATACTGGGTTTCCTGGAAAAATATTGCCCCAAATAAAACAGCTGAAAAAAGTCTGGAAGAAGGCCAGCTCACCCCCAACCTGACCTCTTCCCCTTCACCATCCTCTTTGGCCACTGCCTGCACCATTAGACAACCCACTCTCCGCTGTAACAAGGGCTTGAGAAGAGTCCCTCACAATAAGTAAAAAAGGCAGCCTAACCACAGTGTTGTACTTTGCATATCAGTTACAGGAGTGCTTTAGGTGCTATCACCCTGCTGTAATGGTAACTGTTCAGTGTTCAAAGGTTTAGGGTTAAAAATTAAGAGACAATATAAATAAAACTCAGCTATTTATTAAAATAAATTCTTCTAAAATTTCAAACTAAACCCAGAATATCCACATAACCACATCTTAAATTACATCTTCTATTTCAGTAAGAGTGCATAATTCTGTATTTTTATATTAGAAAAGTATTTTTAATATGTACAGCTTAAAAACCCACAAAAGAATCAGTCTTAATCATTTAGGAATAGAGAGGCTTCGAGAGAGGCCAACTGTACCAGTCAAACAACTGAACATAAATCAGAAAATTAAAGTTTCCAACAGACTTTTCTCATTCAGTTTTATTTGGATATTTTTCTTTAAAAACACAATCTACATGTGACCAACAGGCTTCAGAAGGCAGAATGTTTTAATTAAGACACTACTCCTGCAAGACCAGAAATAACAAGAGCTAAGAAAGAAGAGAAACAAAACTATAAAAAGACTCTGGCTTCCCATTTAGCCTAACACAAAACTTTCTAAACCCCTCACAAACAGTTTAAAGGCTACCACATGTGGAGGAGATTGGAAGCTTTTTTTTCTCCCTCCCAACTTGTGCACAGTCCATTCATGCAAATGCACGAGCATACACGGGAACAGCAAGACTCAAGACTGATCATATTCAGCCCAGATGTGTAGTATTATTGAAGCAATGAAGAAAGTATTTATGACCAGTGTTGTAAAGGGGGCAATTTGGATCCCATGGGAAATACCAGTATAGAAACTCAACGTTCCTTTGGTTCTCAATGAATTAAAATGGCTTTTGGTCAGTTTTCCACTGTTGCTATTTTTCTTTTGTTTGGAGCTCCACTCCTCTTTTTTCCCTTGGCCAAACAACTCTGTTGACAGATGTACAAAGCAGACCTGCCTGGACAGGCATAGCAGAGTCTTGTTTTATGCGATAAAGAAAATATGGTCCTCAAACACATTCGGAAAACTTAAATTGTTACTGCTTCTTGTCTTAAGAGCTCTACCAAGAAACAATTGCACCATTAGGTTTGTCATTTAAGTTCAGCTGCTTACCATTAACCTTCTTTTTAATGTGAAGTAAAAGATTTAAAAAGAATTTACATCAACAAATGATTAAAGTCTGTGACAATTAATGAGTGATAAAGCTCACTGAAGCTAAAAGCACAAAGCGTACTCTGCTTTACTGCAGCATGACAAATGAAATGTCAGATGCAACCACACCATCCAATGCAGAATTAATCCCAGAACAGATTCTCAGATAAGTGAAGAAAAAAGTAGTACAGTGTGACAAGAGGGATGTGCCTATACCTACAACATCAAAAAAGAACAAGAGAAACACACAAAACAGTGCTTTAAGAGCAAAGGCACAAGGTGAACAACTTTCATATAAAGCAATTTAAAGTACATTGTATTTTATTCCTGTATCAGTCCTGCACTGGCCCTGACCCATACAGATCAGGAAAGGGGATGAACAACAAGTTGCACCTGGACATGCATGGGGATAGCAAAACAATTTCTCTGCAGTACAGAAATAAGATTTCAAAGGTAGCTTCACAAACAGAACCATATTTAGAGAAAAATATCAGGAAACATGCAAGTTACACCCTTTTATACATCTCCTTTCCAGCCTCTCCAAAGCTGCATTGATTTCAACATGCAAAAAGACCAGTTACATCACTTTAACATTGAAGTTCGGTTGGAACCGCCCCTTACAGTTAGCATGGCTGTCCAGCCAGAACTGCCCAGAGGGAAGGGAAAGCCAGCAACTGGATACAGCCCATGATTTCTGTTACGTGGGTCTTATGCTTCTCTCCATTTCTACTTCATGCTTTTAAAAGTAACACCACTGTCAAGCATCAGCCTGAAAGCCCCCAAAAACATCTGAAAGGCCTCACCAGCTCCTACCACAAAAGTAATTTCCCAGCACTGCTTCAAGCAGTACTACATTTGTCACAACAGTTTCCAGGGAACATGTGGTTAGTCTCACACACACAAAAAAAGGAACTGGACTCCAAAAATGACTAAGCTCACCAACAACATTAACAAAAATTCTAGCCTTTTTGGTATATGAAAGGATGTCATTAGCTTAGATGAAGTTATTTATTTCTACCCAATTTTCTTGTTCCCCTCTCACTCTTTGTTAAAGATCATGTTTAAAAATATGCAGGTCTGACTCCCTTGTTTAATTACAACTCTCTAATTTAGTTCTTAGATGTGTAACCAGCATCTTCCACGTGAGAAGTTTTACTTCAAGTATAACAGTATCTTTACATACATCCGCACAACCTTCTGCTGTAATCCTTTTTTCCTGTTCAATGCAGGTTATAGTAGCCTGCTAGCAGTATAACGTACTAAAGTAACAAAGCAATTCTATCTAATGACGGGTGATCTCAAAGCACTCCTAGAACTGCAGATGACAGTGTCCAGAATGGGAACATATAACAACTTCCATCTGTGGAGAGGAAAAAACTGAACCAACAAAACAAAAACCCCAGCAAGCCCACACACTTCCTTTACCTTTCAAGTTCTTATTGCATCAGCTTCTCCCCCAACCCCCCATAAGTACATTCTTGAGGACCCAGGGGAAAGTTTTTCTCCTCCCCACCATTAGAAGCATCTGGCTTCATAAGAAGTCCTGAATAGTCCAGTTAATTCAAGTATACTCTATATTGGTTAGTTTCTGTGCATGCCACTAGATTCTCAACAAGACTCTTTTGCATTAATTTTCTTAAGTTATTTTCCTCCCTCGGAGACAAACCTGGTGTTTCATATAGTGGCTATGCTAAAATTTCAAGAGACACCTGCCATCCAGTTTTGAAAAACAGTGCAGCTTTATTTACTGCTACAAGTATGTAGCACATAAGAAGGGCTCAGCATGCTAAAATGGTGCTACTTCTGATTAGCTAGAGTATTAACCATCAGTCTTCAAGAAGTTAGAGCTGTTAGGCATTGTTAGAAAGACTGATATGCCCTATATATATGTATTATAGTGACCATAAATATTCATGTTAAGCAAGGGGAATTATATGGGGAGTTATCTGCCATTTGTTCTTTTGTTTGACATAATATTCTGTCCCACATACAACTGTGTCAGAATTTGAAGGCAAAGGAAATCAATATACAGCTAAGTTTACGCAAAAGACACAAGGCAGACTCCTTCTATGAGCTTATAGCAGAAGTAGGTCTAATTTGGCACTACTGCTTCTTACCCTTCTCACGTAAAGACAACATAAACTATATCCAATCTTTTCCAGTCCTTCTGAGAATTAACTCCAAAAAGCAGAGTTGAAATTCTGATGCTCGAAAAACAGGCTCCATATCTTTGCTGATGGTTTGTGCACCCATGTACTCTGCTATTCAGCCAACTGCTGGGCTCAGGAGCTCATCTTTTCAGCAACAGCTGGAATTTGAAGTGATTCGACATAGCTCTGCCCTGGGAGGACCAAGGCCTCATACAGAACAGCAACAACAAGCTTTTGTTACCGTTACTCACCCTAACCTGTATATAAGAAAATGAAAATCTGTTTCTACATAGAACGTGGTTATCTCAGCAGAGGCTAGAAAATCTGAGGCAGAGGACTTTAAATATTACAGCTGTATTTGATGTCTCTGCTTTTAACAGAAGTGTCAGGATTTTGCAGGGCTCAGTATATAAACCAAACCAAAAAGAGTCTGGAGATACTCTTCCAACAGTCACCTAAGTGTAATTCTGAGACTTTCCTATCATCCATTCATAGACAGACATTAAAAGACCTAAAAGTTGTTAAACCTCAACAACTTTCTTATAGGAAATCTTTGCCGTTATTGATAAGGGAATCCTAAAAGTCACTTAAAAGTTGCTTTTTTTTTCCTCATTCCAAACTAGACTGGAAGACTGCCAAAAGCTAAACTTGGCCTTGGGCTTGTCGCAGTTTAGTCCATATAAAGCAGTCTGACCAACCTGTTTACAGTGAAATTCATATTTACCTCCACTTTGTGAAGACTGCAGTTTGTTTGTTTAACCAGAGGAAGGTGACGTAGCTAATAGCTGACATTACTGAAACTGTAACGGGTATGTGCAAATTACAGAACGCACAGTAGCCAATCAAGCAGCTCATGTTGTTCTAGCACGTTAATAAATATTCATTAAGATGTGTCATTTGTGTTCCCTTTTAGTAATTCCTTAAAAAGCTGCTGCTATCAGAGGTACAGCTTATTTCTGCCTTCTCACTACTGTAAACAACGCGGCCCTGATTATATACGGTGTATAGAAGTTCAGCAACTTTTACAAGTTTGTTTACTGTTCAAAACTTCTGTACAAGTGTATGATGCCTATGTATTTTTGGAATATTAAGTACCCATTGAGCCCTTAATTCAATATCAATAGATAGTAGAACTTTATAATTTGCTGCCTTGATGAAATGGAGTGAAGGTCCAGTTCTACAGACCACAGAGCCAGTAGGTCTGTATGCTTACAGCTTAGGTTCAGTAGGAAACTAGCAAATAAAAGGAAGGACAATCCAATTAATTATCTTTCAAAAGGTCACTTCTCTTACTCCAGTTAGAAGAGACAACACATACAACAGTACACAGTCTCCTTAGCATTAACAAAGCATACTCTAAAAGGGCAGATGCAACCCTGAGCCTTGGCAAGGAGCCAGGAAGTACATTTCTTTACCAATAGCAGTCTCGGAGGGATTTGCAGAAGTGATCCTTCCCTTTCCAAAGGTTACATGTCTTCTGTAAAGCACACAAGCTTAGAACTAGCCAATTTCAAAATAATACCTTCTACCAGCACAATTTTCTGGTTATGATTTAGAGGCACATTTAAACGTCTCTTTAAAGGGTATATAAAACACAGGGGTTTGTTTCAACAACAGTTGTTGCCACCAAACAATTCTGATCCAAGAAATCCCACTCCATAATTTTTTTGCATAATCAATCGCTCTTGCACTGTTCACAGGAAGTGGGGACAGAATACAAAACTAACCAATATCAGCTTTGTAAAATTAAGAGCACTTGTTATGAATCTCTCTGCCCATTGCTGGGATTTGTGTCAGTAAATATGGTGAACTTTTTAAAGTTTAAAATGTATAGTTTTTCTTCTAATGTACTATGCATCCACAATCATGTAAAAACTCCTCATCTTCCATTTCTATCATCCTCACTTCTGTGTGTGCACAAACACTGCAGTTTCAGGGAAAGATGACTAAACCTTTCTCTACTGTCAAAGCTTCCTTTCCTCATGGAGNCAGTAGTTCCCTGTCTCTCTTGAACTGGGGAACCCAGAACTAGACACAGAACTCAGATGTGGCCTCATCAGGGAAGAGTAGAGGGGGAGGATAACCTCCCTTGACCTGCTGGCCACAGACTTATGTTGATGTCTGAAGAGAGCAATTTTTCCACAGAGCTGTCCAGGGATGCTTGATAGCATCTCCCAAGAGATTTTCTGATACCACAGGTTTGGGAAATTACACAGAAGTTTACCAGGAACAAAAAGCAGCAAGAAGCATGTGCGTCTGGTGTCAACTGTAATAAGTTTTAATGAGTAAGAGGAGTAGATCTGCTGAGTAAGAATATGCTTGTGTTAGTTTAACTTCTCAGAATAAACTGTTTTATACAGTGTTCCAGGAGTATTAGCAAATAACTTTAATGTATTGGGTGACTCAGTGTGCTGATGACATGGAATAATAAGTTCAAAGGGGAAAAAAACCAAGAAAGCCAGAGGGTTCCATGTGCTAATGCTTCTGAAAAACTCAGTCACCTAATGCTTGGCAAATTAACAAAGCACTAAATGGTAAGATATCCTCACAATAAATTAAAATTCCATAGTGCTGTCTCAGCAATCTAAGAAAGAAAATGTGACTATTAGAAAGCAGATGTTTCAGTTAATTTGTTATAATACACTAGCTCCAAAGCTATGGTCTATCAGGAAATAATCCAAGACCCGGATCTAGCCTGATACAGAACCAGTAGTAATAGCAACAGGCAAATAAGCTAGTGTTTAGAAAGCGGAGTTCATCTGTAGTCCTTGAAATCAGATTTTTCAAAGCCATATAAAATACACATTGCTCAGGATACTGGCAGTCACTGAGGCTCTTAGTGTGCTTAGTTTTAACTGCATGATTTCCAGGGCTTGCCCACAGGCTGATGGAAATCTCCCCCATTTCATGCATACTTGCTGAAGGACATGAGCTCTGCAATCACGATGTCAGTGTCAGAAAGATTTCTCCTGTAGAGCACAAACTCTCCAGGTGATCTCACAAGGTGCAATTACAAATAGCCAAAACTTTCATTAAGAAAGTGTTAGTAAAGACTTAACTGGTGTTAACTGAGGCTGAGTGCAGGCTGGAATGACAGCCATCGGTTTTGGGTGCCCATTTATGTTTTCAGGAGCCATACCAAATGAGATAACTAGCTACCAAGCCCCCACTGTGCCTCATTCAAAGCCAGAAGTAGATGTCCTAAATCTTTACAATTAGACACCTTTGGGTTATGCCACAGTGAGTTTCCACATCCTGCCAAAACCTGTTTGAAATGATGATTTGATCAGCACTCTCAGCTGCTGTATGGAAGAAAATGATCCTGTTAAATTTGGTTACACAAAGTTGAGCAGCAGAGAGTTATGCAGACAGCCATGGCCAGCCAGCAGTGTGCTGCTTTAGACAGACCTCTGAAAACAAATGGAAGACATTGTTTTTTCAAGGCAGGTCTCCCATACACCACCTGAGCATCCAGGTAGTGTTTTAAAGGTGTTTTTCTCTCAACTTTGGAATAGAATTTCACCACAGAGCTGAGAAATCTTTGCCAACAGCAACTCAGATACCATTGATTTTGGAATCAACACTAGTGGAATTGTCATTTTCTTCTTCCATAGAAAACTACTGATAGGAGAAAGTTCTGATAAGGAGGAAACATTAATATACAAAGTGCTTGTAGCTAGGGCAACTGAAGGTTCCACTGAGGAAAACCTTTCATTTCTGAGAAGAGTTCAAGCATATGACCAAGACATCCATATGAATTTTGCCTTTACTTTGTGGATATGTTTATGGAAGAGAATTGGAGTAAGACAGGAAAATAAACTTATTATGCTTGTTTTTATAAGCTTATTAGGAGGGTTAGAGACCAAGAAGGGAAGGAAAGACAAGAAAGCTGAAGTTCATCAGCTACATCTCTAACTGCCACATATCTCCAAGTGATATTTGCCGTAAGTAAAATGTTCCATTACTTATCACATGGATCTGCTGAATGGCTGTACGTTAAGCTTCAACTCCCTTATGTCACTAAGCGTCTCCATGAAAATAAAGGGAAAGCAATGTCATAAGTGTGTGGGGGGGAAGCACCATTACTACATAGATTTATCATGCTCATTTAGAGAGTGATCCAACAGCACAGATCAGATTAGAGGTGTAACTGAAAAAACTCCATCCTTGTGCTTAAGCGTGCAAGTTTAAAGAAACAGACAGGCATGCTGAATTACAAGAATCCTCTGCCAGACACTTCGATGAGATTTAAGATTGCCCTAGTTATTTTCTCATCATGCGCAGCACACCACTGTGCTGTTCTTTCTCTTCCATCAGATATGGGCCAAAACCCTACTCAAAAGTAACTGACAGCAATGAATTTACATCAAGAACAAACTTGGCATTTCCAGGCAATCCTATATGGACTACAATACTTGGAACAGAAAACCCAACAACAAAAGTGAAATGGGCAAAATGTACTTGCCACTATAATTGTAATCAGAGAGATTAAAGTGACTACCTACTGTGCAAATAAAGGATCAAAGCAAACAGGATTGCTTGTGGTACCCAGGAGCCAGAGGTGATTTTTTTCTTTTTTTTTATTGTTGTTTGTTTAAATGAAGTGTTCTGTTTAGTCATCCTTCCATCTTTCAATAGAACCATGAATGTCCTCAGTCAGTGAGGCATACTTCCTCCCAGTATACTTGGAAAGAGCACAACACATTTAAAGAACTATCTCTATCACAAACATTTATTCAATGGTGTCAGAAGAACATCCATGTTATCTCTTAGGTTTTCTCTTGGGTGTTGTTTTGGGGTTTGGGTTTGTTTTTTTTTTTTGCCTCCCCTGAAGCCTACAGGACTACAGAAGAAAGAGACACTTGCTACCTGATGAGATATGAAAGCCTTGCTCAAATAGATAGCCTTTTGCCAAGGAAAGGAATCAGAAAGTGACAGCTAGCAAACAAAAAGGGAAGCTTCTGCAATAAAATGGAAAGCAATACAGGAGTAAATTTAAAATTACACCCCACTCCGCCAACGGCGCTACCTCAGGAAAAGCTCTGCTGTGGAAAGTTTTGTCTACTTTCCCCAGAGAATCAGACCCCACCAGCACAGCTGCCTCCATCCAGCTCACGGGCCTGAGCAGCAGAAGACCACCCTGCTGACAGCCCACCTTACCTTCCCCTGCCTAGGAGCACCCTCAGGAAGAATAAGTGGTGGGAAAGGTAGGTCCTTTCCTACTATGCTCAAGCTACAATTGTTTCCTATTAGTACACCAAACCCACAGTAAAATTGGAGTAAGGCAAGGTGGGTTTTTTTGGATCAATTTTTTTTTTGTTACATTTTAAACTGCATGTTTTCTTTCTAGCTTTTGGAAAGAAAGTCTGAGAAAATATTTTTAAGATATTTTAGAAAGGAAAGATTTGTTTGAAAAGGTGAACAATCCCATCTCTCAAAACAAGAGAAATTCAGAAAGACATAATTTAGAGATGGATATGCTTTAGCCACCTTGACCCAGGACAGAGTACTAACAGTCACTAGTGATCTAAATCTTTCCAGACTTGTTGATTAAGTATATTTTGGCTTTATGTTGTAAACAAAGAAATCAAAGGCAATTCATGAGACAAACTTTGCACAAATTCAGACATACAAGACAGGATGGGAATATGAAGCCTGATCTCCAACATAACATTAAAGCCAACAATTAGCTCCACATTAGCCTGGTTCTGATCAGCAAAACTGTACTGATTTCAGACCACAAAGATCTGGCCAAATTTAACACACACACACACAAAAAACCCCTGCACACCATGCACATAAACACGTAACTTTCTGCAGCTTACCAACACAGCTTTTCTGTCTTTCTATGCCAGAAGTACAAAGTGCTTTAGAACAGACTGTTCAAAATTGCTTGCGGATTTATAACTGGAACATCCATTCTCTGTGACACTTACTTTATTGCCCTAGTTTTCTTTTCAGATACTATCTCCTGTGACATAGTAGCAAGATATCAAAACCTGTAATTATGCAAAACCTTAACTAATAAAGCAAGTGCAAAATTACTTCAAGGAAGGTTAGCAAGAAGGGGCAATTCTTTAAGACTGGGTAGGTTTGTGTGACATAAAATGAATACATGATGTTCTTTTGTATACATTTGCAATATCAAAAACATTTATTCTACAGCCACTTTCTATAACTGTTTTCAAGAAAGTATTTTAGATGGAAGTAAGGAAACATTCTCCAACATCCATTTTCTTCAATAAGAAGCTTACAGCAACAATCTCAGCATTTTCATTTGTGATTTTTCATTACTAAAAGCCCTCATACTTCTAAATGTTATCTCTCTGACTCTTTTTTAAGCCTTTAATTTGTAAAAATATTTTAAAACTCATTCACAGCCTAATTTTATGCAAGAAAACTTGTGATACAACCTGCGCTCTCTTTTTCTCTTTCCCTCTATATGGCTACAAAATGGAAACATTAAACAAGAAGGAGGAAAAACAGAAACTCTACTAGTTTGTAAAGAATACATAACACCACTTCTACAAATTTGTGGGTAATGCAATTTTCACATAATCTTGAATAATTTCAGTGGAAAAACACAACTTACTTGTTATGATGCCCAGATTTGAAGATAATCTACTCCACAAAGCAGAGCTACAAATATAAGGAAGAGGTATGTTAATGGCATTCTTCAAAGGCAGATCCTTGCATAGCTATATTATGCAAAGTAGTTGCAGAAATAACAGTTCACACAACAAAATAACGTTCCCATTTCCTTTCGATGAATTTAATGTTGTCAGTAGCAAAGCCATCCCTAAATCGTTATAAAGCACGTGTTGGACATCACTTCATATAGACTATGATGTGATCAAAATGCTACAGTTCTTAAATAAGACTCTTTCAGGCTCTGCATTGGATTTCAACAGCAAATTAATTGAGAAACAGTGAAGCACCATTTTTTCTACCTCTCTTTTTCTATTATTATTTCTAACAGGGTCATGTACCTGTCCAAGGAAACAGCTGCAGTAATGTAAAGTATTTCATAGATAAGCAGCCAGCACAGCTCATTAAGTGCCAAAGAGCAAAGGAAAAGCTTATGGGAGCTCCCAGAGCAGGTCCGGGGTCAGATCAAGTAGGATTGCTCCATGTTGAATATGCTTGGGTGCAGGGCACACAGACAGCAGAAGGCAACAAAGGTAGAACTTGGCTAAAAACTCTTTCCCCAGAAAAGCAGAAAAAGCACAAAGATGAGTTTAAAACAGAAAAAGAGTACATACACACATCTCTAATGCTGGGAAATGCTGCTAGTCAGACTCTAAGCATCAGATCCATGAACCCTGCTGAGCTTACTAGCTTTAATAAGTACTGAGCAGTGAGTACATTCTGGTCTCCTGGTAGCAGTTCAGATCTATATCCCTGCTCCCCAAGCTTATTTCTCAGCAGTTATGGGAAATATTACAATCAAATCTTTATCAAAAGATAATAGAAAATACAAAGAGGAAACAGAACTGGTAAGAGACACAATGTCTTTTTCGTACTCTGGCCAGACATACCTTAGCCTCGTATTGAACCCACAGGTTGTCCTTCGAGTACTTTGCAAGCAGAATCAAGCTCAGCTGGCTCATTACCAAACCAGACACAAGCTCTTGCCTATGCTACAAGATACTCACAAGTCATCTGTTAAAAACCCTGAAGTAAGACTCCTGGCCTTGCAGACAGGTCTAGCGTGCTACTGACCTCAAGGCAGTTATGGCAATGTTCCTTTTCAACAGCTCTGCATATAGGCAGAACAAGGTGATTTCTGCCTGCAAACAACAGTACAAACTTCTGAGAAGCACTGCTTCTAGGCACTGTAACACCTAGAATATCATCACGGTGTTCATTCAGACGTCACTGCTCTGCACCATATCACTTTAACAGGCTGAACAGAGTTCACAATTTTTGTTTTAAAATGCAGCTACCATCAGGGGTAAAAGAGGCGACATTTACTCAGGATGCAGGAAACTCAAGTTCTGATCGTTCCTCTGCCCAAAGGGGTTTCAAGCCCACATTGCAGGGAACTTCTGATAAAATATAAGTAATTATTCAATTGATTAAACATTTTTACTTAAAACTGTGGTACTAGAATCCTACTGAACTCACCTGCAGGTTACATATGCAGCCATCAGTACTGGAGGAGCTTGCCACAAGAATGTTCTAACCCCAGCTGCACAGATGATTTGGTGCAAGTATCCTGTTAGCAAATTAGAAGAGTAATTCAACACAGCTTTCACTTCTTCAGTCACTCAGCTATATATTTTACAGAAGTACCTTAAACAAAATAAACTTATTATATTTACAAACCACCTTCCTCCCTTCTCAAATATATGCCCTGAACCTTTAGCATCTCTGTATAAAGCAGTTAATTGTTCAATTATCACATCACCGGTTTACCATTTAGGACAACCCCAAACCAATAGGGATTCAAGACTGTAATCACCATCAGCTGTTAAATGAGCTGTTAAGCCCTATCTGCAGTGGGGCAGGAATTGCGACTTGTCCGAGTTAGGCAAGCCTTACTCAAATCACCTATACAGCTGATTTGAGATGTGAACATCTCCAAAAGTATGGCATATTTTTCCTGATATTTCTTGTCTACAGTGTTCTCTGAACCATTATTTTGTCTAGTTTGAAGCACTGCATTTTATTTGCAAGTACATATCCTTGGCACGCAAAGAAAACACGGTGTTAAACTTGAATTTGCAACCCCCCTTGACATAACACCGTGATTAGAGAACCAGAGAAACCTGAAACAGCCACTCCATTAAGGATCATTAGCAAAAAGAGAACTTTCTGCTTGCAGTCTATATCCTCAGGAGGACAGCTATGTGCCATTCTTTTTAAGCAACTGAGCAGTTGTCATCTCTAGGTCACTATTGCACTGATTTGTAATCACTATCGGCAAAAGTAGAAAAGCATTGGAATCTGCCAATTAATTCAGCACAAATTTCCAGCAAAGACAGACCAGTGGAGACCCCTGACCAAATTCCTTCTGAGTTCAGAGGAAATAGAGAGGAGATTAAAATGTGATGATCTGAGCCTGTCCTTGTTTTCTTAATAGAAGGTGCCTCACAGAACAGCTATCGCAGTTGCTCTCTGGAGAAGCTGTCAATATCAATGAATTATATGCCGCACTTCAGGAAATCTGTGCCAAATTTCTCCAAAAAAACAGGTGCCAAAAATTAGATTCTTGTCTGTGTTTATGCACAGAGATGTTTGACCTGCATTTGATTAGCTCCCATGAACTACGGTTTAGAATCACAACTGCACAAGGTTTTAATTAGATACTTGGTCACTCTGCCCTTTCTTAAATTCCAGCCATTTATTTGCATGCTTATACACAAAGCTGGCAGCTTAGGTCTGGAAAGTACAGTGAAAAATATAAACCTCCCCAAGCTAGTAACAGATAACTAACCTGACAAGGTGGCATAAGACATCATTTCACCAGGAGAAGCCCATTGCTGAAAGATTGGCATTTAGCAGTTCACTAACCATTGTGCACAATGCTATGTTAGTTCTGAGTGGTAATGAAATGATTGTAAAGTGCTACTGTGATTTTCTTATTAAACATGACTGCTACAATATGTCTTGCCAATCAGTAGTACAGTTTTGTCCAAAAATGGTGTATTAACTTTCAGTAAAAGTGGCATATCCTCAGTATCAGTTTAAGAAAGAGGATGGAACAAAAAGCGCATCTGATGCCTATGCAAATATTTTCTTTCCAAATCCTACCAGTCCTTAAAAAAAACACCTTGTTGACTAACTTCTGCCATCAATTTAGGAAACAGTCTGAACCTACAACAGAACATGAGATAAACCCATTTTTCACAAATTTTGTGGTTCAGTACATTCTGTTTGTACTGCAGCTTTTTGAGATATATTGCAGTTTCAGCTCAGCTCAATGTATTGTATGCAGAACTCTCACATACAGTGTGAGTTGTCCAAGCCATACAAGATAGGCAAGCAGAATTTTCTATACCTTTTCCTGCTTATCTTTTACACAAGTCAATATTAGTCCAATCTTCAGTAGCATTTGGTGCAATTTGCAAGTACTGCACCTATTCCTTACGTTTCCTTTTCACTACCAAAAGGAAGGAAAAACATTCCTGTTGAGAGAAAAGAGAAATCATTTTGTAAGAGCACACTAATCCCTACAGCCCTCCTTTTACAATGTACATTTCAGTACTACGTAGCAAATCCCAGCTGTAAGCATAGGCATTATAAAACTAACCATTTCATCCTCAGAGTAACTACTTGTGAAATTTAACAGTCCAAAACTTACCTCCCATTTCCTATTCCCCTCTAAACATATATATACTTGAAAACAAGAAGTCACGGCACCCTGGAAGACATGTGATACCCAGTATCTTTCCTGACCTTCTCAATGTCTCTTTTTCTTTTTCTCCCTCACACATTTTTCTATTACCATTCTTGTGTTTTGCAGTTATGGTCTCAAATTGAATTATCTCCAATTTTTATCTTTCTCCTATTAGAGGAAGGGACATTTTGTATCCAGCTATCTACCCTATTCTTTGAGATTTCCTTTCTTACTGCAGGAATGATTCAGCCGATAATGAAACAACTGCTGAGACTCCACAGCGTAAGACAGCAATTTTAGTTTATCTTGATATGATACACTGCAAATCTTGATAGAGGCTCAGGTGTGGGCAGCTGAGCTCTCCTCCCTGCAGCGGGCAGGAACTGCTGCAGCCATCCAGAGGATGAAATGCCTGTTCTTCAGCTGGATTTCATTGACCTTTTTCATGGACTTTTGCAGGACTGCAGTAGTGACATGTTTTTGTCAAGAGTTTGCTAGTAAAGCTAGGAATAAGTTAACATTCCTGCTAGAGGAAGTCACTCAAACTCTGACCATGTCTTTCTGTGAAAGACTTTTAGTTTCATTCCTATGAATTGAGGATTAAATAAATATTTTGGTCCATAATGTAAAATATTATTTTATGCAATGTAAGACTTATCTGATACGTTTGCCTGGAAATATGTCAAATGTTTACACCATGATTAGTAAGGTAAAGGCAGGAAACCACAAACAGGAAAAAATGTTACATTGTATGGGTTAAACAAGTCCTCTGACTCATTCTCTGAAAGTTAAAAGCGCAAGCACATTTCTTTTCCAGCTACACGAATAATATAACTGCAATTAGTCAACAAGTAGAGGGTTGCAATAAGATGGTTTCTCCGGAATAAGTTCATTACAGTCATCAAAACTATCTGTGAACAGGTTGAATTTACTGGCTTGACACCTCTATGGCACTGATAATTTGTTAGGTCTCTATGTTCAATCCACAAGCACTAAGGTAACAGTTAATGTGTGTTGGCAAATACGAGTAACCTCTCTGAAGAGACTTCTGTGGGAGCCTCCCCCTCCGGCACGGGCCTGGCAGCCCTCTGCCGCTGCGGAAGTCCCTGCCTCCAGGCAGGCCTGCGCCCGGGCTCTACCTCCGCCATTTTGCACTCTGATTTTCACTTCTCACGCTGGAATAAATTGCACTTCTTCCTGCCCAAAACACGCGTTCTTATCCTTCCCTGTGTTGTTTGCGAGTAGTCGGAATATTTACAGTGATACAAGTTTTTCCTTCTCTGGTGACCTCCCGCTGGTGCAGGCTTTCCCCCCCAGCCCTCCCGTCCCACAGAAGGAGCCGTGGGGGCAGCGGGGGTGGCAGCCCGCACAGGGGACGAGCTGGGGCCGTCCCTGTCCCACGAGGGAGGCGAGCCGGGAGAGCTAGGGTGCCCAAAGGTTGGCCGTGGGGCCTGTGGGCCTGCGGCCGTGGCCTCAGACGTGAGAGGACCGTAGGCAGCCACGTCCGCACCCAGGCGAGCAGAGCCCCAGCGGGGACATGCCCAGGAGGTTGTTCTCCCAGAAATGACAAAACCCGCCTAGCTGCTTGCTGCACTTTTGTCTGTAGGCTTACAAGCAATTCTCACCTTAGACAATGCTGAACTGTGATTATTTACTCTCGTTAAGACAGAAGAATTTCCACCATGGCCACCCTTGCCAGCCTCCTGTGCAACAGAAGAGCACCTCCTACTGCAAACCGTTCTGCCTTTTTGTTTGTTTGTTCTTAATTAATTTCCTTGTTGGATAGTTCCTTGAATCTGCCTTATTGCTAATTTTTAGAATGCAGCCCAAGCATGTTTCCTTCTGCCTTTATCCACCTGATGCTTCTGAATTTCTGAACTCGCATACCAAAATAAATAATTATTTTTTTTTTTCCTTTCACAACAGCCACTATCATACACTTCCTCTCCCAGAAGTCTTTCCCGGGTTTTGGGTAGGAAGAACTCTCTGGCACTGAACCTAGAATTGCATGAAGAAAACAAGCCAATGCCTCCTAATAATTCTTTATTTGCTTCCTCTGTTTACAGATAAACTATACAGATGTTAAGTGGGATTATCTCATTCTTCTGGTGAAGATGATGATTTTGCACAAAAGTATATTAACTTACCATCTTAAATAACTTTCCAAAAAACAAACCAAGCTAAATAATGTGTTTAGTCTTCAAAATTGTTCCAATATTAAAGAGCTGTTATTCAAACAATATCCTACTGAAAGAGACTTTTATAAAGCCTCTTCCATCTAATTATGGGAAGACATGAGAATCAGGACACAGAATGTCTCCTAAAAGTACCACGCAATTATGAGAGAAATGGAAGACAAGCCTTTTGGAAATGAGACAACAACTATCCATTATTGAGAATGGGGAGCCTGTCTCTCAAGACTGGATCCTGTTAGGAGAAGGTCCTTCCAGGCTCCTTAAGCAACTTTAGCACTAATATGTAATAACTCTAAGTAGCAAAGCTACACAGTATAATACGTTTGATTGTTAGCTGTCCTACACAATGAGAAGAAAATAAACATGCGACAGAAATAATGTATTTTTGAATTTTCAGCATCCCCACAGCATCTATTTACAGCAAACCAATCAAAACGCCAATGTTTGTAGTACCAAAGCTAAGCCAAAATATATAGTCAGTAGAAACTGATCTATATAGAACTGTTTACATTCTCGTAGGCACTGAAAACTTTCCTTGTGGGAATGTCTGCAAGAAGTTGTTGAGATTATTTACCTTCCAAGCCCCTCTTTCCTTTTTAAAATTAGTAAGCAAAAATCCTAGAGGACTGAGCATATGCTTATGACTTCCACACACACATACCCCACCAAGCTAGCATTTCTACAAAATATTTGGGAGCAAATTTAGTCTCAAGTTGTTCTTTTAACAATCTATTTCTAGTAAAAAAAATAATTGGATAAGGAGTTGATCTTATTCCTGTTGCAGCAATTTTGTCATTGCTGGAGAGGCAAGAGTACATCCATTGCAAGGTTAGAGACAGAATATTTTTTAGGTCACTCTTAGAATATATTTAGAGAAAAGGGAAGTAGATCAACAGTCCTGTTATTATTACTTGCTTCTTTCCCAGGAAACTTGCAAGAAGAACCTTTGCTGGAAAAGGAGCTCTGGCACCCATCCTTTCTCTGCTCGTTTAAATCTATCTCTGGCCCTGAGAAGGTTGATTCTTTTGATATTGCACTGCAAGAGACAGGATCATTTAATACAAGTGACCCTTTAAATATCATACTGGGAAGTTCATCTTCCCCTTTTTCAAGATGAGATTGAATTATTTTAACATCTTCCCGCAGTGAAGCTGCTTTTAATTTTGGAATGCATGTAACCAAAATCATGCAAACGTGTTCTCCAAAGTACCTTCTAAAAATGTTAGATGCGCTTGCCTCTTGGAACTCGTGCCTCTTCTGTCCCTTCCCAAGGATTAAAGGAATGTGAGAATTTCACAACTGGAATCTTCACTGCAGAAGTGGATTGCTTATATTTTTAACAAACAACCCCAAAACAAACTTGCTGTGCCCTGTGTATAATACTACATACCAGTACTAAAACTAAGCCGCTGTCACTGAAATAATATTCACAGGCCTTAGCGCTGCCCCCAACTCCATCAACTAAAATGCGGCGTAAATCATCGCCAACACCTGCTGCTATTGCAGCTTTGCTGGCCAGCAGTGATGTATTTGAAAAGTGCTGTCAGCCTTCCTTTGCTGAGCCCTCTCCTTAGCTCTAGCTTAAGGCTGACAGCCTTTCTTTGAACATCTGCATAGGCTGCACTGCACTGGGATTCCTGCCACACCGTTTCTCATGTGGTGCTTTATTCTTGAAACCTGGTTTGTTATCTTTGAAAAAGGTCAATAAATAGGACAAATAAATTGGAAAGTACAGGCATACTTTTATTTGAAGATTAAAACCTGGCCACCTCACAAGTACTCTGAACTGTACCAAGTTTATTTTGCTAGCGCATATAATGTAAAAAAAAAACCACAAAAGAAGTATTTTGCGTCACGTGTATCCTTGCTGAAATGTGCTGATCAGAAATAGGGAAAGACTGCTGTGTTCTCCTTGTAAAGGAAAGGAATAATAACTTGCTTCTCCAGTGCCCATCAGGTCAGGGTTAAAAGGAAAAAAAACAAATCAAGGTTTTTGTAAATGTCTTGCTTTGTCTAGCTGCTGTGCTGGATTTTTTTTTTTTTTAATAATTACAGAGTCCCAGGGGAAACAAAGAGAAAAGGCATTCTGGATGCAGATTAAACATTGTGCAATGGGACCTTCTCCAATCTTTCAACCCAACCCTATTTTTCTCACTGTTAAAACACACACTTCCAAAAACTGGCTTCGTTTTTATTTCACCAGTTATCACTAGAAAGGACAAGTCATTTGATCTACAAAATACCTATTTTTCCTCCTAACCTTCTATCCCTCAGAGAATCCTTTTGTAGGCGTCCTGAACTCCAGGCATGGGATTTGCTCCAGAACCAAGGAGTGACCTCTGTGTCCCTTAGGATATAATGCCTTGCAGCCAAGCCAGTGTGACACATAGAGATAGAAGCACTGACAGGAGCTTTACCCTGCACCCTCTTCTGTCATTTCTCTCATGTCAGATATATGACTGGGCAAGTGAAAGAAGCACTAGCTCTGCACCGGAATAGCCAGCTGAATTGCACCCAGAGGTCACAGGAGGACTAGACCCAGCACATGGACGAGCAGCAAGACCACTCCCTGCAGAAGCAAACCTCCATTTGATCTGTTTAGCGGTAAGGTGAAACCACATCACTCCACATCCCTTTTAAGGATGCACAAGTGGTAGGGCTGAGGGACAGCTGGCCTCTGCCAGCAGGAACATCTGGGAGCGATACAGACTGAAATGGCTCATGTTTAAAGTCACTAATGGCTGTTCCATCCCATAACATAAACATTGTTCTGTAAACATATTTCTTCTCTTTTGCAAGAGTTAATTGTCTAGCAATTGCACTATTTTTCTTGCTTCCTTCCTTGCTGGGACAGCAGTTTTTCTATAGAAAAGACAAAGATGAATACAAACTTCCCACCACCAGGGTAAGTTAGTGCTTATGCTGTGATAAACAAACAGAAGTGACTTCTCTGTTTCTCCTTGAGGTAATATCTTGTCTCAGCTTCCAGGAAGGACAAGTTCATGGCCGACAATTCTTCCTGGAATATGACTTGCTGAGCTCAACATTTTTATCGCCTTGTACATTGCAAAGCCTTGACATCTGTGACACAAAGGTATAAATTACAAAGCACAAAATAAATCTCTCTGATGGAGAACCTGTACACCTCAGAGCTAAACCAAGACACAACTTTCTGTCCAACCTGTGAAATATTTCAAACATATGAAAAAATATCTTCTGGAATAGTAGACTTGGACAGCCAGCATAGCTGACAGGGCTGTAAGAAGGGATACGGTCGCTGGCTGCTTGCCCCCCGGGTGGGAGAGCTCTGGTGCCCAGACCCGACAGGAGGCACCGCACGGTCAGCAGAGGAAGAGGCACAGAGCTCACCTCTATACCGTCTGCCTGGCAGACTGCCGAAGAGCCTGGCAAAGAGGGACAACAGCCTGGAAGGAGCACAAATGATAGCCTCGTTGAGACTACTTATTCCAGCAAAATGCTTTCATTTGGAAGAATCAGCATTTTCTACCTGAAAACCAGGCAGCTGGAACATCTCCAAACAGCTCCAATACTCAGTTTAGTCACTGATGTTTTTCTACCCATCTTCCAGCTAATTAGCTACAGCTAAGACAACGCATGGCGATTTGTTACCTCTGCAGGTAACGTCTCTTTGTGAAGTATGCACAAAGCACCAAAAACAGGATGTCTGTCAACAGCCGGTGTGGACTGTTTGTAATCATCTCTTCTCACTTATTAAACACAGGCTCCTAATCTGGCCATTAGATATGGTTTTGTTTCTTGTAAAAGATTAACTTCTTTTTCTCACCTCTTATTTTTAATTGATGCACATTTTACAAGTGACAGAATACTAAATAATTTTGCTTCTCTGATTTTATCTATACCTCATCTTCTAAACATACTTTGAGCCAGGGTCAAATTAGAGAGACGTTCTAAGTCCCTGGCACTTAAGGTGCCTTGGGGTTAAGAAAAGCTTACTGAAAGGATCAGGTAAAATCGCAGAGGTCCTTTCTGGGGAGCATGTCACCCCCTTTGTGTGTGCTGATTTCCATGGTGCAGGTCTCGTTTCTGGGGACCGTGTGTGCCGGTTTCCCCAGAGCCAGTGTTCTGCATCACCTAGTGAACCTCAAACAAGATTAATCAGATCTCTTTACCTGAGATGGTGTAACCCAGCTAGTATCTGCTAAGAAAATTTCATTGTTCAAAATACACTGCTTCTTGCTAAGCTGTTTGCTTTCTGTATTGACAAAAGACATAAGGAATATGAGAATGTCCTGTCCTTTAAAATGCAGACTACATTAACGGGTCTCCTTTCAGCTTGTCTTTACAGAAGGGACAAAGTGGATCTTGCACGAGCAGGACAGCTATCCCAGGGTCTGCAGGGAACCCGCTGTTCTGACTCCCACCGCCATTATTCAGTATCTCCCCTTTAAAAACTAAAATTTCCAAATGTCTGAGGTAGAGGTGGGAATAACAATCAACTCCTCAATGCCTAAATTCATATTCTTCTTACAGTGTCACTCTAACAGACGTATGCAGCCACGTAACAGCAACGCTGCAAGTAGACATATAGTCCCAGTTTATCTAGTTTTTTATAAATTTCAGCTCTATTTTTAGACCTTTTATAAACTAATGTGAGTGTTTATGTAAAACAAGGTGGCTGAGAGCTGGGAATGATGAGTTCTCAGAGAGCTCCATCTAGTTTATACATTACTCAAAGGATTTTGCTGTTAAGTGAAATGAGACCCATTTGTAATTAGATATATTTTATTTTCTGTTTAGGAAAGACTGAATATTTAATTGCTCTGGTCTTTGTGCTAATCCACAGTAGTGCTAAATTTAGATCCAGAAATTGCTTCTTATGATTTGCATGTTTTCAGCTTTATGACTGGAAAATAGTACAAGGGGAAGCACAACAGCCAGTCAGGCTCAGCAGAGCCAAAGTCGGAGAATGTGACAGCTTGACCTCAGCAAGCTTCAAGCAATTAAAAAAACACCAGTCAACCCCTCCCCCCCAAAAAAACCCAACACCCCCACCCACTGCATGCCACTGAAATTGTAAAACGGACTAGAAAGGCAGAATGCAATGAACAGAATTAGAATCAGACTAAGGCTTTGAGTAACCATCTTATAAAAAAATAGCAGAAAGAGTGGCAATTATAATACCCATCTAGAAAATAGTGCCCTACAGTACCTACCATGCATGGCTCCTATTATTTAACAGTGCACGGCGCAGAAGCACGTCACTTCCCCCAGTAGCTGGGCACCTCTGTGCTCTTTTGTACAAATACACATCAGTCCCCTGTGCCCGGAGAAGACGCAGCGTAAAAGAGAGCTAAGAACAGAGGCTCAGGTGACACTATTATAAGCAGCACGGTGCTGTTCTTCACTGATCTTCTGTTCTGACGCTTACATGAACCATCTTACAGAGACAGCACCAGGACTGCACAGCTGTAAATTAAAAAAAAGAACACTGTAAAAATACTGTAAAGTGTCTCTGTGTAATTTGCAGTGTGTGTCACAAAACAAAAAGACATAGCTCAACACCTTATTCCTTCTTTTGAATATGCTTTTTTCAGCTAGTCACAGACAATAAGAGTTCAACAAGGCGTCCCTCAAATAACTCCAATGCATGGTTTGAACTACCATGCAAAAGCCTATTCTCCCTCTTGGCTTTATGAAACTTGTCTATAAAGTCTCTGGAACATTTTTCATACGTTCTTTCCTACCATCCAAGTCTTCTCTATAAAAAGAAGAAACAAGGACTGGCATTTCAGAAAATGCAGACACAGATTTAAGTATTATGCAGTGAGAACAACTACTCACTGGGGACTTGGAAAAGATCAGCACAGCTATTGCAACATATAACGTAACCGAGATGGAAAAAGCCTCATCTTCCATCCTGGATGTTTATTGCATATGTTACAGTCCTCTGTACATCCAGCCATCACTGATGCTCGTAGGAATCATATAAGCAGAAAAAGAACAGAACATTCTCAAGAAAGCCTCTGCAAAGAGAAGTGTGATCTCCAGGGTGAGAGCTTGTGTCATTAAACGTCTGACATCCGATTTCATTGCAGGTGATAGCGAAATCCTCACTGCCTTCAATAGCAGTTTGGGCTGTAGGCTCACCCCCATCGCTTTCCATTGGCCTGGCTCCTTAACAATGGGATTAGCCTTACAGAAATAGACTGAAGCCTTAAGAAGCACGTAAAGGAAAGGATTTGGCACTGTGTTTGTATCTGTCCTCAGCTACCAAGAGCCTCACTGTTTTGAAAGAGCGGAGGTCAGTGTACGCACAGGCAAATCTGGAGTGCTGTGTGGGCGCTGGTTTGAGCCACGCAGGCAGGGTCGCACACCCCACAGCCCTGTTCCTGATGAGAGGCATCCCGAGACGGAGGCACTTATTTTTCAGTAGCATTATCCGCAGTGCTACGCCAACACACCTGAACCTGTGCTGGAATTACAATCCAGGGCTTTTTCGGAAAGCAGTAATACCTAGTCCTCCTGAAATTTTCAAAATAACATCAGCACGAGACAGTGTAGGACAGGGTGGAGATGCCAAATCTCACTTTGCCAAGCCAGCGCATGGCACTGGTTGTGTGAAAGCAGACCCACCTTCTGAAAGGCGGGCTAACGAACCGAGCCGTTTTGCCATCCTTAATTTGAAAAACTAGAAGTTGGTAAAACAAAGTAGTACTTAGGTTTGACGTACCTAAAACTGCTCAGTGAGCCCAAACGCTCTTCCAGGGAGTGCCCGGTGGTACAGCTCCCAGGGCAGGCAGCAGCCAGCAGCCCCCCCTCCAGGAGCATCCCCTCCTCCCGGGCCTGACTGGGTCATGTTACAGTACATGGATGACACTGTTTGATGTCAGATACTTTTTTTTTTTTTTTTTTTTTTACATAAATGGAAAATATCTTATCATGCAGATGTGTAATTGATCTCCTGGCAATAGTTAGCATCGTAGCCACAAAACACTCTGCACAGCATGATGAAGTGAGAAAGTATTTTGTAAAGTTTCTCTTTTACTGAAAAAACAGCGATAACCACGCTTTCAAAGTATAATAAAAATGCAAACTAAAAATATACCTTAATGCAGCCAAGAAAATTAAATTTTAATCTAAATAGTTTTTAAACTAAAAGTTACCGTCAGTATGTTTTATAAGGCCATCTCAGCTCACAATTCCATATTCAGCTTATTTTTTTTACCTGGAACACTATTTATTTTTTCCACTGTTTAAAGATATCACAAACGTTATAACCACCTTCCTTAACCGGCACTTCCATTTTTATGGGTATCTGAAAGAAGCAATTAAAAAGTTTAAAATAAAAAGTATCAGACAAATACATGATTCATGCTGCAATTTTCCGTATGCTGACTACTGCCAACTTTACCGCTTGGCAGATGCTGGGAATATCCCAGCTCTACCCTTGCAAGTCTCCTCCGGGATCATCAAGAAAACATTTTGTCAGGCTTCAAACATCAGCACATCTCTGGTGTGCTACGGGTAAGCCCCCAAAATATGAATGCTTAACCAAACCTTACTGCAGCTTTGAAGTCTTCCAATTCCCCCTGTTCTTAGGCATATTCCCCCCTCCCCCCCAATCAACTTTGAGAATCAGGTGAAAGAAACTTGAAACCAGCATAAAAAATGGGGAAATCTCCTACAAGTCAGGTGGAAGGTGAGGATGTACTGTTCTCCTTGCAGAGCATTTGATCCTTTACAGAGGCTCTGCTTTGGGTAAGGCCCAGGGCTGAGGTTCGATCTGTTATCCCAAGGCAAGGCAGCCTGCCCCCCCGCTAACCAGGAGGCTCCGTGCTGCGAGTTTCACACATGCAGAGAGTGTTCCTGTCCTCGCACGTGTTACAGGCTGTTCAGCAGCTCCTGGCAAGCTCCTGCCCAAATAATTTGCAGCTGCACGGCTCGGCTGACCCTGGCACTCAACGTGAGTGACGATGGAAGTGCCTGGAAGGGAGTCAGCACAGCTCCATCCATCACACAGGCACTGCCTGCCCTGGTTTTCTCTTTGGCAAGTCCCCCCCCGCCACATAAACTTTCGGGAAGTAATGCTTTGACAGCACTTAGAGCCTTACCTCTGTTAGTGTTTCCACGTTTCCTCCCTCCCATGGTAACACGCTCATCATAATTTCCCATGTAAAAATGTATGTACTATATTAACGACTAAGAGCCACCTGGTGCAAGAATCATTTAAAGTGATTTGGTAGAATTTAGAGGATGGAACTTTATTTTCCCATCAGACCATCAATATATACTAGAAAAGACTTACAACAGGCAGCACTGAAAAGCATCTTTGTTTAAATGCTTTCACGAATTAGACAGCATTCATTTTCTCCATACATGTAATTCAAAGCAAAATGCCTTTGCAGTTTTGTGTGTATTTGGCAAGCAGAGGGTTTTAGGACTACGGTAATTACCTAAAAGGATCGGACATTTGATGCTACATGATCACGTTGAAGTCGGCCGCTGTTTTGGGAATCAAACAGCCTCTCTGAACGCTGTTTTTTACGTCAGAAAAATACATGCTGTAGAGCACTGAGGAGAGGAAGACACACGCACAGAAAAGAGCAGAAAAGCAGGGAGGTTAAAGCAAAACTCACATGATTCCTACATCCAGATTCTTTGGACATGATACCCTTCAGCTGGACACTGCTGAGAAAGACCACATGGCCTTTTCAACAAGCTGAAGGCTGGAGTAAGTCATTGCAATTTCAGCTCTGTGTACTGGGAGTAATTTACACAATTCACTGGTAGGTGGCAACACTATACAGCGATAAAACACATGTGCAGACAGCTTATTAAAATGATAAATAGCCTGGGTTAGCAGAGAGGTGGACACCAAAAATACCATATACTCAAGTTTATGGTGACTTCATTTTTTGAAGAAATTTTTTGAAGAAATGCGGCTAAGTCCTTGCTTATCCTTTTTCGTGTACTGGCCCCACTCAAAAGTCTGTCTTTCCTTAAAAAAAGGAAAAATCTGCAGAAACGCAGGGTACATTTCTGATTGACACAACAGAAAGGACAGCCGCCCCTCTGCCAGCCCCTCCCGAGGGGTGTCAGTGCGCCCGGCTAAAACCTTTCCAAGAAGGCGCTGGCATGGGCAAGGTGNGCAGCGAGGCGGAGGAGGCGGAGAAGGGCAGGATGAAGAGGACGATGTGAGTACCCCCCCGCCACCCCGGGGCACCGAGGGCGGAGCGGGGCCGCAGCCCCGCGGGGTCTCACCCGAGGGGAGACTTCCAGCCGCGGCGCGGGCACCGATAACCGGAGGGAAAGGGGCTGTAGGGTCGGGCCGTCGGTGGGGGGAGAGCAGCTTGCCCACCTCTGCCACCTGCAGCTGTACCTTGGCTAGCATTAGTCATTGGCCAGCGGGCGAATCTGTTGGTTTAGCGAGGGGCAAATAGTTAGTAAAGGGGCTGGTGTCTAAAGCACTTTCAGTTGTCACTTTTAACGTGCATCTTCCTCTTTCTTCCAGCATTAAAGATTGGAAAACAAGACTGAGCTACTTCCTGCAGAACTCATCCAATTCTTCTAAATTGAAATCTAAGAAAGTAGGGAAACACCGCACCTACTTCAGGTAAGTTATGAGAAAGAGACCGTTTAAGTAACTCAAGTGTTCTACAAAGCAATACAGCTTGAGCAAGAGTCTAATGTGCCCCACCTCTTTATGCAGACCTTCCCCTGAAGAAGCCCAGCTGTGGTCAGAAGCCTTTGATGAACTTCTTGCTAATAAATGTAAGTTTGTCTTCAAAAACTAACATTCAAGAGCAAAGGGATGGTGAAGTTTATATGTCCAGAAGAGATTACTTCCTTGCATGTCAGCCTTGCACCTTTCTAATGAAAATAGCTTTGATTCTGGTCTCGAAAGCTAAATGCTTTGAACGCTTTAAAGCCACAACTCATAGAAGTGTTCTTTAAAAAATTGTAAACTAATATCAAAACATCAAGAACACTTCATTGTAATAGATTTTTTTTTTGTAGTTATCAGCTTGACTTTGCCAAATGTGAAAAGAGCATTTGTTCACTGAGCTCACTGCTTAACCAAGACANATTTTTTGAAGAAATGCGGCTAAGTCCTTGCTTATCCTTTTTCGTGTACTGGCCCCACTCAAAAGTCTGTCTTTCCTTAAAAAAAGGAAAAATCTGCAGAAACGCAGGGTACATTTCTGATTGACACAACAGAAAGGACAGCCGCCCCTCTGCCAGCCCCTCCCGAGGGGTGTCAGTGCGCCCGGCGAAAACCTTTCCAAGAAGGCGCTGGCATGGGCAAGGTGAGAAGGGGGGGAGAAAAAAAAAAGAGGGGGAGAAAAGAGAGGAAAATTAAAATAGAGGAAAAAAAGAGACGTAATCCTGCGGGGAGGCAAAACTTTCCCATACCGGTTTACCAGGAAGAAAACGGAAAACCCTCCTTTGTGCCGCGCGGCGCCGCCCGCCCGCCGGGGCAGGAGCCGNATGAGAAAGAGACCGTTTAAGTAACTCAAGTGTTCTACAAAGCAATACAGCTTGAGCAAGAGTCTAATGTGCCCCACCTCTTTATGCAGACCTTCCCCTGAAGAAGCCCAGCTGTGGTCAGAAGCCTTTGATGAACTTCTTGCTAATAAATGTAAGTTTGTCTTCAAAAACTAACATTCAAGAGCAAAGGGATGGTGAAGTTTATATGTCCAGAAGAGATTACTTCCTTGCATGTCAGCCTTGCACCTTTCTAATGAAAATAGCTTTGATTCTGGTCTCGAAAGCTAAATGCTTTGAACGCTTTAAAGCCACAACTCATAGAAGTGTTCTTTAAAAAATTGTAAACTAATATCAAAACATCAAGAACACTTCATTGTAATAGATTTTTTTTTTGTAGTTATCAGCTTGACTTTGCCAAATGTGAAAAGAGCATTTGTTCACTGAGCTCACTGCTTAACCAAGACAAATGTATTCAAATAACTTGGGAAGGATTCTACAACACAAGTGCAATGATCTCAGGGTTTTACTGTAGCTCTATGAGGAACAGCAGTCAGCAGCAGAGCTAAAAGACTAAGAAATACTATTACCATTTGCTCTTTGAACTTGAGTCATCCTTTCCATTGCAAAAAATATTCCAGAGGTTTGTAGCACAGTCATAAATATTTATTCCAGTGTAAAGGTTAAAACAGGCAATCCCATCTAGAGAGAGGGCATGCAGGCATCACAAAAGGGAACCTGTGCTTACCTAAAAAAAAATCACAAACTTCAAGTGAAACCTGCCAAACTGTTAGAGCATTCATTTGTTTGCATACATAAATGCAGATTTTCTGTATTACTATGATATCCCTGAAAGAACTGGACCTATAGCAAAATGTTTTGATAGAAACAGACATGACTGGTGGGTAAATTCAAGATTCCTGAAATAGTTAATTCTTTTTTTTTTCTTTCCCTAGATGGTCTTGCTGCTTTCCGAGCTTTTCTGAAGTCTGAGTTCTGTGAAGAGAACATTGAGTTCTGGTTGGCCTGTGAGGACTTCAAGAAAACTAAGTCACCACAGAAGCTGACATCAAAAGCAAAAAAAATCTACAATGACTTCATTGAAAAGGAGGCTCCCAAAGAGGTACAGAAAACCTATTTAAACATAACTGCCCTGTTCTGTGAGTTCCTAAAGCCCTTCTTTATTTTTCTGAACTTGCTTTAACATGGATGCCAAACTGCATCCTGCGTACCTCGCTGTTATATCTGTGCCGGAACAGAACTCTCATCCCTATCTGCCTTTCTACCAAGCTGGAAAGTGGCACAAGCAGTATTTCAGAGTTGCCATCTTAACTGGGAAAGTCAACAGCTGCATTTAATGCCTGTTACATATTTGAGTTTACTGCTGAAAGATAGTATCATCTGAATTACTCTGGGTTTTGTATTAAAGAATTTTCTCAAAGAAACTTCACTAATTTAGCCCGGTAGCAATAGGGTCTTGCCTTTTTTTACCTCTTCAGAAACTTTATGGTGTGTTACACTTACTTGAATTCAGTTCTCAGAAGTAAATGTCTTTTTATTTCAGATAAACATAGATTTCCAAACCAAGAACATGATTGCACAGAATATTCAAGAAGCTACACATACCTGCTTCAGTGCAGCACAGAAGAGAGTTTACAGCTTAATGGAAAATAACTCATACCCACGGTTTTTGGAATCTGAATTCTATCAGGAGCTGTGCAAGAAGACGCCCATCACCGGAGCAGCCCAGGGGACATGAGGGATGGAGCAGAGCAAGGAGAAGCCTCTCGGCTAGCGGGGAAGCGAGCAACAGCTCATGGCAGCACCCTGACCTGAAAGGCTGAGATACTGAGTGCTCAGTCTGTTTGCCACAGTGCAAGGACAAATACTGACTTTGGTGCAAAGCTGGTGGCAAAGGGCGAGGCTGTTGGAGGGCATTCAGAGGTGGTGGCAGGAGTGTGCCAGCCAGCCAGCTGCTGGCAACGCGCTTCCGAGCGCTGCAGTGAAAGGTGACTCTGTGTGTTAGACCAAACGGTAACGTGTAAGAGTCCTTGTGTCACGGCTGAGGTGGCAATGCAGCAAGTCAGAACAGAACTTCCTCTCTGTAAGCAGAAGCTGCTCTGTACAGTTGTGCAGTGCTGGCAACTTGAGTAATTGATTGCATGGCTATTTTTTCCTAAACATCAACCAGTGTTGGCATTGTCAGTCTCTCTGTGTTCACACAGGTTCTGTAAACTGCCTCTAGCTGCAAAGAGATGTCCTGGGTTTCTGTGCAACTTCTAGCCAGTATCGGCACTGTGCGGCATGAAGTGAGGAAGGGATGTAACTCGGTTCCCAGAGGAACAGGTTCTGCAACTGAAGGCTGCAGGGCTGGGTTCTGTCAGCAGGGCTGCCCGGGGCCAGGCTGAGGGCAGAACTTGGCCGAGGTGAACAGGAGCTGTGTAGTAGTATATTTATGTGGATTATGATTGTGCTGCAGTAATGTCAGAATTCTGTCTTGAGGACAGCAAGCTTCAGTGAAGTCTCTTACTGGTTTTAATAAACTATTTTGATACAAAGCTTCTTTTGTTGCTTAACTTGTTTTGCACATACAGAGATACACTGTTGGGCACTAAACCCCAGAGTATTGGGACTGCATGTCCTGGCTGTGATATTAACAGGGCTAATTTTAAAGCAATTCATTCTTAATCTACCAGGCAAAGGGTGGCTTTTAGCAGAATAAAAATAAAAATCTTAACAGAGGAGACATATTCCCTGGCATCCTCTGTCTTAGGCTGGTTTCATGGGGAGGTGGTTAAGGCACCCGTATGGCTACACAGGGCAGATCAGCAGGGGAGCAGCCACAAGGGCAGGGGATGCTGTTTGGGATACAGAGGCACCAGCAGTACCATTGCTCCTGCTCAAGACCTCTGCTTCAAACAGGCTTAAGAAGGCTTTAGTGTCAGGCTGTAAAACCCATGCAGAGCCAGTAGAGGTGATACTCCAGTAAAAGCATTTGACTCCCTGCTACAGGAGCGCTTCTCAGGGGGAAAGCTGCAGCTCAGCATTACTCCATGCCAATTTTTCTGACATCCAAAACCAATACTTCCAAAACACTCCCCAATTTGTTAGTTTTGTGACTTGCCTGAGTTCTAGCTCTGTTTAGGTCCTGGCTCCAGCTATTTTGACTCTACTCCTCAGGTTACAGCTTTAATTGCTTGGTTCACATATACCCTCAGCAGTCACTTCTACAATGGTCCACCTCTCCAAGCATCCAGAAAATTCTAACTACAAAATTTCACTTCAATTACACATCCAAAGATTGTTCAAAAGCAACTATTTCATGTATATAGATATTACAGGGTGTATAGCAGTGTGTGTATATATACATACACACAGATACATATATATTACACTGTTGCTATACATGGAAAGAAGCAAATTTGGTACAGCACCCATTTTGCTGCAGCCCCATTTGTGCAGCTGTAAGAGCTAGTTCTCATACAGCTGAACTTGCAAATTGGTTAAGCCAACATAAAACAAGCACAAGAAAAACTCAGCCCAATACCTTACTGCAACAGAGAAAGTGTTTTTTCCCCTCCCAACCAGGAAAAAAAAAAAGATTTGGGCTAATAATTGCTTTTGTAATCTAAGAAAATAATTTGAAAAGCATGAAAATAGCCAGAATTATACCTATTAGTGACTCAGAGCCAGGGCAGGAATAATTCTACGAAACATCATTGGCTTCAGCAAAGCTGCATTAATGTGTGCCAATTTGGGATGTGCTAATTAACCACTGCTGGTTTCAGGAAAAGAAACATTTCTAGTTTCTGCAGGTGCACAGTGTCTAGTTCAGAGGGGAAATTAGGTGGTGCCGTTAGGCAGGGCATCACTGCCTGCAGGCCAGCCTCCTGTATTTAAGTTTTGAATCATGAACATTGGTTTTTAGGAAGTACGTGCGGGCAGCTCTGTAGCTGGGGTAGCAAGCCCGCCGAGTCCCCGGCATGGTCCGTCTGCAGTGTCTGAGCACCCTGGTTTCAAGGGTAAGCTTGGCAGCAAAATAGTTGGGTGTATCAACAGGAAAAAAAAATAGAAAAATCTTATTTTTAGTAAAATGCAACACATCTGTGTGCACAACATTCCTTCCAATTACTGCTTTTCCAGTTTTCCATAGGAGCCCTGTTTTCCCAGCTCCAAGGGGTAAGCTCCACCAGAAAACAGGGCACTGCAGGCACGTTGGGAGTGCTGCAACCCAAAAGATTGCTATGAACATTTCCTGGAGAAATACAGATGATTGCTTTAAGAAATGCTCTGGGCAGTCTTACAGCTGCAGTTAAAATTGGTACTCTGGTATCGGTATCCAATGGCAACAACTAATAAACCCTTCATTCCACCCCAGCCCAGCTGGACATTGCACCCCCCCCACCTCGGTCCCGCTGGGCTGCACACAGCCGAACTCGCCACGGTGGTGGGGAAAAGACTGGTCTGAGACTGGCAAAGGGAGGGCAGCAGAGCTGGGATCCCACGGGCCAAGGTGATGGTGCTGCTAAGCCAGAACACGGTCCTATTTTTAAGCTTCCATCAAGGTAAGAAACTGCTCCAGCCTATATCCCTATTGACAGCCACCCAGGCAGGAAAATAAGGAGAAGGGATCCCAACAGGTAACCACACTCTGGGAACCATAGCTGCAAAGGAGCACAGGTCCTGAACAGGTCTGTAAACAAGCTTAGCATTTTTAGAGAAAGGACTTGCTGCAACAAGCTGAGGACAGTGACAGCAGACATCTTCAGGGGGCAGTGGGAAGGAAGGCACGCCGGCTCTGCTGGTGCTCCAGCGAGTCCTGGCTGATCCCAAGAAAGTCAATGCCAGCTCACGCGCGGCTAGCCTAACTGATTTAGCATGGAGAGCCCGGGGAGCTAGAAGGGCCAAAAACCACCAGCAATCTGGAATAAAGCTAACGTTTAACTGCCCGTGTATCACTCTTTAAACCACAGTCCCACAATATTTGGTGCCTAGCTGCTAGAGGCAAGCAGTTCCCCTACCTTCATATCACAAAAAATACATTTCTCACCCTTATGATTATGAAGAAAGATTTGAAATTGCAACTGGAGTATCCCTACTAATTCCCAACCCAAAACTTAATGCAAAGACTACACAGTCATTTGAAAAAAAAAAACTAATTATCTGGATCTGGCAACAGCTTATTTTTTTTAAGAGTTTGTGCTGACACTGCAGCGTAGAGCAATCTGATGGAGAGCCCCACATGCTAGCCAGAAGACAACATGTAAAGTAATCTAAAATACAAACCCAAAGCAGCTGACCCTCAGCAAGTGCCCTCTGGTCCCAAGGCTGGAGAGGACCTCGGAGCAGGGTGAGCTCAACAGCCGTGCTGACTCACCGCTCCGCTCGAATGGGAAAGCAATGCCACTCGGTAAACAAATGGCAGCGCAGTGCTCTTGCTCCGGGTATTTATGTACCAAGACTATAAATAAAAAAAATCTCCATTTCCACTTGAAATTCCAGATCTCCATTTGGAGAAGGGGACACTCATGACAGTTTAAAGGGCTTTATAGGCACGCATCTGTGTGTGGAAGGGTTTCTTGGATGAGACTTCATAACTTGGCAACTTGCATGGGGCAGAAAAGTGACCTTCAGAAGTAGGTTCAGGATCTTCATAGATTCTTTTTCTTTTTTTTTTTGGAGGGGGGAAGGGGGGAAGCAAGTTTGATTTACTGTGATTCAAACAGGAAAAATTAGAATCTGGGACAGCATCCCAAATTCATCCTCCTTCAGGTGGCAAAACATTACCAGCAGCCCCTCCTCATGCCACCAGCACAGCAGTACTGGTGTCCCCACTGGTTCAGGTGTGCCAGGAACAAACCACCAGGTAAACCACCTCAACCTGAGGTCCATCCCAGAGACAGGCCAGGAACAGGGCTGGTGACAGACCTACCTGCAATATAGGTCCGTCCATCCATCTATCCTTTCATCTCTCCAGGAGAACAAGGTAGACACAAGATTACACCTGCAGCATAGCTCAGGGGGAACACATGGTCCTCAGGGGGAACACATGGTCCTCAGGGCTGAGCTTATATGGGCAGCAGGGGTGGGTGTGGGCCCAGGTGGGGCTGCTCAGGGCAGTTAAAGCCGTTGGTGTCCTCAGGGCCCTGACACAAATATGAAGGAGCCCTTTTCTGAGGGTTACTGTGTGAGCACCACAGGCCCTTCAGCTCATCACCCCAAAGCAGTCTGAATTTTTGAGTAGGGTCTGGTGTTGGATTTGTGGTGAACACCCTCAGCAATTAGCCTTGGGCAGGTCTGTAGGTGTGCTAATTGGCATTACCCTGAGTGCCGTAACTGGGAAATGATGGCTGGCCAGCACAGAAACCCAGGGAAAACAGTCCCACTGTTACCCTATGTAGGAGTTTAATGTGTGAGTCCTTTGGCAATATTTCATTGAAATAATAATTTAGATCAGAGTTTCCAACAGCTACAAAGTACCCGTGGGCAGCAATTAAACAACGTTCCATTAAAAATATTAAATATTCTGTTCCAGATAATCTAATTGACAGAAATTAGTGGCTATGGTCCCCAGCCAGTTTTCCCACTTGGGATCTCATGGAATAAGTTGTGTTTCTGCGTTACAGATTTAGACCAGAGAGCAGGTCTGTGGCTTCTTGGATGGGAGCCTGACTTTGAGCTTTCCGGGGACGTGGTACTAACATAGTATTTATAGAGCTCGGAAAGTCGGCTGTCCGATATGGAAAAGGCACTCGGGAGCAGAACGGGCTGTATAGTGAGCTGGTGTGTTCCTTCGCCTTTGTGGGTGTCCAAGGGAAATCGAAGTAACAGGAGCACGGCAGGGCACCCGGGGCAGCCAGGAGCTGTGCGAGCCCCCTCCTGTTTCAATTTCTGCTTTCAAAGCCTGACAGGATCGACCCTTTTGCTAGGACCAGCCGGAGCCGACGGGGCTGAGCAGGGGAGGCGAAGGGGCGCGAGGGGAGAGCCAACCCCGCCGTCGCGGGGCCGTGGCAGCTGTGGCATGTGCAGATGGTTGGAGGCTTCCCCCGCTCTCGGCAGGCTTCGTACTGCGTCAGAGAGATTATCTGTCGTGTGTGGCTGCCCTCCCTGGCGTCCGCCCAGGCTGAATACGTCTGTTTGCAAAGTTGAGCTGTCTCCTGACTTGGCTGCCGTTGGTTCCTGCTGTTTACTTTCCCTGATACCCACTGTGGGCTGGGACCAGGCGTCCGAGCAAGGGGAGGAACGACTGCCAGGCAGGCCAGGACTCTTCCAACCACCTTCGGTGCCATCGGCAGACCGAAATGTCATTTTTGCCACGTGTCCTCCCTGCAGGCTGCTGGGTTTCGGAGCAGGGTCCTTCTGTTTTCAAAAGGAGAGGTCAGCTCGCTCGTCAGCAGCGGCCTGTCGAGACGAAAATGCGAGATAAATATGCGGCGTAAATGGGTCACAGTTGAAAGCTGAGGAAAAGATCAGCTGTGACCTTAGGATCAGACAGTCCGAGCTTTATGGAGGGCAGGGTGGAGTGGCATAGTTACATGAGCCTGCTGGCTGCATTTTTACGATCCCATGGAGATCACACTCGTTTCAACAGGCTACTGCCTGTATGGACACATAGGCAGCTATTGAAAATGTACAGAATTTTCCCAATAGAGTCTCTTGGCTTCATCTTTTTAGAGGAAGAACCAAGGTGCTCCGCAGAGTTGGCTGTGGGAAGAGGTTGGGTTAGCCTAACACAAGGGGGACTAAAATAATTTTCATCTGGAATTCTGACAACTAGGTTACATCTCTGGAGAGACAGTTAGAATTTAGGGCCAAATCTGTCATTTTGAGGAACTCACTAAGCCAGGAGCCGGCTCAGCATCCATTGCCGTAGTCTGGCAAGTGAAGTGTTCCCAACACTTGGAAGAGTCCACGTGGCAGAGCTTTTCTCTCAGAGCAATTTCCCAAAGGTTCAGAGGCCTCTGTGGGTGTCTCGCTAGGTGAAGTGTGCTCTGTGCCTTGGAGCTGCCTGAGGGGGCTGTTGGTGCTGTAAAACACCATCATGGACCGCGATAATTAAGCTCTGGAGCAGCACGGTCTGCCAGCAGCGAGATTTGGAAAGAGGTGGGTACAAGTGTGATAACAGTACTTGGCATCAGCCTTCATATCTCCTTTGAAAACTGGATCCTAGGACAGTTCTCAGGTAAACTGAGCTTTGCTCAGCCACAGAGACCCTCCTGATGCCGGCAGCGGTCACCGAGCACAGGCCGTCACACTGTGCCTTAGAAAGCCCATGTCCAGAACGGAGCCCTGGAATTTGGACATTTAATGCCTAGGAGACAAACAGATCATCTTCCTGGAGATCAACATTTAAGCTGAATGTTTTCATATACAAAATCTGAAAAGGCTTGAGGAGCACCAGCCTTCCCTTCTAGCCCACCTCTCTCCTCCTTTTTGCCCCCCCCATGCAAGTATTTTTTCCCCACAGTCTAAAACGCTGCACTTGCATAATAATGTCTTGAAGCTGTTTGGCTCTGAGGAAGTACAAGAGTTGACAATTTTTACGAAACGTTGTGTTCTGAAACACATACACACTTGTAAACCATTTCATGGCTGGAATCAGAAGAAATATGTTTCTTAATCAGCTCTGTTGGCAATTACAAACCAGTTATTCCTTTCAGTAATTTCACTCCTGTGAGGAAACCAAACATTGATCGGGGCAACGAACTAACGACAATGTCTAGAATGGAAAGAGCACCAAGCAGCAACTGTACAGGCTGTACCCCACATCCCAGCTGATGCACCTGCCCTGCAACGTTCCTGTCATATTTAACCCGGAGTAATTATTGTGTAAAGCCTAGCTGAGCGAAGCCTTTTTACGGTGTCCATCAAGGGTTTGAGCAAGGTGTTGGATCTGGTGTCAAATAATCCCAGCACACCGCTGAACTTGTGCGCTCTGGGGTGCTGAAAGGTTACAGAGAGATAACCAGCTGGGTGACACGTCGGTGTTGGGGAGGTGACCACCAGCACTGCAGCAGGGATACCTCCAGCCCTTCTCTAGCGTCTTCCGAGCAAGGAGCTTTACATCCATCAGCAGGTGAATCACCACTGCCTCGCTCTGTGATAGAGATGGGGAAACCAAATCCCTGATTAGTTACGTGACATATATGAGAGGCAGAATGATATATTAGGAAATATTAAATAGAGATCCTCAGCTTTGTGCGGAGCAATTATACCAATCTAGAGCATCCAGAAGATCTCAGCTAATGTGGTGTAACCGAAACAGCAAAGCAGAGAGTATGCCTATAATCGGGTTGTAATAACCAGGTCCCAAAAGTAGCACCTAGAAACCTCAGAGTAAGGTGAGTCTCTCTGAAAGACCACTCCAGCAGTCACCAGTATGCTTTTAGAACAGAAGTATGATTCCAGCCCAGCAGTCCAGCAAAATTACGGGAGTACTGGGATTGAAGAGAAGTGCCCTTGGCATGGGAAGTGGCTTCCCTGGAGCAGAGAGAGCATTCCCGTCAGGGCAGGCATGTGGCAGGCAGCCTGGCCAAAGGAAGGCAGGATGTTGTAGAGGGACTGGCTGGCCACCAGCGAGGGGAACAAACCTGCCAAGCACTTGCTTCAGCCCCGTGATTCACCGTCGAGCAAAGGTTTCAGCAGCAGCCTGAGAACGGGAGAGTCATGTCCTGTTCACGCACGAGCAGGTAGAATCAGCACGGACCGGGAGTCAGTGTTGAACACATTTTCCACTAGGAAGTAGTAAGTGACTAAGGATGATGGCATTAACAAGGCGAGAAGTTAGGAAATAACATCCAAAGTGAGCAGGAGCTCCCCTGCGTAAGTGCCGGCTGGTGGAGCACGGGCCCACAGCTGCCCCGGGGGGATGGCTGGGCTCGGGCAGGTGCTGCTGGTGACAACGGGAGGACCGGGAATCCATGCCACCAGAAACAAACAAATACGAGGGGAACAAAGTACTACTTACAGGCAAAGAACATGTCAGCTGCATGGTTTGCATGAGGTTTTAGTGCCATGAACAATAGAGGAGTGTGGATGAAATGTCACTGAGGAAGCGTGGGTGTAGCTGATAGCAGATTGCCCGCAGATAGGAAATAGTCCCCCCCCAGATCAAGAGGACCTGGCAGAAGCATCACTGCTTACACTCCCCACGGATAGAAATAATGCAACAGCTTTGCTGCCTTACTGACAACAGAGCGTAGCTTGTGCCTGTGGAGTTAATACGGCCCAAATGACTTTTTCCTGGAACAAGCCACTTGTAGAACCGATACAACCACAAATGGATACACAGGCTTATTTTAATAGCAGTTTACCAGAGCCAACCGCATTTGGGTAGCTTTTTTTAAAATCTCAACATGCTGTTAACATGCATAGCAAAGGGCCTTGAGCAACATGGCCAGCTGGCTGAGGGCCGTTTGGTCACATCCTTCCCATCCCTGTCACACTGGGTGACTGGCAGGGCACAGGATATGCCTTCGCTGCGACAGCATCATCATTCCTCAGCGAGCTTTCCGTCGGGGGTTGCTAGCAGCACGGATTCAGGGAATTTTGCTCAGATAAACGAAGGATATGGTTTTCATGTTACGCTTCGGTATGACGTACCAGCGGCAGCTGCTTTACCAGGAAGTGGGACAGTCGTGCTCCCCCGCTCCCTCCCCTTCCCTGGTCCCCGCACGTCCCTTGCATCTGATTTAGCAGCTGTGCAGTTGCTGCGGAGCTGGAGGAGCAAGCTGGTCAGGTAGGGAATTTTTCTTTATTTTGGCGGATTTGTTTTCCATGGGATCAAATTGCTGATCCAACTTAGCCTGCAGCCACCCAGATGCTAGATGAGGGTGATGGGGAAAAGAGGAACATGCTGGTGGGGGCCCATGGCCTGAGATACAGGAAGGTGGGGCTGACCGACCTCGAGGTTCAAGTCCCTCGTCACTGTTTTGTCAGACTTTCCCCTTTGCACCCCTCCTCCACGTTCCTCCGGCACATCACCAGCCTCTTCACAAGGAATGCCATTCATCTGGAAGCGGCACGGCTGATTTTCTGCCCCTCCTTCCTCAACAACCTGGCCAGACCAGTCACATAGCAGCACATCAGGAGACATTCACAGACTGCAGGAGCAACGTTCAACTGGTAGATAGCACCAACAAAGCTGGGCATGTGGTGAAGCCTGAATAGGGGAGGGGCACCCTGAGTCAGTCATTAGGGAAGAGAAGGGCTCGTTGGCTGATTTAACAGCCAATTAATTGTTTCACGTTACAGATCACCTGAATACCTATGGGGCTTAACAGCCTTGTTGGGAGGTTCAAAGTTCAATTATGGCCTGGAAATAATATTAGCACATTGGCAGCATGACCTGATCTGCGTCACTGGCATCAAGCAAATGGGCAAAAGTGTAAATGGACAAAGCTGCTCAGCACCTTCGTTTTCCGAAAGCAGCTTACCTGATTTCCAAACAGAGCTCGAAAAGCAGCAGTACATCATCATGTATGTAGTGACTTTCTGGTGATGAGTGCAGTTTCCAGAACAAGTAAAACCCATGCTGTTAGGGAACAGGGAACACTGTCTACAGTGCATTGATTTTTTTAAGGCAATTATCAGATTGAATAACCCTTTACTACAAATCCACTGCCGGGAGCCAGTTTTACCAGTGATTACGGTAGCCAGCTGAATTTGCTGCTTTCTACAGTATTTCAGTACCAGCAGGCAGTGATATCTTCCCAAACTAGTTAGGGTCATACGGACTTAGTCAAGAATCGAGTATATTTGAGATGAGGGTTGGTTTAACTTAGCTGGTTGCTGCATCTTTCTCACTGGGTAGTTTGTAAATATTCTCGCCCTCTCATGCACTACCGTAACAGAGAAAATGATGTACTGGGAACAGCTCGGCAGCAGCACCGAAGCTGCTGTTATTATTGACTGCGCGGCCTCCTCTGCATTACCAGACCAAGGCCAAAAAACCTAATTCCAATTAAAGCAAAGACTATAATGGTTCTTGCTTGAACAGCTCCAACTTTCACCTAAAATTTGCTAAAGTTTCACTGAAAATTTATTTAGAGTACATATGTGTTTCCAAATAACCCATACCTCCTTGTGTAATCTCTCCCAGCATTACTCAGCAATAGGGATCAAGCGAGGAAGCGCTGTGATTGACCTCTGCTGCGGTTTCAGAAACACCAAAAAACTTGGATAAGTTGATATAGCAGGTTATTTCCCTTTCCCAGACCCTGATGGTAATTATTGCTATTCTTGCAACCTTCTCTGATTCCCCAACCACTGTTTCTATTTACTGCCATAGCTGCAGTATTGCAAAACTCAGGGAATCCTTTTCACCCACATTTCCTCCCTGGCAGGAGTAAATGCGGTCAAGCTATGCCAGATGTCCTTTTTTCCCCATCATTTTTTTTTACAAACAAGGAACCAAATCTGTCCTCAGTCACTAAAAGCTGGATCCGAGGGACAGAAAATAACTGTGGGATAACCTTGGAGGCAAGTTTTGGGTTTGAAATGGAGCTTTTCCGTGTCACCGAATGACCGGCAGTTGCTGAGGGGCACATCTCGAGCTGCACGCCGCCAGCACAACTTCCCTTCCGTTGCCCTGCACGGCAGCCGCTCTCCTCCCGCGGGGAACACCGGGGGGGTGTTTTCCCAAAAGATTCCTCACACAGTCAGCATTTACATTTCCGATTAACCTTTCACAAGAAGCCACGTTTGTCTGAAACGAAGCTGGTGCTGGAAGCTCAGCCAACATCACTTCAGCCGAGTCACGCCTGCAGTAACGCCGTCCTGCTGTCTTTCAGGGCGAGGATCAAGCCCTCCAAGACCTGCTTGAAAGTCTCAGCTTCAAATATTGTCCTCAACTCTGCAGATACAAAAGGCTAACTGGAACAGCTCTTGATTTAGACCCAAAATAAAGCCCAGTGAGTTACATTATAAGATACCTGTAGATGACTAAAAGCATTTTTCTTTCTGACTGGTGTTAGATAAAATATCCAAATTATTGATTAATAGCTAGATCCAGTGCAGAGGGAAATCATCTTGTTCACTGCAAGGACTGGTCACACCTTTCTACCTATCTGTTAGTGCTGAGATAGGAGTTACTATCTTTAAAGATTGTGTTTAAAATACAAATACTCGCTAATATTAAAATAAGACATATATGAAATAGCAGCTGTTTTGTATGACTAGATAATCCCCTCACCTTCAGCCTTTCAGAAAAGCCTGACATTGAAACCAAGTAATCAGCCACAGAAGCGTTGACTTTGTCCTTTCTCGTTGCTCCATCTGCGGCCTCGACTGTACGCAGATTTTGTAAGATTGGAGCAACATACAACAAGGAGGGCTTTATTTATTTATTTTTTACACTAAAACTGGTAAGACGTGAAAACTGAAGAAATACTATACTGGATGTTAGGAAAGCCACAACAATGGGCAGAAGAAACAAAAGCAAAGGAAATATAAACATTAAGCTTGCTTACAGTTCTTTGATATTCAAGAGTAACCAACACTGGTTCAGGATAAAAGTATTATCCTGAACATACGAGGGAGGTTTCTCTCTGTAGCATCGAGCATAACTGTTGCCCGAGGTTCTGGGCCCTTCGTTTAGAGTTGATCAGGCACATGTGCAAACTGCAGTCAAAGCTGTGACTTTCACCTTTTAACTCTTGTAGAAGAACCTGCCGCCCTGGTGCAGAGGTGGGTGACGGGGCAGCCCCAGCCGCGGAGGCAGCCTCTTGCTTCGTACCTTCCCTCCTGCCGCTGGAGCGGCCTCACTTATAGAATTATAGAATCATCTAGGTTGGAAAAGACCTTTAAGATCATCAAGTCCAACCACTAACCTAACCTTGCCATCCCACCACTAAACCATGTCCTGAAGCACCTCATCTATCCTTCTTTTAAATACCTCCAGGGACGGGGACTCAACCGCCTCCCTGGGCAGCCCATTCCAGAGCCTGACAACCCTGTCTGTGAAGAAGTTTTTCCTAATGTCTAACCTAATTTCTCTCTGCCCAGCCACCACCAGCTTTCCAGCTCTGCGGCTTTCTCTCTTCGCTTCCTGAAAGATACTCGCTGAGAAGCGCTGCCTGGAAAATGACACGCTTTTCTTACGGGAAGGGCAGTTATTGCTGCGTCTTTCTTGCTTCTCAAACTAAAATGAGACCTGTCACTCCAAAGGTGATTCTGATCTAAACAGAGTACAAGGTTTTGCAAAAAAAAGAGATGGTTGGTATAAAGACTGGCATTTATAAATGTCAGCATAACAGAAATTTGGACTTTTCTGTCCAAAATACCCTTCTTGGTTCTTTAGTCTGGGAAAATATGAAGCAATTCAATGAGGTTACAGTGATGCTTCAGTTTACTGGAAAAAAGAAAAAAAAAAAAAAAGAGTTTTAATTCTTTCCACAGTTCCATTAAAAATTTTCTTCAGAGGAGAATTTGCTGGAATAGTTAATGTGGAATAAAATATTCCACAGTACCCAGTCCAGGATAGAAATATTAAGATGCTGTCTTTTCCTTACTTAGTTTAGCCCATTCAGGGAATTACATTAAGCTAAAATGGACTTTCGTTTGGAGTAAGGTTCCAGGAACAGAGAGGTTCAGGAATCCCTTTAAATTTTAAACAAACCTGAGCTAACTCAGGAGCAATTTCCTAACACTAGGTCTGATTTTATTGCCATACGGTACTGGGAAGAGATGGAAAATAGAGGGACGTACAAAATCCCCAGGCAACTTCAGAACAGCCTTCAAAAGCAATTTTGGCTCCTTTGGCTCCCACCGCCTTCAGCAGCCAGTGCTTGAGAGAAATCCCGTTAGTGCGTTGGACAACTTTCCCTTTCAGAGCTATACTTCCCATGGAAAAACCCATGGGAACAAGATGACAAGCAGAAAGACCCGGATTGTGAAATCGGATCCGTCCTGAGCTCCCCAACGGGACGGGAGCTGGTGGGGGGTCTGTTCCCGGGAAGGACTTCACACCTCGTCCTCCAACAGCCAGTTCCGAGGGGGTTTAATACTTTAAGCTGAGATAAAAAGATGGCAGAGAGGCCTGTTTATCATTTTGGAAACAGTGCATAGAAGTTAAAAAACCCAACCAAAACAAAGCCTCCTCGCTTCCCGCAGTCCGGGAAGCGTCTGGCACCCAATGACATCTGCTGAGAGGCAGATCTAAAACAAACAAGCGGGAGCACGTCTCCTCGCACACGCTGTAATTATGCTCGGGATCATCCAGAGCCTGAAAGTATCAACAGCTTTAATATACGACTAGTTAGGTTATTAAAAAAAAAAACAAACCAAAATTGGGCTGAGTGATTATTAGAGCCGATGGTCTGCTTGCGAGAAATCTCCGAGCGGTGGTTTGCAGCCAGGGCGCAGAAGGAGAGGGAACATCTCGTATTCGTGCCCTTCAGCACGCCGAGTAAGGCAATGAGCAGCGATCCGTGCCGTTCTGCAGAGCACCCTGAAAAGTTAGGGGGTTCAGCCGACGTGCAGGTCTGGGAATGGGTTAAAGCAAAGCTGAAAACCTTCTCAAGGCTTGTGCTGAGGTTGTAATTAGGACTTTGGAGCTGCATATTTTCTGTCTCCCTCCTGTACGCTCCTGTAAGCACACACTGCCAGCGCTGGCAGTTGCTGAATTGCGCAGCTAAGGAAAGGGCAAAAATGCAGCCGTTCACAAATGGTAAAAATCTGTGTGGTTAAAAGGTCTCTTTCTGCACGGCCACTGCAAGAGCCCAGGACAAACTTATTTAACATCCCAGACAAGCATGTATACTCCGCCATGAAAGTACTTGCCTAGGGAAGTGTTTCTGTACTATGCCAAAGCTGCCGGCACACAGAGGACTTGAATAGCATAGTGCAAGGCACTTGAGAAAGAAGCAAAACCAGCATTATGCTCCAAAAATGTGGTCTGAAAATCACATGCTATTGTCAAGAGACTGGAACGCAGTCCCACAGCAGTGTAGCTGGGGGCTTCCCATCTATATTTAGGGTGTTGCAATCCTGCCCTCTCACCCACGCGTTCTCACCCTCTGTGGGATGCCAGCTCTGGCATTTCTGGGAGAGAAAGCGAGCTGACTCCCTGCATCCCTTGCCACGTCGGTGTCGCAAGCATCAGCCCTCGGGTTGGGGCAGGAACGCGTGGCGAGGCAGGATTTGGTGGCAAAACTGTTCATCGCTTTCCAACTGCTTAGGTGATTGAGAGAAAGGGTGAGAAGGGACTCAGAGCTCTCAAATACTCGATAGCACACGGCATTAAACCTACGTGTGTGATTCTCATAGGAGCCGGTTGCATTGCACCAGGAGCCTGACCCACCGAGCGGGCTTTGATAACCCCTCGTGCTGCGCGCCACGACAGGGTTGTTAACAACCCCGCAGCCGATTACGCTCGACGCGCACGCCCCAGCCAGCACGAAGGTGGTATTTACACTGCAGCAATGCCTGCGCGCATTCCCACACTCCCAGCCGACGGCAGCGGGGACTCGCATCCATTCCCCACCATCCCACCCGTACGGCAGAGAGGTGCACCCTGCGCTGCTCGCGCATCGTTCGCCACAAAACCAAAAGAAATGTTCAGCTTAGGAATAGAAACCCAATGCTCTCTGCTTGTTCGATTCGCTGTTCCCAGAAGGCAGCCCAGAAAGCTTTTGTTCTCGCTCTGTAGATTTAAGACTAATTCAAACAATTGGCAGACGGCGTGAGGCTTTTTTTAGTGAAGCCCCATGTACACCCAGCACTCCCACATACGCTACTCATTATGCTGCTGCTTAATATTTTCCGTCTCAGTCACTGCTGCACACCAGGATATACATATTGAAATTTGCCCTTCCCTTTTGATTCATTCGGAGATGTCATTGCGCACAGCCACGGATGTCAGCGTGGTGGCACTTACACGTCCTTGTGACACAGCTTCCTGCGCAGAGCAGTAAAAGCAGGGCGGTGAAGAAATAAACCCTCGCTGCTACCAGAGCGGTGGCAGAAAACAATCATGGCATGTTAATTAAGCAGGTAGTTAGTAATGCGCTGTAGTGAGATTATTTGACGAGGTTTGGACAAGGGAAAATGGAAAGTGAAAGTTTAAGACTTAGAGCCAGATGTAGATTAAAAGCATGTTGTACTCGGGCAGCATTTCTAAATTCTGGGATCTTTTTTGCTTTTATGAGAGCCCTCAGTTCTTGGAGCTGTGGTTTAACGTGACAAATTCACTTTTCTTCTTAAAACGTGTTTATAGCATTTGTGGTTGCAGAACAAAGGCTGAAATACAACTTCCAAAAGCACAAAAGGCTACAAGGCTAGTAACACCCCCATCCTCCCCCACCCCAAATCCTCTTTTTCTCGTTATTTAAAAGGTCTTCACTTTTTTATTTCTTATTATTTTGAGTGTTTAGGACTAGCATGAAATGGTGCAACATCACTGCCTTCGCCTGGAGCGCCTGTCGCTGAAGCGCAGGGCTCTGCTGGAAGGAAGGTGACAGACTCTCACCACTGCGGAACATTTAAAAATGATTATTTAGACCTAGTTGGGGACGGTCAGAGCCAAACTTTCAGCAGCAGCTGCTTAAAATAGCAACTGTTTTACTCGGTTTATAAATCTAAATGCCATTTATGGACACAACCCCACAGATGGGGGTGGGATCCCCTTTTGATGTATGGCCCTCGTGTTGCAGACCGAGGGAATCAAATGAAACTGCCAAAATAAAAGCACATCATGGAAAAACCTGCAGACAGATAACAGAGGTGATATATGAGCACGGAGCTGCCTGCAAATCCAGAAACAGGCGTCGCATCGTTGTTCGCTTAGTATCTACCGGGGCGGGAGCACAAGGGGGGGAACAGCCCCTGGTCTTTGTTAGCGTCCTTGGGGGGCAGCCGCGTCCCAGCCCCTGCCGCCAGGCAGCCCGTGGTCACAGCAAGGTCACGCACCAAGAGCAAGACTAGCACAGGCTACCGCAAGAGCGGGCACGAATGGCCTCGATAAGGACAGAGAAGCGATTTCACAATTAGTGCAGAAAGGAAGCGGGCTGCTACATTCGTCACTTCTCCGGGGAGTGTCGTAACGCCTGCGCGTCCCTCGCCGGGCACCAGCGTCCCTCGCTTCGCGGTGCAACACCGTGTACTGCATTCGGCGCAGCTAGCGCAAGGCCCTGCGAATGAGGGCTTTTTTGTGTAATCCGAAGTGTAATTGGTGGTATGAAAGGGCCTGAAGATTTCCAGGGGATTTTGGGTGGTGGTTTTTGCGGTTGGGTGGTTTTGGGGGTTTTTTTGTTACCACAAGCTGGAGACAAATAGCATTAATCACACCTAGCAGGACATTATTCTGGCTCCTAGGGACAACCTCTGGAGTCGGGCAGGGAGCTGTAACAGATGCTGAGTCAAGCCCAGGGTGAAGGCAGATTTTTAACTCAAGTCTACTGTCCAGACTGCACACCTGCATTTACATGGATCTGAGCACGTGGTTGCGACTGGCCTAAATAGGTTGGGTTTACATCGCTTTTTAATCCCACAAAAGCTCTCTTCTATGTGGATGACATCAAGAAGAAAAATTTAGAGAAAAAAAGATAAAGTGCAAGCAGAACCCAGAACTCAAACTTTTTACGCAAGAGTCCCTGAAACTGCACATTTTTAAACAAGCGCTGTAGTTTAGCTCTAAACCTTGTTGCATCTTTGTAAATGCGAGAGGCAGAAGATAAGTAAGCACAATAAGATATATTTGTATTGTCTATCCAAACATTTCAAGACCCAGAAAGAAGATGGGTTAGGACTGGGTGCTCAAGAAGTTAATGTAAGACAACATTATTTATAAATAAATTCTCTGAGGAATGACACAAACAACTTCTCTAACACAAGACCTACATTCTTGCCATATTTTCCTTAAACGCTTTGAGGACTTTTGATTTTTCTTTCAGGGAAACTGCTACTGTCACATTAAGCTATCCCTGAGACAGCTTAGCAAAGCGCAATGAAGCGACGGTCTCCAATGCCGCTTTGCTCTTGGCTGCCGTCATCGCGCTCCGCAGAGGACCCGGCTCACGGGTAAGTTTCAAAGCGAGCGGAGAGTTTGACGGCAGCTGAAAGAGTTCGTGCCTGTGAGCCAGGCAGATAGAGAGCAGTGCTGCAAGCCCCTGTGCGGGAAGGGAGGAAGGCATTCCCGTCACCGGCCATCCCCTACTGCAGGGAAACCCCGGGTTTGGTTTGGGTACTCTGGCTCCGATGCCACCCTGCAGCCACAGCACCTTTCTGTGTGCGTTAAGTGCGTAACCGAGTCCCTTTGGCCTGTGCGAAGTTTTGCACTTTTGCCTTCAAATACAAGGCAGAGCCCCGCACCTCCTCCTACCAGCCGGCCCGGATCCTTGACAGAGGTTGCGACTCCTTTCCTGCATCACTGCAGATGGGTTGCTTGTACATCAGAGAGTACTGCAAAGTCCCGACCAGACCATTCTGGTTTGGGGAGAAAATGAGAAAGTACAAAAGGTGACTGCGGGTTATGTTTATAGACGAACTGCGTAATGGCAAAGCAGTACAGAAACTAGAGAATGCAGAAGGGCACCAAAAAATACCGGTTCCGTGCGGATTTCGTATGTCACCTACCTGTGAATGATCCGCAGAGAGATGGGGGTACGAGCTGGCCACAGCTGCGCCCAAACTAAGGCAACAGTATGCATTTAAAGGGTCTTTGGAAATCAAAGCGGTACTTGAATTCTAGATTTAAAGACCGTGTCTTGATGGATATATACACTCAGGGAAGACGAAGCAAAATTTTACGAGCAGCCATAATTCAAGCATGTCTTTTGCGTGCCCAATTTTCACCCATGATTACGTTCTTTGGCACAGAGGCACACATACAGTGTGTGCACAGATGCAATACCTGTTTGTGCAATACACAACGCTCTGTGACATTCACCCGAAGTTCTGGGGGAGGAAATCCTGACTGCTTGGTGCTGCCTTCAATGCAACCTGCCCTTCCTTCCCCTCTCTGTACGGTGCAGAAAGTACCGGGGACGTCCTCTGCCATCAGCGGTACACCTGACAGCAAACGCGCCTTCTTACGAACCTCCCCATGTGGTTCAGGTTCATTTACACTACTCACAAATAGATACGCTGCGTTGTCAGGTGCAGTCTCATGGCAAAAAAGAGAAGTTACCTTATCTCTCTCTGTCTTGGTGTGCTGTACACCCTTCTTTTTCTGCTTAGTACACAAACAGTGAATATGTGAATTTAATGGGGAATTTTGTCTCTGGTTTTGAGACAGCCTGCTACTTCTAGCTAAGTAGCTCTGAATGTTTGTGCCGGCTCTCTTGGAATAATTCATCGTGCAGCAGGGTCAGCAGATTCTCACTATTGACTTCAAAAGACTTTAACACTAGCCAATAATTTTGCATGAAATACTTCTTATTTTTCCGATAGAAACAGTATCTCTTGATATTCTTGCTAATGCTTTATCCACCTGTTGTGACTCTTGATACAGTCTGTGAGTGGGATTACAGAGGCTTGGAAAATGCAGGGGAGGGCATGGAAAAACCGTAGCGCTCCTGGTTTGGGATCTATCCGAAGTGCACTGATGGATGCTGATAGCACGCAGGCACTCGGTTACACAAAACACCCACTGCCACCGAGATCTCTATAAATAAAAAAGACTAAACTTTGAAATGAGTTGGATGTGGAAGAGCAAAGGGGGCAAATTATAATCTCATATATTATAATGGGGTTTCTATACTGAGTGTTATTCTCAAAACTATTGGTTTTTCAGGTGAAAAGACACATTTTTCTATAGATGGAAATGCCAGTAACTTTGAAAACAGGTTCCATCATCTACTTATAATCAGTTTTTCAAGTATTACACATTTGTATGGAGAGGTTTACCTTTGCCAATGTAAGCTAGCAGCGAGCGATTTGTGATCAATAACATCCAATTCCCAGCTATAACCCATGTGCCACCAAGCATTTGCCGGCCGCCCGCTTCTGCTGTGTTTTGTAACCACTTCCCGGCCTCTGCAGCTGTTCTGGGCACCTCGAAGATAACCTCATCAATACACAGTCTGTATAAATTTACACCTTCCCGTATCTCCGTTGGTTTTCCCATCCTGTGCTGCACATCTCCCGGGTACTTCTGCAACTTGCTTTTTACCAAATGCAAGCATCTCTGGTAAAATATAAAGTCTCTTCCGGACTGGAGGTCACATTGTTGTACAGCCAGAGCCTTGCTAACGCCTGGAGTGATTTATTATTGGCTGGAGATTTTGATCTGATAATGTTATTTGTGTTGGTAGATTGCTCACATGTCAGGATTAGTGCAAGACACCGAACAAGGAACACAGCGTTCTGCTCCTATTTATGTTTCTTGCTGTAGTTCCCTCAAAGACCGAGGTTATTAACTGCCCCTGCCAGACAAACGGCACTCAATTTCGAGTCATTTATACCTGCCTCTTACACTTCGCTTCTCCCTGCCTACATTTTTGGGTTCTATACGCACGACCTCCATCTAGGTTTCCTTCTTTGAATTAAGGAACCGCAGCCTTCCCCTCTTTGCGGAGCAATTCCACTCACGGCCAGGGTCGGGATGGCATCTACTCCATTCGCCGCTGGCCGTGAAGCACTGAGCGACTGAAACGCGAACGCTTACACATTGACCGCAGCGGTCGTAACAACCCGCAGGCAGGACATGAAACAGGGAGCAAGCGGAGGCAGATTATACACGCAGAAAACAGACCTATTTAGTCAGAGGCTGACGGCTTTACATAGCTGTTTTCCAGCACCCCAGCGCGCTCCAGAGACAGAATAGTTTCCACTGTTTCCCTTTTCCCACGTGCTCAGAGTTTTCCAAACCGTTCACCTTTGGCGAAAAGCTTCGTGCCTGGCCCCAGCTAGAAGGTCGGCTTGTTTTGAAACGTGAACAAAACTCTTTCAGTTGTTAAGGATGGGGGGCAGCAAGCGAATTCGCTTTTAGATCTGAGGGCTTTTTACTTCATCGTTGTCACAAAATTTGTGCACCCACTTCCTTAAGATGTATAGTTCATTTTTTGAATGAGACTTTTGCAGACTGGTAAACAGAATTATCCCCTAATAATTTAAATATGCAACAGGGAAATTAGGTCCCCCATTGCTACCTAGAATGATTTTCAATATATATTTTTTTTTTTTTTTGTTTTTTTTAGCAAAACCTATTTTAGTCCTCTAATTTTTGTGCCATTGCCAGATTTTTTACATGCGCACGCTGATATCTGCACAATTCCCGTGAGGGAGACCGAAACTTTTCAGGGAAATACAACGCAAAGTCCAGGAAAAGAAAACTTTTCATACGAGGAGAAAGGAAACAACCGTGCCAAGGTTAACCAGGGAAGTATTTCCCATTGTGCCCCGCAGGGCTTGCTCCCAGTTCTGCCTGCATTCCTTCTGCCAGGTACTCTCTAAACCACACGTCTGCACCAAACTGGTGTGTTTTGGCCTCGTGTTTCTGTCCAGCCCTGCAGTTCCTCTCTAGTCTGCCAGCAGAACAAGTACAAACAGACGCGGTGCCAGTAAGACTCGACACTCGTGATGTTACCGAAAACCCCCTCCGCACAGACCACTATTTTCAGCGCCTCCCCGGCTCTCGGCCAGCTTGCCCAGGATCTGCTCCGGCACTTCTCAGGCCCTTCTGTCCTAACGCACTGAACTGGCAGAAACGATCCAGAAGCAAGTTTGAGGCGTTTTACATTACATTAGGAAGATAAATTAGCTCAGTTATGGTTCAGAACTAGTTCAAGGATGGGGCAGGACGGCACAGCCAAGAGCGAGGAGAGGAAAGGGCAGAGGAAGGAAGAGGTAGGGCAGGGAAGAAGCAGCAGCAGCACAACAAGCTGTTGCATCAGCTAGACTGCCACGGTAAACAATGCCGAATACCTACAAAATTGCATCCTGGCCATCAAGATGTACCTTGGCTGGAACATGAAGAGTAACAAGGGAATATAAGTAGTGAGAGTTGGTGGAATAACAACAGTGATCTTAAAAAGCTGCAAGTGTCTAATGAAGTGATACATATCATAAGTTAGCACATTAACAAATGGAAAAAAAAAATCTTCTGAGAGACAGTACCAGTTTTAAACCACACTGGAGCTATCTTCTACTTCCAACTTCCTTCTATTTCTGTGATTATACCTTGTTAACTCTGATCATTTATCGCACAGCCTCTATAAACATTGTATGTGTTAGAACATGTTGTCATTCAGCTTCCATTTCCCCCAGAGACCCCCTTTGCTATCTCTTACCAAATCTCCTTTTCTCGGAGAAGCGCATTTGAATAATGACTGCAATGGCAAGGACATCTCTGAGAGGCACCGCCACAGTTCACACCATTACGGTATTTCCAGTTGTCCCAGTTACACACAAAGACAGGAGAGATGAAAAGAAGAAGGCTGGACATTTTAAATACAGTATTGTCATATCTGCAACCTGCACCTCACATAGTCTCCGCTCATCTAAAGACAAACTTTCTTTACTCACATTATCAAGTTACCCACCATATCCAGTAGCTCACAAAATCCGGGGCTGGAGAAAGATCAGAAGCAGGGAAGCTGCCAGGAAAGATGTTTAGGACAATGCTTTCTCTTGTATTACCAGCACAGCTGATGAATTGCAGTTTGTTTTACAGTTACCTCACAGTTAGAAGTCACATGGAAATGTGGTACACAACAGAGAATGTTCATCTCAGGGTTGAAAAAAAAAGCATTTGTGGAAATATATAAAATAATTCTGACATAAGAGAAAGAATTCTATTCATTACACACTGGGGAAAAACAACCAAGAGAATACATGCTGATGACACAAGATGACAAGGTCAGCGTTCAGAGCTGAATCTTTAACCCCTAGTGCTTACCTGGCTATTGCCTGCTGTCCCTTCTCCCCCATTTCTGGTACAAAACACCAGAATCAGGCAGTGGTACTGTTTTTACCACTCCTTCCTTACAGCTATTCGCCATGACACAGGTGAGAAAGGTGATCAAGGACTCAAATACTCCAATTCTGTTCCATAAGAAACCTCAGGATTTTGGAGAACTCCCTGGTTTTATACCTTTTTGTTTCCTCATTAGTGAATCATTCATTTCTTTTACCTTTCTGGAGTGTTTTCTTGATTTCAGTTATAACCTCTGTATGGCAGGTGGAATCCCAAATGAGTCTCAGATGCCAGAAAGCATTCAATCTCCCTGCATTACAGTAGAAAAAAGTCCTTATGACCTTCATAGGGACAGAGTCCCTTCACATTCATTACACCATCGTACAGTCTTCATTTATTTTTCATAGTCATTAGAGCTTTCTTGCACGCGTTGTAGAGAAAAACCTCATTTATTTTTATGCTTTAGAATGAACGATGCTTTTTTCACCATCACATTTTGAATTAATTCCCTGTATGTAACTCCATCCCTTCCTCTTCGGTGCAGGCCAAACACTTTTTTAATCTCAGGAATCCGGATTTATTAAAAATAAAAAGCAATAGTGAAAAAAAGAGACAGAGAACAAAAACCTATACAAAACCACAGCTGATCTAAAAAACTTTGATAGTCACAGGAGAATACTGACTGCACTCGCACCACCGACCAAAAGGGATGGGCATTGCACATCTCAGCCGCCCAGCTCCGACAGCTGGGAAGTGTTTAGAACCACAGAGTTTCACTTCTCCACAAAATCTAACCCTAAGCAAATGCTGAAATGTTTGTCATCTTGCTCACAACAACATTATTTCTTTTAAAAGAACACCCCTCAGCCTATAAACAAGGATTTATAATAATATAGTTTAAATAGAAGATGAATAGTTTAAAATTGCGTTAGAAAAGTCTGGCTTGTAGCACTTAATGGAAGATGGAAACTAACGCAGTCAACAGGGAAACATTATACTTCACAAGAGAAATGTTCTAATCTATTCTTAACTCACTTTTATCAATAATCCCCACAGCTGGCTTCTGGCCATCCCAGATGAGTAATTTAGAGCCAGGAAAGAAAAAGCAATTTAGACAGACATTATCCACATCTGTAATTCATCTGCCTTGCTATATTAAGTCATTCACCTGTTAAAAACTAATTTACCAGTATATAGACAAATATGCTTAAAGGTTACACAGCTAAAAATAACACTGCCTCCAGGATTTTCTATACTATGAAATACATAAATTATCCTTGTCAGTATGCTGCTATAAAAAGGCATTGGCTTGTATTTCTAGAAGCAGACATTTCAAAGTTCAGTCAGGGGTTGCATTTTGCAAATACAGCTTAAATAGCTTTGCAGCATATAGAAAGCTGTGTGCTTTGTTTTTAAAGATACTTTATTATTGCTGTTATTCAGCAAAAGCTATCAGGCTCGCCATATATCAATAGTAGCACCTACCTAAACCCAACAAAATTATGAGGTTGGCTTTGTTCGTGTGTTTTTTTTTTCTCCTTGCTTATTATCTTTTAAATGCTCTATGGCTGATCTAACTTAAACCTGCAAATTTTCTTTCTGCAAAGTCACTGGTCAAACATGCTCCTTCATCCTCGAGAAGGGTGAGTGGGCAAGTGCAGCTCCTTCTTCCCTCCCACCGCCGCTGACCCCCCCAGCTGGAGCCTGCACCCGCACTCCCCCTAACCCCTGGCTCCCCATCGGGCTCCCCATCACTTGCAACACCAGGGAGCCACTGCGACAGTCCGGCAGCGTCTGTCCCCCACTGAGTTTCCACTCCAAGCTCTCTTGGGCGAGAGGGAACGCGGCTTTATTCCGTCTGGAGCATCATGAATAAAACCATTTGCAAAGCTGGACATGTTGCATCACAGCCTCTCTGCTGCTGTTGCTACAGCCCCGGTAGAGCCTAATAGAATATTTATCGCTTGTCATTATATAAAAGATGGAAAAAATGCTCTTTGACTCTTGGGAGCCTGAGGTGACTTTCAGTGGCCTCAGAGAGACAAAAAAAGATTTCCATCTCTAATTTGGCTCTGGAAATACTGAGATGTAGAGTTAAGTCTCCAGCTTATGTCTCCAGTGGCCAGGACATCACCCTTCGGTGCCACTCAGCAGGGCCTTACTAGAACTGAGTGATGTCGTCGGCGTACAGCCACTGCTTTGCAGTTTCCTTCTGCTAATGAAAACGCAGCAGAAAAGCCAGTGTGGCAGAACGCCAGCTCCATTAAATAGAAAATGTGCAGCTAGCAGCTTTTGTCCATAAAAGAAGTTATCTGAGGGTCAAAACAACAATGGAAAATTGCAGTTCTAGAGTCAACGCTGTGCCAAGCATTGTCAGAAACAGAGAGGGTTTCTGCTCCAACCAAGCAGATGGAAATTATTCTATTGCATCGAGATAAAGCAGGGCTCCCACCCGGGAGCTGACTGCACAACCACATCCCTCTGCCTGAGCAAAGCCTTTCAACCACCCGCCATGCAAAGCGGCTCTCAGGAAGAAGGTCTGACACTGCAGCTATTTTTTCCTATTGATCCCTATTTCTCTTGTCCAGAGATGCAAACACAAGGACGACTCATTCCACAAAAAAACAAGAGACTTCCTCTGATAAACAGGATGTTGGGTTTTCTTTGGAGTCACACTCACACCTGTTCTCTTTATGGCTGCGTAAACATCCTCGACTCCCTGCAGATCCTTTTACATACTGTACACATAACGCATCTTCCTCTTGCTATATTCATCACCGGGCATCAGTGGGAGCAGTTGGTATGTCACTCCGAGCACTCACGTTGTGAGCAGGGTACATTAATCACTCCTTATCTCGTTTATGGCGCCGCAGCAGAGAAGAGTGCAAAGACAAATACAGGAATCCATTCACAAACATTACCAAGAAATACGCAAGTTTTCCTTTTAGTAGAACAAATATTGAGAAGTGACCTGTCAAATCACAAGATCAGCTGGCATCCTGGTGTATAGTATTACTTATATTTACTTTCTCTTGTCTTATCTAACTTGATTAACTTACATTCAGGATATAAGCATACGTTCATGTTTATCTTTCCAAATATAGTACCATGACAGGAGTAAACCTCTGCTGGAGTGAAATTCCACTCAAGTCAATAGTATCCAGCCATGTTCCAACACATGGGCTGGGTTATCTTTTGTTTTGATTGTGCACATCACATCCTAAAGCGGTTCCATAGCTGCACTGAAGTCCAGCACTGCCCACGCTGCCCTTCGGACACAGGGTCCTGCCTGCAGCAGGATGCTTTGGGATACCACCCTCCCGACGCTTCCGAGCGAACAAGCAGGGAGCAGTGCCCACCTTGTCACTTGAACGTGCTCCCAGTCAGCATCCCTCTCCGTTTCCACCTTTCCCCACTTTACAGTCCATGCCCTTCATCCAGTTTTGTTCTTCATATCCTGTCTCCCCAGATCCATATGGGCTTTCAGTTGCTTGTGCACCCCTTTTCCCTTCCTTTGCACCAAGGACCACTCCGTTCTGTAGGATGAGCCTTGGCTGCCTTTCTCCAGAGCACTCGAACTGCGACAGGTCAGCGGAAGCAGGTAGGCACGAGACACTAAGCTCCGATGTAAAGATGAGGTTTAAAGGGAGGGCACTGCACCTGGAGGTAGGAGGTTCCCCCGGCAGCAGAAGTATGAGAGTTCACACCAACTAAGACTTAGCTCTAAGTGAACAAAAGTGCAAAAGGATCAGAGAAGACATTCACTTTTAAATCAAAATGATTAACAGTTTACCAGATTGAAGAAAGCTAGACTGGCTTAGGGTTCCAGGTAGGAAAACAAAACTTGGGTTTCATAGGCTTATAGGTTTTAAACCCAAAGCAGCAGCAGCAGCTCACGAGCTGCAGTCAACTTCTGGCATTTAACTCTGAGGCTTGGATGGTCGAGCAGTAGCATAGTTACGGACCTGAAACTTTTAGGCTCTGCACGTATCCCATTTATGAGCTAGAGAAAATTAAAGAAGATTAATATCTTTACTACTTTGGTTAGAGCAGCATCTTTTTTAGAAGCAGTTTGTCTGACAAGACACTGCAGGGCAGTTAGTTTCAGAGATGTAAATGCAAACCGTCCTATCACTGTTCCTGGAAAACAAATGGTCCTTCATTACCAGCAACCTGGAAATGAAGTGATGAAACACAGAACACAGAGGTGTTCGACGGCTCTTCAAGAGTTATTACACTTGTGATTCAGCTCTCAAATTTAGGGAAGCAATTTTCTTGCAAGATCAAAGAGAGATCCACTATATGTAACAAACAATAGACTATCTTAAAACATTTATCATCTTAATAAGTAAAAGTCAGGGAGAAAGACAGGAAATCAATACATTCATTTTAGAAATAACACCAAGAACAATGATCCGAGGAAGAATAATAAGAGGAAACCAAGAAGATAAAGCACATGAGTAATTTTAGACAGAAAAAAGACAATAACATTCTTCTAAACTAGCAGGGGAGCTACAGTGAGGGCGACCTGGGTAGCCAGAGGTTATAAATAGTATGGAACAAGAGAGAATAAGAAATATCAGAACTTTTCAAGCTGAGGGAGAGGAAAGAAATTAAACTTTACAGTCCCGTAAAGTTTTTTTGTGCAGTGACTAACGCTCACTACTTTTTTCCTCATCGGTGTTGAGGAGTGTCCCTCTTGCTGCATGTCAGAGCTCAAAAGACCAGGGCTGAAGAAAAACTTTACCTAATATCATGGCTATTGGCACAAAGCCACTGGGTAAGATCAGAGAACTTGTAACTGATCATTTCTAGTGAGACTGACGAGATAAAGATGCTGAAGAACTAACTTAGTTAAGACAGTTTTCAAAATGATTGTACAATAAGGGAGATCTCAAATACAACAATATGTGTGTGGGGGAGGCAGGGGGGAAGAAAACAAAAGAAGAAAGAAGCCTAACTTGAGTCCCAAGCAAAAAAAGAAGAAATACCTGCAGCAGTTACTTTCCACAACTACGGTTGCCTTGATGTTGTTAGAAACAACTGACGATGAGCTCCGTGACCAGCTTGTCTTTGAGAAGACCCAGTCCAGAGTCTAATAAGCTGTTGGCCTTTTAGGAACAGAGTTCATTTCACAGGGATTACTTTTTCTCTTCTTGACAATATTTGCCTAGATTATACAAGCATTCCTCTGCCTGCACCGATTTCTGTCCCCCAACCCCCCCGCCTCTGTTCCCATTTACTTTAATCAAGCCTCAAGTTATGACAGTTGCAGACATTTACTATTACCCTGCAACGCCAGGCAATGCGAGAAGGAAGAGAGATGCAGGAAGGGCAACAGTAACCAAAATAAGGACCAGACTGTAATGTTTCTTGTGACTTAAGAATTCTTAATTATCCCACTAGATGAAACTCAGGCAACTCTACCTCCCAATACCTTTAATGACTTGCCCAACTCAGCACCTGGATATTTCACTGAAATCCCCTGTTGAAGCTTATGGAAATCTATTTACAGTAACCACTGTAACCATCCAGTTTTCAGACCTTTCATGGATATTTCATTACATCCTCTGTCTTCCAACATGAGTCATTCTTGCTTCAGAGTCGTTTTTGAAGAAGACAATACAATATGCAGAGATAATGCAATATTTTCCTCCCTCCAGAGGTTTTCTCAATAATTTTCTTATTCCATTTCAGAGGGTATTATAAACACGTATGATGACATTTCTGCTGGGTTTGGGTCATATCATCAGCTGCTTTTAATTAGCATAGCTGCAGTTCAGTTGCCAGTTCTAATGGGTTCTTTCTCACTGAAATTAGTGGAATGATACAGATATACCTTCGATTAAGACTTGGCCCAATTACATAAAAAAGCTACTGCCTGTAGCAATAAAGTATTTCTTTACTTTTAAACAACTGGAGAAACAACAGATAATTTTTTTTAAAGACATTTAAGGATAGTATAAATAGGAAGAGCACTGAAAAATAACCACAAATGTGAGTACAGTAATGTAGAGGAGTAGGCAGAATTCTTTTGGATCAACCAGCAATTCTCAAATAAATGCTTGTGAATCGCTAGGCAGTTTTCTCCCCAAAATCTCTCTTTTCCCACAGAGCAGTGGAGGACAGGACATACACCTTTTAGACCAGCATGGGCTAAATCTGAGAGTGTGGTAAACATCGGTTTGAAATATTTTAATAAAGCAAGGTGGACATACTGGGGTAATTCCCCTTATGTTAGGCACGAGGGGAGAGAGGAGGGGAAGGGAGTAGATGCCAGTTTGCACTCTGGCCTTCCGTCCCTGCTGAGTGCAGGACACCCAGGAAGCGCTTGGGGTGGGAGAATTTGACTTCAGCAGCTCCCCAGAGGACTCAAGGGCTTCTTTTGGATCTAGACTAAGTGCTGCAAAATTAACATCCCTACCTGGGCTCTGGTGAATAGAAGAAGCAGAAAGGAGGCTCTACCACAGCCTCCTTTGTGTGGGAGTGATGCTTTGCCCCACTTCATACTCCTAAATAAAAACATTCTATGTTTGGACTCCCTGCCTAGCTTTCTTTTAAGATTAGCAAAGAGAAATAGACGTTTCAAAGTTGTTTACTCTGCTTTAAATGGAAAGATGTTTAAAATAGAGCAGGCGAATGACAGCCCAGATGAACCTATTTTTCTGCACTAAGTTAGTGCAGTGCTAGGCAAGCGGCTCAGTAACAGCACCTATACATCTAAAAGCGGGTGAGAGAAATCCCATCTCTTTGTTTTTCACTGGAGGCCGTTGTCCGAAGGCCAAGGGCATGGCTCAACTTTAAGTTCTGCCACTATCACAACTGGCATTCATTTATATGCCAAAAAGAAGGGCGGCCTCCCAGCTGTCCAGGAGGCATTCAGGAAAACTCATAAATCTGTCCCCAGTGCGAGCACCCGGACGGCACAGACCTGCAGGATGCTCAACGCGGGTCACTGCCAGATCATCGTTTGCAAGTCTTGATTAAAGAGTGCTCGCAGCTATTTTTAAATCCTAGAAAACAGGCCTAACAAGGAAAGACAATTAAACTATTCTATATTTGGAGACATACTTGCTGACAATGGATTTGGCTTCCCTTGCCTTCGCTCTTTTCTGACCCCAGTGGTTCAATATTTTATCCTGATCTTCAAACTAAAAGACCAGGACCAGATGCATTTGATACACATGCAATTTGTATGACTGGGCTATTTAAATATACTGACAAATTCCTGCCTTAGTTCTCCTCCAGGCAAGAAATAAAAATACATCGACCAACTGAAAGGTCTAGTCGATCTCATCATACAACATCCTGGTCAGAAACAACATTTTATCTGAGTAAAGATTTTGTAATACAATCTTCCTGCTGCACTACAGGATTAACTTTCACACTGATTTAATGTAAATAATATGACAGCTGACATCTACAGAGGGTTTTTTTTCCTTACTTACTTTATCATCAGCTGGTATGTTATGTAACCAAGAGAAACAAAAAATTGCATTTTGTACAAACCCATGACATCTGTGTTAGTTTCAGTGAAAAACAAACAGTCCCTGCGTTGTCCCCCCAGAAATCTATATGGGTTTTAGTCACAAATCTTTAAGAGAACCCAGAGCTTCCATTTCTAAAGTCCTAACTTCAAAGGTGCTAAAGCTATTTTAGGTCAGCAGCCCCATCTCAAAACAACCACTGACCAATAATCTCCAGCAAACAAGTTGGTCAATAAATACCCTACAATGGAGCAGAGAACTTTAGCAAAGAGATCATCACTAATCTTTCAGGCTTATTTAGGAGATAGTATTGAGAAAGTGTTGGTCATTTCACATCTACTAGTCTTAAACTTGACAATTCAAGATTTCAGTAAGCCCACCACTGTATGTACTTTACAGTTGAATAACATCCATATGAATTTAAAAGGCAAGTAAAAAAATCCTTATTTTCCCTTGATGGATGACAGAAGACTGCTCTGCACAGATACTGCGCAGGAGAAAAATGTTACCTTTTTTCAGGTTTTCTGCACAAATCTAAGGATTTGGTGTAAAGCATAGGAACACAAGGACATGAATGAAGAGGCCAAAATCAGCCCTTTGAGGGAAAGGCTTGCTTGCTTACTATAAAAAAGTCAAACAAGAAACAAAAGTTAGGTACATTTAAATTAGAAACGAGATACATGTTTTCAATAACAAGTACTAACACTGATGAAACAACGAGCGCTTTCTGCAGATTTCTTCACATTAAGACCAAAAGACGATCTGTGGCCTGGGAAGGGGATGTGTTTGGAGTCAGGAGAAAAGTCCCTGACTGGTACAGCAGTGAGATCCTGAAAAAAGGTCTCAGGAGGAGAGGGTTACGACAAAAAAAACAACAAACCTCCTAAAAAATACCAAGATGGAATTTGATCCATTTAAGCTGGTTACCTGAAGAGCTGTAAGGCATGTCTCTCCATTGAGACTACGGGGAAGAATTTTGATAGCAAGATTGAAAATGCAGAAGTTTGCAAAGCAGTGGAGATCCGCCCTCCTAACAAGCCAAACAGAATCGAGTCCTAGACTCCTAGACCAGTGGGCTTCCTCTACCTAATTATTCTTATTGAAGCTAAATTTGCATTGGATACACTGGGACCCCAGCTAGGGAAAACAGAGACAGAGCCGATCCGCAGACATCAGGTTGGTGTTACTTAAGGCATCCTAATGTTTACATTCATCTCCTACTGAGGTTAATCCAAATTTTCACGGCGGTTCCCAAAGAGCTGAGTTGGTCTCTTAGGGAAGGCCAGATACAGAAAATTGACTTATTACTTCATCTTGTCCTTAAGTAGCATCTCTGTGTCTGCTTCCAGCTACTCCAACCTGTTTTTTCAGGCTGAACCTGAAATGGTTTGGTTTGGATGAATGCCTGTGAAAGATATACAAAGTCAACCTTTGTTTACTTGTTCTAGCATTGGTTTTAGTTGCTGCCAGTATCTTCTACTCCACAACAATAAAAAGCTTTTGATTTCTTGATGGTGGAAAATCATGATCTCTTGCATAAATATATTTATATAGTGTCTATATGTATGTATATAAAAGTCTATAAATATAGACATTTGTGTGTTAGGTGAGATACAAAGGAAGCAGTCACTTACTATTTGTAAACAAGCCGAACATGGGAGACGCCTATGCTTGAGTATCTCACTGTTTCATGGAACTGACATTACAGTTAAACAACTACCAACCCTGAAAGCAAATTTCCCATGCAGTCAAGTATTTTCCTATAGTTTATTTCACATTTATCAAGTACCTTGAGCAAAGTCGTACTTAGAGACAGTAAAAAGAACATAACAGGAAGATACTTCAAAACCTTCTACAAGAAATGATGCAAATTCTGTGAACAGGCGAGCGGAGAAGGTGCAAGAGCCGCTCCCTTTGCAGCCACGGAGCTCCCGCTCGGCGCAGCGGGCGACAGCAGAGCTCCTGGGGCTGGTTGCTGCTCCCAAAGCGCGGAGCCTTGCGCTGCCCCTAACGTGCTGCCCAGTGCACAGGACACAGCACACAGCCCAGTGCAGCAGGACAATTTAATAAGAAAATTCGTAATACAGAATCTGTCTCTTACGTCTGGAAGCACAGCAGGCAGACAAGACTTCTGCTCCCAAGAAGGGGCAACATCAAACAACCCCAGGCTTTTCAAGAGAACCTAATTCTTGAAAGGGTAAAGAACAGCTGAAGTGAGAGTTTCATTTTAGCCTTCTGTGTTTGGGGCAAAACATTTGAGGCAGTCTGAATGCAATCTCTGCAGATGCAAAGTTCATAGACGTGACTGTCTGCAGAAATGTATTACAAGGTCAGTTATATTTGCTTTTGCACACAAATGGAAATGATTCCCATATGTATTTACTGGGCTCTTTGACAATGTTATGGAATAGATTTGGTCAGTCAGAAGATCAGCATAGTATACGTTTTCCTCAAATCCCTTGCAAAATGGATAGATGTTTCTGGATGAAATATCTGAAGACGCAGTGAATTTCTTCAAAGACCCTTACTCAATCACTTCCAGCAGCCCTTGGTGATCCTGTCCTCACTGCACTCTGATCGCTTCTCGCTCCTGTCAGATAGGTATTGGAGATAAAACTGTGTCAAATCACAGAGTGTGGTTTATTATTTCAGCTGTTGTTCAGACAAAATGAACAATACTGCCACTAATCTTCAAGCTAAGCAAGACCTGGTTTAACAACTAGATGTATCCACTGAACTGCACGTTTTGCAGGACAGCAAAATCCCTGCAGCACTCGAAGGATCAAGTGCTGTTTTAGGTTACCGAGAAAGGTACTTATTTGGAGAGGATATTTCTGCAGGCAAGGAACTGCACACCTGGAAAAGCACTGTCTTGTCAGGTTTTGGTTTTGTCATTTTACAAAAGATACAGTCTAATTGGAATTTCTGCATTCAGTAATTCTCATACAAGAGAAACATTGAAATCTTTGATCACAATGGTATAGAGGCAGCTTATCTTCCAATTTGCCTCAAAGTTTTAAATTATAATAATGAGGGTCAAATTCGTCTCTTTGTTGCTGTGAACTTCAACAGGATTAGAGAGGTGTAACAGAACAAGATTTGTGCCTCTTGCAATAAATTATGGCCAAGTGTCACTTCTTTTAAGCAGGCTTGATTTCAAGTAAATAACTGGGGAAAAAAAACCCCAAACCAACCCAAAACTAACCCTGGCAGTTACACATTAAAGCGTTCAGTAAACACATTACCCCCACACTGACTGATGACACCAAGGAAACCCAAGGAATTTCTGGACAAAGATTTTTTTTCTTCATCTGACCCACAATGAGGCTTTGCATATAGTTCCTTTCCTCTAGATCCGACAGCAACTTAGCTACCAACGTGTTTCTTGAAGTAGGTTCAGCTATTCGTGTCAATGTATTTTAAGAATCTGTCTTTAATTTATTGTTGGAAGATGCGAGACTGTTGAACCTGAAGGCTTTTGCACATTGTGGGAACCCATCGGGCCTTAAAAGCTTTGTCCAGACCCCACAACAAGTATGACTCATGAAATGCTATTCTTTTCTCAGTCTGCAATAAGAGAAAATATTTATAGCATCATACAAACTATTAAGAAACTGTTTTTCTTTGAAGTTAAGGCATAGCAAGGGAATAATAATTTGGATAAATTATAGTATTTACAGCTTGCTGGAATTGGGGCCACACATCATATCTTGGCAAAATACATGGTTATGATGAAGGATCAGAATTATTCTTACGAATGTCCCAATGCCCCAGTTTGCTGAGGTCTAATGTGTGATTGGTTTTGGCTCAGAAGCAACTTGAGCACCAAAGCAATTTTAAGAACATGAATAGTGGAACAATTTCCTTGCCTTGGGGCTCTCAATCCCATGCCTCATGCTGGGTCTTTACATATATCCTCAAAAAAGGTCCTACAATTCTCAAAAAATGCTCTGGGTAGGATTTGTCAAAAGCTTTCAGCACAGACTCATCTGTTCCCACTAAAGTCTGTGGCAAGAGGTTGGGGTAAAACCCTCTACAACAGAGAGTTATATCAAGTTGTACATTGCATGACAGTTAACTGCTGTTATCAGTTGTGCTCCGAATCACACAAGAAATAGCTCATCAGTGTTCATTTTGGCCTAGACTAGAGAGCTAAAAAAAGTCTTCCCAAAGATGACATCTGAGGCACAATCAGTTGTAACAAAATGTTCTAGAATGCCACTAGGTTTATGACAGGTAGTTTTTCCTCTGCGCAAAATACCCTTTTTCTGAAGCTGATTACAAGGAAGAGCAGGAAGCATCCTGTTACTGAAAATGAGAGGGAATTGGTTGTTTCGCATGTAGCAATCAGAGAAGAAACGTATGCACGGTTCCAAATAATGTGATGCCTTGTAACTTGGGTTATCATATGCAGCCAAGAATTTGTGAGTGTTTAAAGCCAGGCTTGAACCTTTTAGCTTCAAACCTGCTCTATTTAGGTCTAAGTCTGTTTCTGCTGCCTGCAGCCCAGTAACATTTTCAAGTCTAGTAATAGATAATTAAGACTCAAATAAGCCAAAATTCTCAGTATGTGCAAAAAAACCTCACCCCGTGTGAACTGGAACACGGTAAAGATCTATTCAGGAGCAGACACCAATAAATGGATGGGAAACATGACAGAACACAAGTGAAGAAGGTTGTATGTCCTCTTTAGCACTGTCTTCATCTCCCAGGCTCTTGCAGTCAGCATTAGTGAATCCTTACAGCATCCATAGACCCTGACAACAGGCTGCCTTTCCCCTTATAAACAGAATATTGCTATCAGATTTTGTATCTCCTATGTTTTCATTCAGAGCAATGATATAGCAATCAAATGCCATAAAAAGCTGTTGCTAAAACATACACTGAAACATGACCCGGGCTGAAGGAACAACTGTCGCACTTTGCACACAATTCAGAAGGGCATTTGGGTTCCTGCTGTCACCAGAAGTTGTATTTTAATTACTACAGAACATGATATGCCCAAGATAAGCAAGCAAGAGCTGCACAACAGCCAGTATTTTTCCTCAGGTCATGTCAGGCAAAAAGTACCAGTTTCTTTTCTCTCTGCCTGATTTTATGCCAACATGTACTCGGAGAGCTGTTGTCTGTCTTTTCTGTCCCTAGGATGTATTGCATCGATCTCCCAGTTCCCACAAGTTCATTTTTAAAGAGCTTCTGTTCATTTATATCTGCTTTGTAAAAGAACTCATGTTGTTTTTCTCCCCACCCCCTTCAAGATTAATGACCATTCTGCTAAGAAAGAGCTTTAGCATCAATTAGATTTCATAACTGATTAGACGGGAGATACTCTGACCGCATTTGCAGTGGGCCTCTTTCAACTGTTTTTGCTTCTAAAATTAGCTTCGCTATTTCCTGAGAGAAGTCTCAGGATAGGAGCAGAGACACCCACAAGGCAGTACACTGGAGCCGTGTCACAAAGCACGCTGAAAAGCCGATCAGACTGCCCAAGAAAACCGGGGAACTGCTCACCTCCCCGCCGTCAGCAGGAAGCCCCATGCTGCACAACCCAACCTGCAGGTCGGGATTTGAAAGACCGTAGGTCTGACGCAACAAGGGAAAGCCAGAAACTGATCTCGAGGACAAAACACTGCTCATTAACTTTATCCCCTATATAATCAGAGCTGCCGTTATTATTTATGCCAGGACTTGTTTTCACTCGGCTTGCTGCTGCGCAGCCAACACAGCACCTCTGCCAACAGCAAGAGCTACATTTCCTGGAGATGCCCTAGGTGCAATGCTGCAGCCACCTGAAAGGCAAAGGTAGCCATTCATGAAACTGTTTCCTTCCCTCATGCATAAAAAGATGCTCTACCCAGTTTCTCAGGAGCTGTTGAGTTCAGCCACTTGGTTCTGGGAAATTCAGTAGAGCAAGTTTCAGAGCAAGGGACAAAAGTTCTGATATCCACGTTGCAAGGAACGTATCTATGTCAGAATCTGTGCAGGCCCTATTTATATGGGTTTACATCCTTCTGACAGCAGAAGAAAAAAGATTGGACCTTCATAAAAATAGGCTACAGTTACTTTTGCAAGACACATACATCTTCTCCCTTAGCTCAGACTCACTTTGTCCCACCAGCCAGCCCATATTATGAAATACAAGACAAACGTTTGCTTCGGGTCACGGTGCGGTGAGTCTCATGCAAGAGATTCAACAGGAGATATTTCCTTTTAAAATGAGGAACTGACAAAACAATGTCCTGTTACGGACAGCTCTGAAAGGGCAGGCTGAAGATGGATATTTTTTAGTTATATGTACTTTCTAACAACAACTCTTTAGAAGAAAAAGAATAAGACACTGACAGCTTTTGAGTTCTGTTCTAGCAGTACTTAAAGTAATCAAGTTGTAACAGAATGAGAGGTATGCCTAATATAAGCATATAGCTTCTTTATCTAACATCTACCATATAAATAGAAAAGATCCTCAGTAAATCAATGAAGCCAGCAACAACAAAAAATAAAATAAAAAAATCAGACACAGCCTAGGTTTCTAGGGAACTTATTCTGTAAATCCTGAGCATCCCTCTGAAGTAGGGTAGCTTGGCAATACTGTGAGTAGCACCTTCAGGTTTTTAGACAAGGTTTGGGATGAAGGAAAGAGGCACAAGGAGATCCCTTGTACTTTTGTTTCTTCTTTTTGACATCTTTATATCGTAATTAAGAGATTTGAGTTTTAACTTCTAGGCTTTTTTTTTTTTTCTCTCTTCCGTTTTTAAAGATCAAAACTAAGAATAGAAGACGAGAAGGGAGCATCTCTTCGTGGTAGCTGTCATTGTCTTTACACACCTGAGGTTTAATTTATGCAAACTAACATTGACGTGCAAGCACATGTAACAGTCAAAACTGGTTTAAAAACAAAACAAAAACCTCACACCTACATATATATGTAGGAATATGCAATACTTGTATTCATACCAGCACTGCTTCTGCTTGTCTTCTGCCTGAATTTGTTGACCCAAAATGGCAGAGGAGGAAACAAAACCCAACAACAAACCCTAAAACAATTTGCTTTCAGGAGCTTCATTAGATTTTATGCCCACAGTTACATAAATACATGGGAACTAGCGCTGCTGCAAATTCATTTCATGTCACTGATTGCAGAGGCAATAAGCTAGCTAGTGCTATCTGAGATTCTTGTACTCTGTTGTTGACATTTTTTTGCTTTATACCCTATCTTTTTTGCCTTATCTATTATGCCATAACTGGAGTCTGTCAGAGGCTCCCCTGCACTATCAGCTAGAGTCCAAGGATTCCTTTTGAATGTACCTATTCAAATCAAGGTTTAAAAATTATGGTTTTCCAGAATCTTTTCAGAAAGGGGCTAACCGATACTTCCAAATCAAAATGTTTTACAGATTTCATGACTTAGATCAAATTTTTCTGCTGAAATGAAATAAAAATCAGAAGTTATCATAACATTTTTTTGGCAGATGCACTAAGGATCAAGTAAGCAAGAACCTCCATTTCAGCAACGACACCCATACCTCAGGCTTTCACGGCCAAACTTTGTTTCCTATTAGCCAGCAGCTCTAGTGTAGATGTTAGTGTGAAGTCCATGAATGCCGTTTGACACCTTTGTAGTTCTTGATCTCCACAGCCAAACTTTACAAAAGGGATGTTATTTTGCACAGGAAACTATAAAAAAAAAACCAAAAACCAACAAACAACCCACTGTGCGCTATAGGTACCAATACAAATAGGATATTGCACTTGAAATTTCATTAAAATATGTTATTCTGTTCAAAAGAGCTATGAAATAATGAAAATTCTACATGTTTGTTGGACATACAAGTGCCCAAAACCAGAATGATGCTGAGAAACTTAATGCAGCGACTGACAAGCAAGAATGAGATTTTTTGTCACAGTGGATATCTTACCTCACTAGGACACTACACACAGTTCTTATTTCTTTTTTTAGTAGGGAGAAGAAGCTTTTGTAAGTGATAACACATCAAAATCCTATCATTATTCATGTAGAATTCTGAACTCACATAAAAGGTTGTTGAGGAAAAAAAATATTGACAATTTTAGGCCAACGTACTCCTATCTATGTAAAGACATTAATATGATTATTTAAGAACATAAAATGCAACATGCCTGCTCATGAAGGTCATGTATAATCCTCCAAATAAAAACCCCAACTCATACAGGGGAAATGACACTAAAAAACCCAAACAAAACCAGAAAATCATTAGTTGCAAGTCTTGAAACAAAATGGGATGGTGCTACAGGTTTTTTTCAGTCCTGTTAACAATTTAGACAGTGTTTTAACTACAGGCATGACTGCTCTCTCTAATAATTAGTAAGTGCCAAGGACCTGAAGAAAGATAAAGATGCAAACAAAATGGATCATGAGAGAATTGACGCAAATAAACATAAGCACAAACTTCCTTATTTAATGAATTTCCAAAATATAATATAATGGGGATTTCAGCCTAATTAAGTTAATATTAACTTCTAGGAGCTTGTGATTAATTTAATGTACACTCTTAGTCAGTTAAGATAAGACTTAAGACTTCTCTACACCAGGACTATTGCCAATGACTCGCTTATTATTATTTGCTTGAAATGTATTAAAAAGCTAATTTTTCTTTGTATGCTTAAAGCCAAATCATGTTAGACTTTATAAACGATAATCCATTTACAAACAGTGTTCAGCCTCACATAGCCTACTCAGAGCTCCTGCTAAAGGAGTCAGCACAAAACAGGCAAATCCAACGCGCTGCAGCAGTGCTTGATAGCGACAGGCTATGAAAATATCAAGCCAAGGAGGCAGCACTGAGCAGTAATTGAGCGTAGTCCCTGCGTTACATCCAGTCATATGATGTGCATGTTGATTCTCCTCACTGCTGTTAACACACAGATACAGTTCCAAAAGTAGTGTATCATGTAAAATACATGTCGACACAGAAAATAGCCTAAGTGGCTGAGGGCAATGATTTTCACAGAAATTCTTGGCATCCAACTCCATTGAAGAATCTGAGGATTCAAGCCTGCATCTTTTAAGTCAGATGGACTCTGAACTCCAGCGATGTGCTGTTCACTACTACAACACAGAACTACTTTGACAGCGCCCAAATCAGCCAGGATTGAGACTCCTACAAGTGGCCTCTAGCACACAGCCAATGCAACACCCTTGTAAACCCTCCCCCTCCCTCCTCCGCCAGCACAGGACAACAAGCTCGGGAGAATGCGAGGGTGACTTTGTGTGCAGAGTCCAGAGCATACCTGATGAACATGTTCCCTCAACTTTCCTTTCCAAGGAAGAATAGGATTCACGCTTCAATTTTAAAGGTGCGCAGAGGGAAAGAGCAGCGATGGTTCTTACCTGCTCCATAACCTCCTGGCATTCCCCCAGGAGGAAAGCAGAAATCCTCTCCTTCTCCCACGGTGAGGCCACTGGCTGTAGCGTAACAGTAGGGGCAGATGTACCTTAATCTGGATAAAGTCAGAAAATCAGAATACAATAAAAACCCAGGAACACTGTCCACTCTGGTAAGCGGCAAAGACCTTTCTACATCAGTCTCTGCTGGCTGCATTTCCCACAATTTCCAACTAACCATCAGAAGTTACCATTATACTGTGGACAACTTAGGCTACGTAGCTACAGCCTGAAAACATGAAGAGCGATCAGCTCTGTTTTCTCAGAGTTTAAGACAAAATATTTGAGGACAGGGTATTCTGAAGGCACTTGCAAACGAGAAGAGGCTGTACTGCAGGAGGATCTCCAGACTTGGTGCTCCCCCTGTCTGGTTGAGGCAGAAAGGAGAGTCTCATCTCTGCAGCAGGCTCATCCTCCCAAAGTTCCTGACATGCTTTATCTTTGGAAAATAAAGTATCCCAGCTGAATAGTTCCTCCCTATCACCATCATCACAAGCCTTGCTGGACATGTCAGACATCACTAAGCCTGTGATGTGGTCTACAAGACAAAAAGAATCAGTCAGTAAAACTAGTTGGCATATATCAACGCTAACTGTAGCTCCCAAAGAAAGGCATGTCCAATCTCGACTTGGTCTTACATGTTGTATGCTTGAGATACAAGAAGAGTTGGACTATTTGGTAAATCCTGAGGTATTTTTAGCAGCAAAGCAAATACAAACCTAGTTAGTGTTTATGCTTTATTAACTCCATATGTACTAACCATCTATGTGGTACACCACACACTTAAAAGTAAAAACATGCCTTAACGCTTCCAACATTTCCAAAGTCCATTGAGGAAGCCGGACAAAGAGATCAAACTACCACTGAAAAAAAGTCCTTTGTATCCCACTCCTTCACAGTAGTCAAAGAAATAGGGTTTTCAAGTTCAAAAATCCATTACTGTATGCTTTATCCTCAGAGATAAAAATAGAAGAGCATACTTCAGGACTGGGTTAATCAATTAGTACTTCATGCAAAGTAGACTAGTTTAATATTTTGTAATTTCGAAGTAGCCTAAAATATTACTCAACTTTCTGTTTTTCTTCAAAAAAATGAAGAACAGGAACAGTACATAGAAGGTTTTTACATTAATTGTTCAATACATGGCTTAGCAGAAAGAAATGGTGACCTCAAACACTAAGCATTTACCAAGCTTGTAAATACACAAGAGAACAGTAAAACATAAAACCTCTCATAAATAATGGACTGAGACCAATATGGACTAAAGCCCAGTCTAAATTAAACTTCTCATTTTTAATTCATCACTCTCTCAGAGCTGTTCTGAACTTAGTTTTACTTGCAGCCTGAAAGAAAACATGGGAGGTATTTCTTGTCTGCTGCAGTTAGGCACTAGGATCTCATATTTGAAAACTGTTTAGAAATTCAGCAAGTAGTTACTCAAAGACAGTCAACTAATTAAGTACATAAATTACATATGCAGGTATGAGCTTTCCTACATGTCTACATGAATTATTTATGTGAGAATCTGACTTTAGTAGGACTCTTCATATGCACATAAATATTTGCAGAACTGTGAATCAGACAAATGCTGGGGAAAAAAAAATTCCTCTTACACTAAAAAAGTTTCCAATGTGTTGTGACTTAAACTCATGAAGCCCTTAACCTCCATTGTTGGATCATGACATCATCACAAAAAAAGAGAAGGATAATGAGAAACTTCCTTACATGTGTTTAAGACTTAAGTCTACAACTAATTGAAACATATAAGCCATAACCAATTAACATGGTTTATCTTTAAAATATTGACAAAACAAGCCTTTATACCACAACAAGGATCTGGACTTTGGCATCATCGCAGCGGAGATCGCTATCTTTAGAGCTAGCCTTTTGCCATATAGCAAGGGATTATATTTACCAAGCTATGAGGACTGTAAATTCAGGCTATCTAAAATAGACCCTGAAGCATACAGTGTACCCACTGTGTCTGCTGTGAGCGCGGTCATTAAGATTTTACAGCAGCTGAGAACTGGAAACTTTATTTCCTGTACAGTGTGATTGTGTATGCAATAAACCATGCGGTAGGTAGAAGTCACCGAATTTAGCTCTGCTGCGAAATAGAAGCTATCACCAAGAGAAGGGATGCATGAACGGCTTCACATACCTGTGTGTATCTCCAGCTGCCACCTACAGCAACGGAGGAATACAGACTGTTCGATTACTCTGTATTGCACAGCAGAAATGAAGCCGTCTAGATCTGCTCAATGAAAAAGAATCATTTCTGAGACAGTGTTAACAAAAATTGGTGTGAGTGTTACAAAAATAATGAACAAGTCATTTCCTTACAACACAAAGAAACAGGGCTCTTCACTTCTCTTGCTCTCCCTTCACACAACCAGAGCCTATTTTCAAGGCCATCATTACAAACTTTCCAGTCCCTGCCCCAGATTTCTGAGAACAAGAGGCTCAGAACATTTTCTTTGATGGTACTATCTAACTTGGGGATCTCTTGTATATCTTGTATATCTAGTGCTCATTTGTTTTGGAAAGAACTATGGCAGAACATATGATGCAATTATCCTGATGCAAATACTGCATGAATATCACTACAATACAGCTCCATCTAACATGAAAAACAAGGAGCTCTAGCATTATATAAATTCTTGCTCTTCTTTTTTCCTTTAAGTCCCATCCACTGCTGCAGAAGCTGCCAAACAGTTGTCTGTGTGACAGAAAAAGCCACTTTTCTTGTTTTTCCCATCTGAGTACTCTTTGTTGGTATTGAGCTCCATTTCTCAGCTCTCTGGTTTCAGTTTTCTATAAACTCTCCAAGCACCTTCCATTCCAGCATCATCTTATCTCCAAGCATTGCTAACTTTTCCTCAAGAAAGGAGAGTGTCCAATTTCCGCAGGGCGCTAAGCCCTTTCAATTACACCTGGCTTCCTCGCCGGCAGTCACAACTTTTACCATTTTAGGTATCCTAAAATATCTATGGCGAGCTCTAGGGACGCTTAGCCAGACTTCTGTTAAGTAATCCAGACAATGCTGTTAATGGGTTTTTGGTGGCTTCAAACTGTTAGCAGATGGCACAGCACACAGCTTTGAGTGATTCATGAAATACAGAATACTGGAAGTGTCTCATCCCACTTCAAAGCACTGAACCAAAAGTCCAGCTGCACAGAATTTGGATGCTGCTGCATCATTTCCAGGGAAAACAACACTCTTTCTTTTTGCTCTCCTCTCCCTCACACAAACACTGTTAGCGGCCTCCAAAGCCAACCATAGACTACAGTGTCCTATATTGAATAAATAAATAAAAAAAAAATATTTCTGAGGCAGTCAGCCAAACATTCTCTTCTGGCTTTGACTTTTGTATTTCTATTTTACTGTACATGTTTATAAAATATTTTATGAACATAACACAAACCATCATTGGCAGTTCATCTGCCATCTGGTAACTGACAAAGAAAGAAAGAAAAACATGGAATTAGACTTTCCCACACATAAAGGAGATACGTAGATGTGCCATCTTTGTTTAACTAACATACTACTACCATGACATTATTAGAAATTTGACTTGAATGTTTTGTCATTGGGACAGTTCCTTTATGAATGTCACTGACATTAAGGATATGTTACTACAGCTTGGGACTGCTAGCTAGGAAGAAGACAGAAGCTAGAAAAAGCAACATCTGCAGCACACATCTGCAGCGTGTGCACTGAACCATCTCTCTAGAGTCACGGAATCTGACCGAGTTGAAGCACGAGAAGTACGGCACCAAGTGAAGGAAAAAGAGGAAAACTGAAATCTAGAAGCACATTAAGGTCCAGAGAGCCAGAATGACTTTGTGATTGCCATGCAAAACAGCTAATGCAGGAGCAGGAATCAAAATATTAAGCTAAGAATCAGAATACAGTGCTGTCTGAAAGCAATAATATAATTATGCATATAAACCCTACAAATACTTGAGGATTCTTTGAGACCTTATTTGATAAGCAGATTTTTAAATATTTTATTTTTTTAAATTTGATTTAAAACCCACCAAGTCCTGGACATAGCTATGATTTTGATGGTATTCAGTATGTTTTAGTTTGGTCCGGGACAATGCCGTCGGCTGCTGTGGTCTGATGAGCGCTGGGTACAGAGCAGTACGCAGCCAGGGCAGGCTGCCCTCCGCGGGAGGATGAGCTGGGCTAACAGGGAGGCAGGCAGGGCTGTGCCCTCACCAACAGCAGCACTGTCCCACCCTACCTGGCCAAGGTGAGCAGAGCAGGTCCACGACGGGGGCCAGGCTCGGGCATGGTCCAGGTCTTCACACAGGATACAAGGAAAGTCCAACATCAAGACAAGAAGCTGAACCAGCAGGTGAGGGTCAGGATCAGATCTGCAGAGAGTAACCAGGGTCAGGCACAAGCTGCAATCACCAGGCAAGTCCACAGCCTTGGGGCAGCTCTGAAGTCAAGCCTGAAGTCTGAGGTTCAGAGCCAGGGTACAGATTAAGGGGGTACACAGCCAGGCGCGGGCACGGCTGCAGCGCAGGGACCTTACGTGTACCAACGGGAGTGGGGAGGAAGGGGAGGATGTGCTTGGGGCTCTGGCAGGTGCTTTTTCAAGACTGAACAGCCGGAGGCTTTATTCTGGATCATACATTAAATGCAAGGTTATGTTATTTTCCACGTTTGTTGTGCAACAACGGCAAGTCAAATATATTTTTTTAAATGTATGTAGTGAAATGATCTCAAAAGTGAAAATATAGAATAACCCTCTTAATTTTAAGTGTAAAGCAAAGACTAACATTCTACACTCAAACTTTCTTCGACTTTTTTCTTCTCAGTTGTGAAATTCAATTTTCAGATAACTTTGGTTATAAAGTTTGTGTGCGCGTAACATTAATGACCCAGAATGCTTCCTACAGTCATAACAATTTTGAGGGGAAAGGAATAATTTGTCACACTACAAGTAAAGTGAAATTCAGGAGCACTCATATCTTTCTTTTAAACTGCCCTCAATTATTTGCTTCAGTACTTTTCCTTGCTTTAATTGATCAGACTTGTGGGTGACATTTCTAGTATCTTAAGTATTGAACATTCATTCTGACCAGGAAATTATAATGAAATTCTTATGGGAACTTTTACAAACAACTGCAATATCTTCAGTTAAGCAACTACTGAATAGATTCCCCAGGCAGAACCAAATCTCCTGGTTATTTTTATTGGACATTGGCTCTGCTTTTTGCAATGGGAGGAAGATCAGTTTATGTTTAATCAATGATTTATTATGAGTCACAAGAAGTGAATCAGGTTTAGTCGAACATGAATCACATACCACAGCATTATCTACTGCTACTTCCCCAGGGTAAATTTCTTGCTTCTTATGGAATTCACTGATGTTTTTATTGTCATGTCTGACTCTCACATGTTTCAAGCGTACTAAGAGGTTTAGATTCTTCATCACCTAACATCATGAACTTAACAGAAACAATTGCAGCAAATGCCAACAGAATTAACTTTCTCAAACAAACTGCAAGTCATTCACGTAACAACATACTTCAGATGGGGAACTGTTTGACGTAAAAGTAGAGAAGGAATTTTTAAAAGTCACAGCTAAATACCAGGTTCAATGTTCCCTAGACTTCAACGCCTGTTACAAGATGCTCAACACTGTGCCAAAACGCAAAATAAAGTACTAAGAAGAGGCTGTATATATTGAAAAGCTGCTCAAAGAAACACCAGAGTGGACTGTGTATAGGCCTAACCACATCCAAAAGACACACTCAGGATTCCTGTACTCTAAAAGAAAAGTGATCATCACAGGGATTAGCATTTGTAAATATCATTACAAATCAGTCAAATTTATTGCATAGATCTTCTGTTTACTATGAACAAAAAGACTGTCTACTGAAATATTTTAGGCAAATATTTGGCTTAAAGTCAGACACAAGATCTCATATAACTGTACAGACACATGTGAAAAGCCTACATGGTTATGCCCCTGTGCCATGTATTGAATTGAAAGGGGACATGAGCAGCTCTGAAGAGCAGCAAACCTCCTTCACCCCAAAACTCCCTACCTCTCTTGCAACTTTACACTTAGATTGCCACATAATTACTAATCATCTGGTGATCACAGAACAAACTACCTTTCATCCAACTTTTTTTTCTTTCTTCTGGAAAAAGAAAACAAAAAAGAATCTATTCTTTCTTAGGCTTTCCCATTATTATTCCCAATCTGATTTTACCACCTTATTCCAAATCTCCCTCACTCTCATTTCCCAGAGCCAAAACACATGATACAACTTGTTGATGTTTCTTCCTTTTTTTCCAAGGCAAACTGATGCAGAGAGCAAGAGACATTTCTCAGGATTCTTTGGCCAAGATACCAAGTTATGAAGCTGGAGATGATGAGACCTAGCAAGACTACTCCACAGCCTAAGCACGTGCTGGAAGTCTGCCGTACTTGTGTTTGGTGTACCAGCTGTCTCCACAAAGGGGAGATAGTTTCAGTAAGAATAATTCAACTTTCCAGAAACAGGAATTTCTCTGTTTTCATATGGCAGCATCTAAGTTCCCATAGTCATCACTGCATGCACATGTGTTCTCATTTATTTTCTCTTAGAACTAATAAGCAACTTCATGCTGCAAGATATGACTGCTGAACTTCAAAAAGCCTTAATCGCTAAACAGAATCCAAATTGTCTAAAAAGGGGTCCCAAGTCAGCCCTGTAGTAAAATGAGTTCTTACAAACTATGGATTATAAGTGCACAGACGGTTTCAAGATCTTAACAGTAAACAGTTGACCCTTAAAGGTGCGCAGATAACAGGAGAGATCTTTTCTGTAGAGTGTAATGAAAACTGTCAAGCCTCTCACAGCATCCTTAGCTAACCGCTACCTCTCATCTGAAGAACAGCACTACAGAGGACTCACCCCTGGTCAGTAAGGCCACATCAGCAAAATCTGTCTGTCTTCTGACGTGTACACACAGAGAACTTGGACAAGTTAAGTCGGTGCATTCAGTTGTTGGGTTTGTTGGCTTTTGTAGGCTTGCTAAATGGGACATGTCAAAGAAGCTACACAAACCTCCTTTCCCCCCAGTGTTTTTTCCATGGCACAGGAAATACTGTACAGAGATGTACAGATGAGTTCTGGATAATGAGTCTCAGGTATCTGGGACAGCACAATCCTATAGCCCTTCCCTCTCCATTTCTCAGCATAGTGTGAGACCTCCCCTGAGACAAGCCCTCTCTATCATCTGTCAGGCAGGCAAGAAGTAGTTTTCTTGTTAGTATGTAGACAATGTTAAGCAATAGTCTCTACCAGTTCCTGTCGAGTGGGACAGTAATGTCTGTCGCACTTCCATGTATCAACATTTAATTCTAATGCATTCTTTCCTTCATGTAATCAAGCAGGTACGGCAGTGAGACAAGATACAGAAAACTCAGTACATTCCTCACTCTCCTTTTACTTTTTACCAGAGTTGAAAGTGAGTTTACATGAAGGGAAAAAACCCCCAAACCCAAAACACAAACCCGATACCTCATCTTATGCTGGTAACTTGCAACAGTCTAAATATTCTCTGAACTGTGAAAGCAATGGTTTGGAGGAAGACACAAGTCACTGTAAAGATACCACTTCTTCCCACACCACAGCTTCAAGTTAAAAGATTAGATATATGAACATAAATACTTTTGTCATCCTCAGGGCTATTGTAACAATATACATTTCTCTTTTCCCTAAATTACTAGAGCATTTCCAGAATTAAAGTCACAGTCTGTTTGGCTAGTTACACCTTTCTGATAAAATAAGTATCGCTCACGGACATACACAGTTCCTAAAGACACTCACACCATGCTTCATCACTCTAGAGAGCAAATCCTTGCTCTCTTGTTACATAAGTGGAGATACAGATATGGAGGTCAGGATGCCATTTAAAAGATGGAACAGCAGAAAAATAAATGAAAAGCTGCTGAAGAAGCTTCATTTGTAAATCTCTTCTTTATCCCCTTAAAACCAAACTGCATTTTCAACAGTAATCTAGGAATCTGTAGGCATGTTTAGATCACCTCTAAGTGCTACCACATTTAGACTTCAAAGTAAATATTGAGCACAAAACTTCCTGAAATGCTCTGTAGATTTCTAAGTGACTGAGAAACAACTAAAGTATTACTGGAAAAATAAGAAGTGGAATGAGAAAAATGTGGTACGAGAAAAAGGTCATAATATTATCTTTCACTCTTGGAAAAGAATTTTTCTATTGAGAAACAAAATTCATAAGTGATGATGCTGTTTTATTTTTTGAAGCACACCACATAGTAACCACAATGAGTTGAATCAAGTCAAATGCGTCCAGACTGCTCAGGTTAGTTTAAATACTACCAGCAGAGTTATGCATGTGTTTTATTTCCTCAAGACTTACTCTTTGCTTTTCCATCACCTGCAAAAGCACAATAGCTTAATAATATCGTAATAGACTTGACAGGGAACATTGAACCACAAACTGGTCTTACACAATATAATATTGTCCATTAAAGGACAAGAAAATGTGACCTGTTGCTATAAAAACTATTTTTCAGCTTTTGCTGTGAAGAAATGGTAATTCACGTACACGCTTGCACACACATTTGCAGAAAGTGTTTCAAATAAGAGGCGCTACGGGATGTTCGAGTCAGAAATACCTTACAGTTATTTCATGTTTTCTTATTTAAATTGGGATACAGCAATTATCATGGTAGCAGACTGCCATCAATAACAGTAGCAAAATTAATATAAATATTTGCTTAAAAGCACACTTTATTTTTCATTCACCGAACTGTAAATAACAAATGCTGATAAAGTTGCAGATGATTGCTTAGTTATTGTCAGAGAAGTAACCCTAACAATTAGTAATGTGTACAGTTAAAAAAAGTTAAATACTAATATAATCTCTAATTGATCTAACTGAAGCACAAACAAACTGCACAAAATATGGAAAATACTTGCTTATCATGGCAAAACATTTAACTAGACTTGAAAAGTGCCTTCAATATAACAAACTCTGTTAGATCTTATTAGCAGAGGGAAGTGAGATTATCCAGATCAGACAAAAAGGCTCCATGGCTAAGCCACAAGTGTTGCAAAAACTGGTTATTACACATAGCAGAGAAACGTGCCTTAATTTCAGTTAACCTTTGAAGTGTAACTGTGGGAACAACTTTACATTACCATCACTTTTGCTAAATAAGAGATTTCTTGAACATAAAAGATTGAGAATGCTAGCAGAACTTACTGTGAGCTATGTTACTATTTTGATCTTACGGGATAAAAATATATTAAATGAAAAAAACCCAAACAAACCAAAACCAACCGAACAACACTGCATATAGATGACTGATTTAAATATCCCTATCAGGTATTCACAAAAAAAGAACTATAACATACAAACATAACTATTTTCTCTGTAGTTGCTTCCCTAAGGATGCATTTCTATTTTTATTTTATTTCACATGAATGCTCAGAGACATTGAAGAAAATCTGTATTTTATAATCCTGCATAGCTCCCATCTCAGAAATGCATAATCTTTGAGAGAAAGAAGTTTCACTAGCAAGGCACAAAGTTACCAAGTCCATACATTCTTAACAATCTAATTTTGACTTTAACGTAATTTTTTTGCTCCTCAACAAAACTAGTATCTGTAACATACTTCCCCTATTAATAAAGCTTTTGTTCTCATTATTCAAGGTTTTCTGAGCACTCGGCAAGGATTTACATTGAATACAGCCTCTGGGTAGCAAATCATGTTAAAATGCTTTTGTGGGAAAACCAGCATTCCTTCTCAAAGGTATCTGGTGAACACAGGCTATAAACTTGACACTTCTTCACTGAACTCATTTCCTATCACACTTTGAGGTCAAAACCAAAGTTGATCAAGGTTCCAACACTTATTCTTTGGTGGGCACATGTATTTTGCTCTAGGGGTAATGACACTGCCAGTTTGATGTGGCTTAGTCATCCTACTTACACCCACAAATTTTCAAGGGACTTCTTAACATACAAGATTCAAAAACAGTCTGACAGTATATGCATCAACTCTAATTCTTCCAGAGATCTCCTTGCCTTCAAGCTATTCAGGCTGATTAAGCAAGCATTATTGTCTTTGAGCAATGGAGTGAAGAGTTTTACCTTTCTCAAGACAGAATTGAAGTAGTACTTCCAGCTCTGAAGACAACTAAAACATTCTGCGTTTAATGTTCATCAGAAACCACAATGTTCCATGTAGCCATCTTACAAATCCAATAAGGCTGGTTGCTACCACTGCCATGCTAAAACATGCTTTAACTTACAACAAGGTTGATCAGCCACTTACTATAGAAATATATAACGTGACTGAGTTTAGGATAAAATATTGCTACAAGGTTTAGTAGCAACCACAAATGTCTAGAAAGGTGGAACTGTTTCCCTTCCAACCCAGTAGTAAGCCAACTTTTAAGGAAGCTGCAGGATAATCAACTGAAAAGGTCTGATCACAGAAACCACAGAGAAGTTAACATGAAACTGATTTACTGATATAATACTGATGGATAAAGGACACAAAGAGCTCAGCCCACGCTGTAAGATCACACCTGAAGTCTGACACACATGACATGGACACTAACACATGCCCCATCTTGGACAGGTAAATATTGTTATTCATCACACCAGTAAGTCCTCTATCACTGGCTAAAAAGACAGGATTTTTGTTTTTGGAAAGTGAGTACAAACTGAAAGCAATAGGTGATTTAGTATTTTGAAGTTTTTGTGCAAATTCTATTACTTGGTCAGGGAACAAGACAGAATGTCTCAAAGTTCACAACCAGTGCTCTTGAGAACTGCTTCCTCTCAACCAGTCATCTGGAAATAAATACAGGTCTGCACTTTCTCTGGATGCACTACACAAACCATGGTGAATGCTGTTAAAGCTCAGGTTCATAGTCTATTAGGCATCATGTGAGCTAACAATTTTTCATGTATATTTTCTTTAGCCTGTAGAAATGCAAGGTAACACACTTTTAGAACTTTCCTTAACAATGACAAATGCAGCTATGCTTAAAGATTTCATTACAGACTGCAGGTAAAACACTGACTTGAATTTATCATTACAAGATGCGAATATAATTTCAAACAGCTCCTTCACTTGCTGATAATCACCTATTTTACATAGTGCTATGACAAGACTACCAAAGTCAACAGAAGATACCAAGAGAAAAAAAGACTTTTACAAGTCTTTGGGCAACAGGAAATAGCAGCTGTGTGGCAGAATTCTTCACAGAAACTGAGCTTGATGCTTACTCTTATTATAGCCAAATTTCAGTTCTGACAGCTATACCACACCGTATGTTTATACCAGCAGAAAGCAGCAGCGCTTAAAGTAAGTCAGAACACAAACCTTTCACAACCCTGCAGACAGCAAAATACAATACCTCAAAACTGTAAAGTGGATTAAGGTCCAAATCTCTATTTTGATTTTTTTGGCACCTTTAATTTGGTAATTCATCAACTTCATATACAACTTTATATTCATGTGACATTGTCCTAAGAGTAGGCAACATACAAATAATTGCCTTTAAAACCAAGATACACATTACGAAAAATGGTTTTACAAGCTTGGTGGAAATGGTAAAAAATTAGCATATGGATTTTGATCAGGAAAAAGAGAGTCTATAATTAACGAAGTACACTAGCTTTGAGTTGCTCTACTTCTGTATTAAATACTCTTTAAAAAAATAAATAAATCATACATTGGACTAACAAATTTTGTTAACATTTCATCTTTACATCCATCCTCTTTTTTTCATCCCACAAATCCAGAAAGTTTGCTTGCAAAATGTTAGTCTAATTTCTCAAAAAAAATTACTATTAACATTTGTTGACAATTGCAAAAATAATTCGCTGCTTTAGCAAAATTCTTTTTCTTCTTGTACATGCTCAAGCATGTATAAGCATGTACTCTCACATACAGTTTATGTTCTCAAACTGATCAATTTTGTACAAAACACAGACATGTATCTCATGTTCGTTTCTGAAAGAAATCTTACCCTTCCAGTTGCAGCAATGATCCAGTGGATCCTTTCAGCAGTAGGAGAGTACGGTATATGTTTTTTTACTTCAGCCAAAATTTTATCCTGCCAAAGACATATGAAGCATCAACAGGTAACAGAATTTGTTTCATATCAGGGTTTCAAAAAAATCTCTAAATATAGTAGATTATCATCATACAAGCCTACAAAATCCAAAGGACCTCACAGTTCAATGAAGTTCGCCTATAGGCAAAGTAAGTGAAACAAACATCTTTCACTGGTTTTAAGCATCTTCCAAACAATCCAAGTTCTTTTGCTGGTTTTTCTTTCTGTTTCTTGTCTGAGTCTTTTAAGAAGAAACTGGAAATTTTCTAAATGAATTTATATACACTATACGCTAACAGCGTAATTCAAGTATTATGTCTTGTTACAATGGCCCGTTACTATCCTTACCAAAACAATCTGCCTATCTATAGTTCACGTATAAGCAGCAATAAGAAGGTAGGAGACCACGCGAGCTCCATTCCTCAGACATTCCCTTTGGTCTGTGGAAGACAGGTCAAGCACCTTCCATTACAACATTGTTATTAACAAGCATCTTCCATACATGTTTTTTCTTATACTAAATTACCCACCAAGGTCGATTAAAAAGCACTGTTTTAAAGACTTAAATTTAATGTATTCTAGAACCTGTACCTACCTTATATCCAAGAATATTAACTCCCCAAAACAGTAACGTGCATTCTTTCTAACCCAAATTTAGAATGCGTATACTCAAAGTCGCAAGGCTGATGACCTCCAATACATATCCTAATCATCTTACCCAATAATAAAATACCACAGAAGAAAGTTTGCCAAAATAAAAATGGGAATATTTATTATCTTTTCTACTAAAGCAATGCAGATCTTTTGAGATTATACATTGGTCTTTGCAAATGTTTCTACAGCTAAATTCATACTTTCCAATTCTGTAAAAAAATTAGACACATACTTCATAAAAACAAAGATGCAGGGTATGTCACTGAACAACTGGAGAGTATTGTAATCGTTAGTAGGGATGAGCAAAGAAAGCTCATGCTTATACTTAAACTCTGGCATTTGTATCATTATCATATACTCAAGTGGGACAAAACAGGTACATTTTTCTTGCACATTTTTAGGTCTACTTCCCAAGCTTTTAGAAATCAGATAGACTGTTAAATACTGAATTTGACCAAGAAAACCTAAACATTACTTAGCAGTACAACATGCACAAGATGCAGGGGAAGGAAGAACTTTAGACCCGTGCATACAGTACAAGACAAACTGTCACAATTGTCAAACGTGCGCTGGACAAAATTTGAAGTTTATGAAAAGTTTTATTTGTTGTCATGAAAATAATTTCAGAAGCACATAATTGTATGTATTTTGCACAATCATCTTCACTTGGCCTCCTGAACTTTCTTGGCATTCTGTTTTTCTTTCGCCTAAAAAACAAAGGAAGATGATGTTAAGCTCTAAGACAAAGATCATCTTTTTTTGAGCTTTGAATGACTACTCATCACATTTTTGAACATTCAACAAAATATGCTGGAGAAAGAGACATTTTAAATGCAGATTTAGACCCTTCAGAAGTATGGTATTCCTATTTTACCAGGTTTATATATAAAGCTTTTTAAGAATACATATAGATTTAAATATTTAAGACAAAAGAAACTAGGTCACTTACATAGGGGAAAAGGAGAGGTGGAAAAAAGCACTATATTTCAAACATAATTTAAACTTTGCTTTTTACACCTCCACATTCATTTAATTTAATATAGAAATAACTCTTCCTAATGAAGACATTTTATGTCACAAGAAAACGCTGCATTCAGATATAGCGAGTATCACAAATTAAACTCAAACAACCAAGATCTGTGGTTTTTAGATCCTTCAAAAGAGCAGAGTGGAAAAAAACCCACAACAGTTCCTACAAGATATTTGCTAACGGATTCTCGTATAGCTTGTATCAATTGATAGATAGTTCAAATTGACAGGAAACTAGCATTTTTCTTCCTTATGAATTTAGTGAAAAAAGTTTAGGCTAGAAGAGGGGACAATTCAGATGCAACACTAGCCATCTTTCTGTCAAAATATTTTTTTCATTCTGGACCAGATTGCTGCTTGTTTCCACTTAGTATTGAGCAGAACTGGATCTAATTCACTGATTTAGAATTAAGATTTGTTATCACTAGCTGCTCAGGTCCACTGGAAGTTTACTTGTAAAAAAAGCTTGATGGTGTTATAAATAACTCTTATTAACATGAAACTAGATTAAGACTCCACAAGTTACCCAAAGAAGGAAAAAGATTAAAAACTCTTTTTTCCTTATAATAATATAGAGATCTTTTTCAGTATGAGTTCAAAATTAGGGATACTCTTTATGGCACATGAGCACATATGCAAGCCAGCACTGATCTTACTACAATTCAAGTCCTTGACTAGCCATACAGTTTAATAACCTTGGCACAGTGATGGACACACTTTAATCAACCTTAAGAGTAAATCAATGTTTATTGCCAGACACATTAAAAAGGCGAAAACAATGAGCCAGTATATCAGTACAAGAACAGAAAAAAAAGAGAATAAATTTCAAGCTACCTTAATTACCAGAACCTTTGTGCAAAGGTTGCCATCTAGTGTTGAGAGCTAGATAAATCAACAAAACTGATAAAAGAGTCCAGGTTGGTGAAAGGGATCAATCTTATATATACACGTCTGTGTCTATATATGCATTTAAATAATCTTTGGTTCAAAAAGTATATCAAGATAGTATAAGGGAGTTCTAGCACATACTAACTGGAGCTAATATCACAAATTTCACAGGACTTTTAATTTGTTGTGCAGAAAACCCCCAAATCATATGTGTCTTGTATTGTAGCATCTTATGCCCTGTAATGTGATCGTTTAGCTGATCTTGAATTGGTTCTTCCTGTATCACAAGTAGAAAAATTTGTTTAGATTATCAAAGGGGAGATACAGTTTGCCTTTGCATAATAGCGCAAAGTTGGTTGGTCCCACAATCTCCAGTCTCCATAGGACTTGTGCCTCTGGAGACCTGCAAGGGACGATCAGGTAAACTAGCGATGTATCTGAATGTAGCTGCTTAAACAAACCAACCCACGCCATTTATGCTGCTACAATATTTGACTGCATTTTCAATTTTAAGTAAGAGGTATAAGTAATTATAGTAAAGTTTAAATCAGCTGGGAAATACTCACTTTTTCTACTAATGGTATTAACTGCTGGTGCTCTGCTAGAGTCTTTAATAATTCCATGATAAAAGGCAGGTAGTTATGTTTTCTTCTAATATTTTCAATCTAAAAATAAATTAAAACCATTAACAGAATTATTATATGACTAAATGGGATTTTTTTCCCATCCCTATCGTTCCCTCCCCCCCCAATAACTGGAGTGTGGTTTATTTATTTATTTATTTTTTAATTCAGGCAGATAAAAATAAAGTCAAAGCAGTAAAATTCTGAGCACACATTGAGAAAGTACATGTCAGATGAATTTAAAGCTTAAGGCACAAATTCCCCACACAGTCTTTTGTCATACTAGCTGAAAAACCCTAAATGATTAAGTACGTTATATGGTTTAGATACCGCTCTAACACTGACAAGTGTTGTTATTTAACCTACTCACTGTTTTCTCCCCCTCAACTTAAATCACAGTTTGACCCTGCATAGTTGTGGTCTCAGCCTAGGCTTAAGGCTTAAACATTTCTGTAACACCAAAGCGTAACTGTTATCGTTATACTGAACACTTTGCAGCTTTTGCCTTTCTGAAGGACTGAACCACTGTAGAAGACTGATTTTTTTAACTGAGAGGAATGACCTCCATAGACCCCAAGTAGGTATCCTAACATATAAAAAAAAAGTGGACTTTTAAGCAGTTTCCACAATATTTCCATACAGTTAGGAATTTTAAGGTGTTTTGCCTGCCATTTCATTTGTTTGCTTACTCTCTTGCTTGGTAAAGGACATGCTTTGGTTTTGGGTTTTGGTTTGCATGTTGTTTTTTTTTTTTGTTTTTTTTTTTTTTTTTTTTTTTTTTTTTTTTTTTTTTTTTTTTTTTTTTTTTTTTTTTGTTTTTTTTTGTTTTTGATATAGTTTCTTGAATTGCATCCTGATGCTGTGGAACAGAATGTAGTGACACTGCTTTAGAGATAGGTAACTAACACTTTATAACTTAACACATATACTGTAGAAATGTATTTGAATTTATCATTTTAATTACTGAAGTCTTGGTCTGTACCTTGTAGAAACTACTGAAAACATTTATTTCATTTTTAGTGAAAAACCACAAAATCTAATGAAAACATTTCCTTAATTTCTTTATCCTTTGATATAGTCAACTTTTATTTTAATACTTATTTTTAATCTAGTGTGGTGGTTTAACCTAGATGCTAGGCATCCACCAAGCTGCTCTATCACTTACCTCCTCAGCAGGACATGNACCAATACACAGCACAGCACTATGGGGGCTGCTGGGGGGAAAATTAACTCCATCTCGGCCAGACCCAATACAATCTCCACCCCTTATTCCATACCATTTGCACCATGATCAAGTCCCTCATACTTTAATACACACACACACGTCTATATATCTTATAACCGTTCCATTGTATACCGTCTATACCCCTCAAAAATAGGCTAAGGGATTAAAAAAACCAAACAAACAAAAAACACGCCACCAAACTATTTGGTAACCCAGCTTTTTTCCCCTCAAAACACTCTTTTAAAGTGATTAGGGAACTATCAAAAAAAGTTGCAAGTGATGGTCTTGGAGAAACTTTCCCATACCTCATTTTCCTAAATACTGCATGCCATTATAAAGAATGATATGCTTTCAGCACAGAGACATGAAGTACTTATTTACAAAAAAAGCAGAACATGCCAATTGTGTCTTCAGTGCTTCCCACACAGGAAAAGACAGCAGGTAAACTATAGCAAAAGAACAATTAAAGTANAAGTAAGAGGTATAAGTAATTATAGTAAAGTTTAAATCAGCTGGGAAATACTCACTTTTTCTACTAATGGTATTAACTGCTGGTGCTCTGCTAGAGTCTTTAATAATTCCATGATAAAAGGCAGGTAGTTATGTTTTCTTCTAATATTTTCAATCTAAAAATAAATTAAAACCATTAACAGAATTATTATATGACTAAATGGGATTTTTTTCCCATCCCTATCGTTCCCTCCCCCCCCAATAACTGGAGTGCGGTTTATTTATTTATTTATTTTTTAATTCAGGCAGATAAAAATAAAGTCAAAGCAGTAAAATTCTGAGCACACATTGAGAAAGTACATGTCAGATGAATTTAAAGCTTAAGGCACAAATTCCCCACACAGTCTTTTGTCATACTAGCTGAAAAACCCTAAATGATTAAGTACGTTATATGGTTTAGATACCGCTCTAACACTGACAAGTGTTGATAATGAAAGCTGAAGAGCTTATAGGAATGCTCTGTACAAAAAAAAGAAGTTATGACTCACACATCAATGTCCTTCTAGTAAAAACAAACAAAAAAGTCCTACTTAGTAAGAGGCCGCTGTTACATACAGCAGCATAATTAGCAACTCCAGCAAGAAAAGACTGATCAGCCTTCTGGTCACACAGAGCAACTGCTTTACAGGAGTTCTGGAATTCGCTGTGCTTAAAAAAATATTTTAAAGTGAGAAAGATACAAAGAAGCAGCAAAACAAAGGGAGCTACAGAGACCATTACAAACTGACTTGTAAGCCTTATGCTACAAGGAAAGAAACTGGTAATTTACCTGCAATTCAGGAATGGAACACGAGTTTACATAACATCCTCTTTCTAGTACCCATCCAATTCCTTCAGATTAATTGCAAGTGCCTGCTATACATATAAAAGCTGGCTTTTTCCTTACAATTTTTCCAACAATTTAATCAGAAAAGCAAAGATTACATACCTTATATCTTTTTAATTTTTGGTTCTCTTCTTCAATTAACATCTGGTATTTTGCAACTTCTGACTGTATAGAACTTAACATATTGCTACTTTGATCTGTATCCATAGGTTCCTCCTTCCACAAAACAGAAAATGTTAAATGGATGACATTACTGCACTTTCTTTTAAATTAAAGCAAGTCTGGTCTTTATAGTATTGCTATCACAGAAAGACTCAGTTTTGCTTACAAACTTATAGGAACTCTATACATTTCTGCAGCTAGTTATAAGCACATTAGCTCCATTATCACAGCAAGTTAGTCAAGACAGAGTCACAATGATGTGGTCATACTGTACCAAGTGCTCAAATTAGCTCACTCAGAACTAACCAGAGCTGCATCAGTGCATCCACCCAGCACTGCACTGTGCTGGACAGATATGTAGTAATCCTTCCCTGCTCTTTTTAGTGATACTCCCTTTGGAGCAAGGGAAGGAGGTGAGTAATAAAGCAAAGACACAGAACTATTATCAGAGAACTACTCCATTAACTTAAATGCAATAGCCTACCTCTGCAAGTTGCTGCTGTAATTCTGCAATCCTCTGCTCATAGATCATCTTTCTGTCAGATACAATAGCCATCAAGTTAAATCTTATCTCACCTTCGCTGTATCTAAATGAGGAACAACAACAACAAAAACCACCTTTCAAAATTAATCTTTAACATGACAACTCAAAATCTTCCTCCATGATTTCCTTTGTTATAAGGGAATACATCTGGGGACACACACACGCACAACCCCCCCTCCCCAAAACCCCAAATAAACACCAAACAGTTCTATTGAATTAAGTTGTGCTACAGATCCAATCCTGCCATGAAATAAAATTAGACCTCAGATGAGCACTATCCAATATATAACTCGTAATAACAGGCTCTCCCAAAATATTCCTGTCTGTGGTCACAAGAAATAAGTATTTGAAACNTACCAGTTGCTCCAGAAGACAAATAGAAAAATGAATGTCCCCAGTTCCTTTCCCTACCCGTCAGCTCCTTATTGCTGAGCAGACATCATATGGTATGGAATACCCCTTTGGTCAGTCTGGGTCAGCTGTCCTTGCTATGTCTCCTCCCAAGATCTTGCCCACCCCCAGCCTACTGCTGAGGAAGGTAGAGAAATGTTGGAGAGATCACCTTGGTGCTGTGCCAGCACTGCTCAGTACTGGCTGAAACACTGGTGTGTTATCAACACCTTGCTGGTTACCAATACACAGCACAGCACTATGGGGGCTGCTGGGGGGAAAATTAACTCCATCTCGGCCAGACCCAATACAATCTCCACCCCTTATTCCATACCATTTGCACCATGATCAAGTCCCTCATACTTTAATACACACACACACGTCTATATATCTTATAACCGTTCCATTGTATACCGTCTATACCCCTCAAAAATAGGCTAAGGGATTAAAAAAACCAAACAAACAAAAAACACGCCACCAAACTATTTGGTAACCCAGCTTTTTTCCCCTCAAAACACTCTTTTAAAGTTATTAGGGAACTATCAAAAAAAGTTGCAAGTGATGGTCTTGGAGAAACTTTCCCATACCTCATTTTCCTAAATACTGCATGCCATTATAAAGAATGATATGCTTTCAGCACAGAGACATGAAGTACTTATTTACAAAAAAAGCAGAACATGCCAATTGTGTCTTCAGTGCTTCCCACACAGGAAAAGACAGCAGGTAAACTATAGCAAAAGAACAATTAAAGTACCCTAAGAGAGCTTCTTCACTAGAAGCTATGCAAGTACCTATATGCCAGATTAGAAGATGTATGTACAAACATAGAATGACTCTATACGTGAAGTTCACAGAATCTCCTGATTAGCCTTTGTTATTAACTGATGCATAAACATTCTCCATAACTGATAATGAAAGCTGAAGAGCTTATAGGAATGCTCTGTACAAAAAAAAGAAGTTATGACTCACACATCAATGTCCTTCTAGTAAAAACAAACAAAAAAGTCCTACTTAGTAAGAGGCCGCTGTTACATACAGCAGCATAATTAGCAACTCCAGCAAGAAAAGACTGATCAGCCTTCTGGTCACACAGAGCAACTGCTTTACAGGAGTTCTGGAATTCGCTGTGCTTAAAAAAATATTTTAAAGTGAGAAAGATACAAAGAAGCAGCAAAACAAAGGGAGCTACAGAGACCATTACAAACTGACTTGTAAGCCTTATGCTACAAGGAAAGAAACTGGTAATTTACCTGCAATTCAGGAATGGAACACGAGTTTACATAACATCCTCTTTCTAGTACCCATCCAATTCCTTCAGATTAATTGCAAGTGCCTGCTATACATATAAAAGCTGGCTTTTTCCTTACAATTTTTCCAACAATTTAATCAGAAAAGCAAAGATTACATACCTTATATCTTTTTAATTTTTGGTTCTCTTCTTCAATTAACATCTGGTATTTTGCAACTTCTGACTGTATAGAACTTAACATATTGCTACTTTGATCTGTATCCATAGGTTCCTCCTTCCACAAAACAGAAAATGTTAAATGGATGACATTACTGCACTTTCTTTTAAATTAAAGCAAGTCTGGTCTTTATAGTATTGCTATCACAGAAAGACTCAGTTTTGCTTACAAACTTATAGGAACTCTATACATTTCTGCAGCTAGTTATAAGCACATTAGCTCCATTATCACAGCAAGTTAGTCAAGACAGAGTCACAATGATGTGGTCATACTGTACCAAGTGCTCAAATTAGCTCACTCAGAACTAACCAGAGCTGCATCAGTGCATCCACCCAGCACTGCACTGTGCTGGACAGATATGTAGTAATCCTTCCCTGCTCTTTTTAGTGATACTCCCTTTGGAGCAAGGGAAGGAGGTGAGTAATAAAGCAAAGACACAGAACTATTATCAGAGAACTACTCCATTAACTTAAATGCAATAGCCTACCTCTGCAAGTTGCTGCTGTAATTCTGCAATCCTCTGCTCATAGATCATCTTTCTGTCAGATACAATAGCCATCAAGTTAAATCTTATCTCACCTTCGCTGTATCTAAATGAGGAACAACAACAACAAAAACCACCTTTCAAAATTAATCTTTAACATGACAACTCAAAATCTTCCTCCATGATTTCCTTTGTTATAAGGGAATACATTTGGGGACACACACACGCACAACCCCCCTCCCCAAAACAACACCAAACAGTTCTATTGAATTAAGTTGTGCTATAGATCCAATCCTGCGATGAAATAAAAT
>VXBL01004000.1:1812933-1827473 GCA_013400195.1 Aramus guarauna | reverse complement strand
TGATTTAAAACTGTCAACCCCCCCCCCCCCCCCCCAAAAAAAAAACCAACAAAAAAAACCCAAACCAAAACCCCACCACAAAACATGATATAGTTGACAATACTTGCACAAGACTGTTGCACAGTTTTTACTTTCTCATTACTGTTGCCTGTTAGAAAATGTTGGAGACTTCTTCACACAGTGTAAAGAGTACATTCAACAATTAGACTAGCAGGCCTTTCAGAATTTAAATTCTCCAAATGGGATTCAGCAGTAATGCTTCACTTACAAAAAAGTCTTCAAGTAAAAGACTTTGAAAATTATTTTCTAAAAATGGCGTAAAATCAACTCTGCTTCTAACACATTTGGGGCTGCAGTTTGGGGTCAGAACTGAGAAGTAGAAAAATTTCCATAGTATGTTTTTCTAGCTTAAATTTCTACAACAAGCCACATACGTAAGGAAAACTTGTTTTCTGTAAATACCAGTTGTATAGATATAGTTATTATCTGGTACTTTAAATTATAAGCACATACCCAAGCTTTTATCCATGGTAACAGCACTCCTAGTTTTAACTCGTGAAGACCCACAGCTGTCTAACAGAGTTAATCTTGCTCTTCCTTTTTCAGAGTACTAGCAGGATCTCACTTCACTACACACATATCTGCTTTGATTAATCATACAGGAACACAGTGTATTTGAGACTTATCTATCATCACATCTGGCTTATGCTTGGCAGTAACTTCTGAAGTCACACAGTGATATGTGCATAAAAACAATGCATAAGCGTCATTCCTTAGAAATTCAGTTGAAAGCCTTTAATTGAAGGAAATTAAGAATACGGAATTTTTACACATATATAAGGTGCTATATTTTAAAAGCATCATGACCATTTACTTTTGTATACGTTTCTCTATGACAGGCCGTACAGCACTTATCCAGTCATCTTGATTGCATGCACCTAGTAAAAACACAAAGAAATAAAATTACTCTTCTTTGCAAAATTTATTGCAAATTCAAGATTTGTATAATTCAGGTTTACAAACCTACTTCAAAGTAACAAGTTTTTCCTTGGCAACTGCAGTCTCAAATTACTGAGGTGATTTTTTTACAGAAGGTGGAAGACACACTCTTTACTAACAATATTTAAAGTACTGGCCAAAGCAATGGAGTAAATCTAAATTTTAAGGGCATAAGCATCTAATGTTTATTTTGTTGATAACAAGAAACAATGAGGGGAGAGGGGGAACGCTATGTAAGATTTTTATGACACAAGAAGTTAGTTGGTATGACAACATAAAAGTAGACAGCAAAAGAAAAAAGTATGAATAGCTACAGCTGTTTCATTTAGACAAAAAGTTAATACTATGTAGATGTTAAAAAGTCAGACATAGAAAAAATATAAAAGGATATAGGATAGATAACTTGATTTTAAGATAAATTAGAGAATAATTACAGGTAATTTTTGAAGTTGATAATGCCTCTTTAACAATTTCAAGACCTTAAACGAAATGAAAAGGCTCATGATCTTGTGATGATAAAAGTTATGTTACTGGTAGGTCTGCAGACTGTATAGTCTCTCTAGGTAGACTAAAGATGAGATTTAGCAGCAAGCCATTACTCAGCCTTGAAATAAATACAACTGTCAAGAAAATTGGAAAAAACACTCTGGAAATGGAACGTGGAACATTTTGAGATATCAGACTCAAAGGAAAGCACAGACGTGTGATAGGCACTGTAGAGCTTTTCAATACACAAGCTGGCGCACACATCGCAAGTTAAGATTACAAGACAAAACAGGAATAAGTCTTACAGAGACTAAAAGTATGCTAAAGGTAGCTATTCTCTTTGACATCATTAGGAAAATATTTGTTATCTAAGAAAAGGGCACTGTTTAAATGTCAGCCACATTATGTATAAAAAGTGGTATGGAGTCGGCTGTATACGTGATCCCACAGAAGAAAAAAAAAAGATAAAAAAAGGGATACTTTATAATCAACCTGGAAAAAAAAAAAAAAAAAGCTTTGAAAACATAATATGGGTCATGTGTGACAATACCACAAAGGAAGACGTGGGGAAAAATATCAGCAAAAGTAGTTGCACGTATTCAGTAAGGAAAGCAAAAAAAATTACATGGTTTTATCAGGTTTCTTTAGAGACAGCTTAGAACAACACTGTATTTCCTCAGGTAAGGAAAGCAAACATCCACTAGAAGTGGGGTATGTAAACTCTTCTCTTGCAACAAAACTATTAAGGTATTACAAGTCCACTGGATTGCATGGCCTGTTTGTTTGATTACTGAATGAAAGGAGAAATAATCAGAAACCTGGAGGAAGTGTAAAAAAATTGCATTTCCAAGACAACAAAAACAAAACACTATAAATGACTGCAAAGAAGTACGAGGCTGAATAGTGTATTAAGATAACATTAAAGATATACTTTATTTCAATAATAACCTGGTTTGATCCTATAACATACAACCAGTTTATTGCAATAAGCTATTGTTAAAATTAAGTACGTTCAGAAAAAAATTACCTAAATCAATTGGTCCTTCCCTTAAGCCATCTAGTTCATATAGCCGTCCATTAACAGGAACATAGCTTACAAAGTGAAATGCATCTTCTTCTTTTGCTGAAGACTTTGCATCAAATTCAAACATCTGTTGTCTGCAAAGAAAATTAAAAAAAAAAATAAATTTGAGATGAAAGAGAATTTGCTTAAATTCTGCCTAGATTTAAAACATGTGTTACCTGGCAAAACTGTTGTGAACCTGCCGAATCACTTCTGAGTTGCTTAGTGCCAGACCTTTCATCTGCAAGTAAATACCAAAATTAAACCGTAAGTTGATGTAGATGCAACACTATAATACTTAAAATACAGAAAACAGTAGGCACTTACCGCAGCATCAAAGCTTTGTGAAAATTCTTTAAATTCTGACAAAGTCTCTCCTAGATGGATATCTTGATGAGCACAATTTAATAGCACACTTACTATGGCTTGAGTAGCACAAGCATTATTTATTACCTAGAAAAAAATACAAGCGTTGAGAATTTGTTCAGTACTGCCACACCACCTCCCGAAAGCAATTAGTAAAGAACATAAAAGAAACACAGAAACTCTCTGATCTTAGTGGAACGACAAAGTACTATTCAAAGCAACCTGCATAAATTACGTTGATATATCAATTTTCTTAAAAAAGTCAACTCTCCCAAACTCTGTCTTTCAAATAATCAGAATTCCTACCAAGAGTAGGAGCTCAAAAAATAATCATTTGGGGCAATAAAGCACATTATGAAACCTAGAATTTTTATTTAAAGGTTGTATTGGACAAAACATTCCATATACCCTAAGGGTAAACTAATAAAGTTTATAAGTGTTCCAAGATATAAAGATTTAAAAAAAAAATAAATTGTTTGCTGAATAAGCCATAAAAACCCCTTAAATTTCTCACTTGTTCTCAATTTACAATATACCTATCCTTTTCAACATTTTAAATTACTAGTTTGTGTGACACTATTCCTTAGACTTATGTTAAATATTCCATTTTTAGAAAATATAAACACAACCCTTCACATTACAGCCATGTCTGATGTTGCTTAGTAACAGCTAAACTAAAATACAGTAATTCAAGAAAGTGAGACAAGAGACTACAAGGATTATTAAACATTATCTGAGATTCAATTATAAGCGCAGCAATCAAATGGTTTAAGGCCATACAAGAAAGACTTCATATTAGCAGGTTTTTCCCCAGTGAGCTATAGGCTAGGAAAAATAACGTACCTTCAGTCTATGAGACTATTTTGCAAATGAAAATGCTACTTAAACCTTAGGACTGGGAGAGAGGATGTTGAGTTTGCGTTAAAAAATGAAAATTAGTTCAGGGCTGTGAATGTGAAACCACTTCCAACAAGAAAGGAGAGGGAAAAAAAAAATTAAGAAAAAAATAACCAACCTGGTTTACGATCAAAGCTAGTCCCCAACAAAGGAAAACCTACTATGTTAATACTATATGTCACATCAGATATTCATTTTCTATACTTCTGGGTGCTCTCAGTTCAGATTATGTCTGTATAGTGCAGATGATAAGGAATAAAGCACTTAAATCAAGAAAAATACAATCTAGTTGACTTAAATGGTAACCACGGGAGTCACGTACACACGCAGTACAGATTATAGCAACTGAAACTCTGCGAACTGCAGGAACGCAAGCTAAACGCTACAGTTCACACAATTACAAAATAAAGGACATGGAAGGAAAAATCCATCAAGGGCAGTGAAATAATAACAGCAGCAGAAAAATTAAAAACCACAGACTACTAGAAAAACCACAGACTACTAGAATGACAATTTGAGAGAATTAATACTACAACATAGGAAAAGGAACCAAGAACGAAAGATTCTCTGAGATATGACTAGGGAATAGCATTAGAGACAGTTGTAAAAGTAGTACGGGGATGAAAGCAGGAAGATCCTAAGTGGATTACAGTGGGCTAACCTGAAGCAGTGGTTACAAACATTGTAATTAAGCTGAAAGAAGAAAGAAGGTAGACACCCTGCGGTGAAAAACTATTAGAACAGTGCTATTACAACGAAGGGAGGGATGCTATAACAAACTGCACTTGTTAAATGATAACTAATACAGGACATTATAGGGAGAGACAGCACTATAAAGTAACTATTCTTACTGAAAAAACAAGATGGAACAATCAGTTGCTCTGGCAGATGCCTAACACAGCAATAGCTTCAAAAAAGGGAAGGTAAATTAAAATAGAGAGGGTTGAAGCCTAGAGGCAAGATCAACACAGAAACTGTGTTGGACAAGCTGGAAAACAGCAAAAATAGGAAGAAAAAATTAAACTCAGCAGGGAATTTCAGATATTTGCCTTCCAGCATAAATACAACAGTATTTATAACAGTACAGTATATAACAGTATAAATACTACAGTACAACAGTTGTCTGTGTTCTCTTCTGCAGCAGAAGCCTATCTTAGACTAGTGGCTCCCAGCTGTTGAAATGGAAATATATTATAGAACTACAAAAACTCTTCAGAAAGTAAGAGGCAGGAGGTAAGCAAAAGGCAGCAAGAATAGTCCTGTAGCAGAGAAATAGAAGGAAGTGCAGATGATAGGCATAAAAGCAGTGTGTTCAAGGATCTAGATGACATGAGAGAAGTACTAAAACTGAAGAAGGAGGTACTTTTTTAGCTAATGTAGCTCACGGGCAGGGTGAATAGCACAGAGTAAGGAGGTGGTGATTACAGTACCAAATGTAGATAAGTGCAAGGTTTATTTGTCACACGGGCACAGCATCCTATCAATGCACACAGCCAGTCCAGCACTGCTATACACACAAGATAGTGAGTCACTCTAGAAGGAAATTGGTCAGGGTACCCATCTATCCTAATTTCCAATCTGTCTCTGTTACTTAAGGTGTCTCAGCGTTTGCAGAAAACATTTTCTGCCTTTAGATAGCATGACAATATATGCAGGTGTCCCAGAAAGATTTATTTTTTTGCCTTATATTTTGACTTGAGGAAACGTAAGAGGATTTTCTGGTTTTGTCCAGAAATCCCAACATTTGCCTGTATATTTCTGTCCAGGAAGTCCTGGTGAGATATTTGATTAATCAATATTCAAGACTCCAACTTAAAGCAGATACCCCTACTTGAAAGATTCTGCTAGTCAATCTAAAAGGTGTATTTAATAATATTTGAAAGAAAACAATTATACATACATATATGCATATTAGTGAAATGATCTAAAAAAAAAATTAGAAAATTGCCTTATCACCAAGTGTAGCTTAGCTTAAAACAAAGAAACCACCTCAACAGGCTGCTCTGTCATACCCTTCAATTAAGATGCATAATTTCATAAGCATGACCTTTTCCTAAGGATTCAATCCAAGTTGCTGGATCAACTTAAGGCTGAAGCACTTTAAGTCCTTGACTCACGCCCTCTATCTGATGGATTATATATTTTGTTTTTCCAAAAAGCTGCAGAAAACCTTGTGTTGTAATTGGTAGTACAACCAGCAAATCTCTGGGGTTCACTTACTAAACATGCCAATGTTACAGAACAGTTGGCTTTACAAAGCTCAACATGAAAAATTCAGCATTAGGACAAAGTTCTGAAAGTTAGTCTTGTTTAAAAACCCTATCTAATTTTATTTATTTATTTTTATTCCTTTGGAATAAGGTTATAATCTTCCTATAGTTATAGGAAAAGCTCTTTGACTTTGATTAGATGCATTGCAAGTTCATTCTACTACTTGTGAGGTTATCTGTTATCCCAAGTTTAGCTTTAATGTGATCTATTTGAATGTAACCAAACCTGAAAAGTCAAAAAGTTTGAGTTTGAAATCAACTGAAGCGTTGGAAATGTTAAAAAGAATACATACAATATGCTTTCATTAGTGGCACAAAGATAACTAACAGCCAATGTTTTGTTATTAACAGTATCATTTAGAAGATCCTCCTTCTGAAGGTATATAGATTTTATTCCCAATTAATGAAGTTAACGTTTTATTATCATGATTGTAAAGTTCTATCATCACAATGCAGCATAAAATAAATACATGACACAAAACAAAGGCATGATACCCATACTTCAGTAATAAAATCTGAAGAGGTTAAACTAAAAAAGTTTAGCACATAAAGCTGCAACAATGGCATGCTTTTTTTGTCAAGAGACACTTCCACTTCTGCAGTGATCAGCACAGAACACATCTACTCAAAACAGTGCTGAAGATAGCTGAATACATTGAGTGGTACAATTGTGGAGCAACTGTGTGTAAAAATAAGATCAAGGGCCTACTTAAGCAACACAGAAATCAGGAAATTCAGAGTTAAGGCTAAAATTGTATCCTTAACTCACCTCATTGTGCCTAGGTATCCTAGCTCAAAGGGTATGTAAGATCATCCAGAGTTCTGTGGCCTCAAATAGAGGACCAAATCATACCTAGGCATAACAGGGAGGCCAAATTTAACATGAGTGCACATAAAAGTGACCATTAAAAAAAATCTTTTTAATATGCATGCATATTAGACTTTAAAATTCAACCCCCCGCAACATACTCATGATTTAATTTCAAACAAGATCTAGTTGTCATTTGGAATTCAACTACAACGTCACTATGAAAGTGGATATGAGTAAAATGTGAACATGCACAAGCTTCTTATCAAAATGATGTGTTTCCTAACACAATTTTAAAGATGTTTTGCTAGACACAGTTTGAGAACTGTAGCCTTTTTCATCTACTTAAAGTTCCCCCCACCTCCCCTGAATGAAATCATTTTTAAGATGGAACATTTAATTAAATTTGAACAGAAACTGAGCCACACTAATAGCATCATTTATTTCCGATACTAAATTGTTGTTACCTACTAACAGTTACTTAGTTTTGCTCATACAAGATTCAGAATGACATTTTAAAACTTCTCTGCAATAAAATGGATTGTACCAGATCTCTTTAAATGGTAACATTTAAAAGAAAATGTATGGGAAGAGAAAGAGAGTCAAAGGCTTCTTGATATTTTTAAGGTTCCAGTGTCATGTCAGTTTTGAAGACACAGATCAAAAGACCAATAATCTTAAATGTCATGAAAGTTTTGCTAACCCAGAAAACAAATCTATTTAACCTGGTGTTCCAGCCTACAAATGAATATATGGCTATTTTACTCATCACTTTTGTAATTAAAAAGAAGAGCCTTAACATCTGAAAAAATTGTTGAAAGATAACAAAACCCCATCCTCAAAGCCACCATAAAATTGGACTTAAAACATGCACAGAGATGATAAAAAAAGGTACACGAGCCCAGTTGCACAATAGCTGGCAGGAGTTGTTATTTTACAGTAGAAATACTTAATATTAACACTTGTCTTCCCTTGTGCTCCTGAGTGACTTAGAAAGATTCAGACTGCAGTTTCAAGAAATGCAATCACCTTAGCACTACTATAAAGAAACTCCTGTTCTCTCTCACTTACCTTTTAAGAGTTTTGGCCTGTACAGACTCACTGAATGAATACATCTCAATGTGGCAGGAGACTAGCCCAGAAAATATGCACAGGGAATCTACAGAAAACCACTGGCTCATGAGCTGCACTGGCTTGTGGAAGTTCAATGAGAAGCTGAGCCATTGCAAGACAGGAACAGAACCACGAAGTTGAAAGAAGACAGGTTGGGAGGACCATGACACTCTGCTCTCATCATCAGATCAGCCATTTGTGTGAGAAAACACTGTCAGTCCTCAAAACACAGCTTGTCAAGTTGGCTCTCCAACTAAGGGTAACTTCCTCCAACGTGAAAGTCACCAGAGCTAAACTGGTGTTACAAATCTCCACAAAATATCAAAAGCAGTTTCTTTCATTTATCTGTTGACTTTTAATTTTCATTTCTTTATGACTATTTCACTAGCTGCTCAGTCACAATACCTCAGTCCAGGCAAAACTGACCTGACATGAAACACAAGCATATATACGTCTACAAGAAATGTTTTGGTTTTGCTAAAGTATAGAATTTGACTAACAGACAACACTAAAACATGAAAAAGATATTCTAAACTCCTTGCAAGTTCCTTTTGATACATATATTCCACGCCATCAAGTGGCCTAACTAGGTACTATTATTTTATAACAGTGAACACTTCTAGAAATTGCTTTCCATGCTGAAATTAATGAATTCTTAAGAGTCACTCCCAGCACACCCTCCTTAAAGCAGATGAAGGAGGAGGAAGATTAGAAAGTTCCTACAACTCCACAAAGAGGTTCCAGGCTTAAGAAAAAAGTAAAATGTGAATGCTTCAAAGAAAGCTACAAAATAAAGAAAACTTTTCATTGTTAGTCTTTAATTTTCTCATGTTTTTGTTAGTAAGTCTAGCATTATCCAAATTTTCTGATGTACATTCTGCAATCCCGAATTAAAGCTCAAAGTTCCTCTTCGCTACTTGCTTTTAAACAGTGCCATGCTTCAAAAAGGGAAATGGGGGAAAAAAAAAAAAAAGCAGCGCAAAATAAGTGGAACAAGCAGACAAATGTCGTGAAACTTTTTGGTGTCCACAAGAAAAGCAGTTCTGAGAGAATTTAGTCTACTCACAGGAAACAAGAAAGATTAAATCCCTTGAATGTGGGTAAATCTGCCATCATCTAAAAAAACCCCAAAACCTCTCTAGATTCCTATCAGAGTAATTTCTTCCTCCCAGGTAACTACCACCCTTTGGGAGTTATGTCAAGGATTTTCCCTGAGGTTCTTTGCAACAAGGCTATTCTGTAGCCACATTATACCAATCATTAAGTGTGTTTGATTAGGTAGAAATCACAGCCTAAACCACTGCCTACCAGACCTGGCAACCTATAAAGACGTTTTGGCAAACTACTGCTGATCATTGTATCATAAGAATGGTGGACACTACTTGGCAGGAGTCAAGAGCTGCAGCAGGGGAATAAAGAAAACTGTATTAAAAAAGACCAAGGAATAAAGTCATCCACAATAGATTAAAACAGTAAGGTGATTATAAAAGAAACAAATTAAAGATGATTATCTGCACAACAGAAGCACATGTACAGAGTAGCCAGAACTATAGATACACCTAATGTTTCCATTGTTTTCCATATTTCTGTACTTTTAGCTAGAAGCATGTGGAGACTTCTTTATGTCCTGACATTTACATACAAAACACTTTTCTGTTTGTGGAAAAAAAACCAACACCCAAAACAAACCCCCCAAACCATAAAACAAAAAACCTAAACCCAACAACTGGTCTGTGTGTCGGTCTTCACAGAAAGTCTAATAATTTGCTCTTTGATATGACTACTTTGTAACTAACACATGTGGGGTTACACTTCTTGTTTGGACTGTTATATTTATCACTGTTTGAGAAGCAGGTCTTTAAAAAGAGCTAAAAACATTTATTAAATACTCCTACTTTCATTCTGGTTACTTTGTTTTGCTTTTCTTGCTTGCAAACAATACACACAGCAGCCTGTCAAAGCTAACACAAATTTCAGTACTACTTGGTATTTAACAAAACACAATGAATTACATTAGCAGATACAATTTTTCCTGTAATTTCTAATTTAAACTCACATTTCTGATTTAAATACTTAAAACTTCCATGCCAAATCAGTCTGCAAACTCTTAAAGGAAAGTACTATCCTAGTTACACTGCCCTGGGTCCAAAGCATTTGAGAAACACAAGAAATAAAAACTGGACCAAAATAAACATTTCTTCCTAGACTTTGTTGAAAGTGGTTTCAAAAAAATAATTTGCTTATTCTGCTGAGAACATTTACTATGTAATTCATTATTGCACAGAAGAGTTACTTTGATAGGAGAGGGCTGATGCATAACTAAGAGCTTTACTCTCTCATACCTGATGATATGTGTGTCTGACTTGACAGATCAATCTGATTTGCTTTGTTAATTATCTTTTAATACACAGTTCCTAGTATCACAGAATTTGTTAAAGTTATTTCACCTTGTAAAATGTTATTTTTTTGGTACATATTAACAAAATCTAGTTTACCTTACGGTATTAAAAGCTATGTTTCATGACATATGTAAGAAAAATACTGAACTTGCCTTACCTGTTTAGCAAAAAATATTGTATCCAGTCTGGAATCCTGAACAACAGAACCTGCTGGTTCTTCTCCAGGCTGCCACTTGAAGAGGAAAATCAGCCCATGTACTGGCCTAAAAAATAAAAATGATGGGGGAGGGGGAATAAAAACCACCTGTACTGATGAAAAATATCAAAGCCAGAAACCTCTACCATAATTTAACTGTACACTGGTAAAGTAATTCTGTTAATTATTTCTTTCTAAACATAGGGAACTTGCACTGAAATTTTCAGATGTGGTCTTTTAATTAGGCAGAACACACTTCAGGCTTCTTTCTGTATACACCAAACAATCCCAGTCTGAATTAGCATTTAGTCAGTAAATTTTGTAACTCAGGACCAGTTTTCCTGGTTACTGTTAACTTGCACCACACTTTTGAATTTGTTAGTGATAAATATCTATCAAAACATTTGTCAATCATACACAAGAGCTAGAACTAAAGTTTTGGTAATCCTCTTAAGAACAAATTAAATACTCAAGGATAGGAGGAGCTCTTGTGAAACTTCACACTTTGAGTTATCTCTCTGAGAATTAAGAGAAATCCAGTTTTCCCTCCTACTAAAATTGTGTCTTGCTCTTCAGATTGCATGTCTTGCATAGAAAACAGCTTTTACTGCACATTGCACTGTATATAGTATTCCTATAAAACAAAAATTTATTATTAAAGGAAACAATTCTCACAAAATCTACAGCTATAATTAAGCAAAAACTTAATCATCGTATCAACCTGAATTTAAGGTCATTGCCACAAAGATGCCACTGTACAGCATGAGAAACTTTTCCTAAGCTCTGACTAGAAGTCTGAGACATCTTTTTAAACAGTGGGTCCACTGGGGGAATTTGAAAAGTGCTACGTGTTATTATATTGTTTAACTCTTAGTTTTTAAGTTAAAATATTGTACATGTGCATGGGAAGGCAGCTGGCCATCACTCAAGACGAGAAGATATACATCGGACAGTACAAGCAAGCAAAGCTGTTACTTCATGAACAAAATAGGTAACATTCTGATGAAGTATCATACGAATTACATAGTGCGGGCAGCAAGTAAACCACTTCTCAAGTAACATTTCTGCCATTCAGGTATCACTTGTCAAGTATCTTCAGTAAGACAAAAATTTTACAACTGCATCTTCTGTACTAATTGCTACATCTTCTGAAAGATTAAGGTGCATAGGATATCTGCACAGGAATGCACAGAGCATGGTCTGGGTTAGATGACATGTTCCTCTTAAAAATCTTGTACGTGAACATGGATAACAACACATCACGGTAAAAATTAATACTGTCCTATGAAGGCAGAACTGTTCCATGTGACATCAGTCACTGTCAGTTAGAACAAGACTATATGCCTTCACTTACTTTTGTAACTCGTTTTTCCTGCAGAACCACTTACATATGTAAGTACAGTAAATTAATTTAAGGCAACAGATGCAGTATCACATTAGATGAGGAAGAAGAGAGATACTGCAAGGAACAGAAGTTTGTCAAAGACTGTAATGCAAGTCAATGACAAAATCATTAGAAATCTATTTTCACATTCTAGCTGCTACTAACATCTCTTTGTGAACCCAGAAAAGCTAAATTAAGTACCAAGGCATTAATAAAAAGTAATTTAATTGCCAGATATTCAGTTAAATCAAAGTCTTAATGAATTCCTGTGGAAACTGAAGAAAACAAACAAACAAAAGCCACAAAAGAAGTATCTGAGTTTAGTACACCTTCTTTCAGCTACTTCAAATGTGAATAAAAACCATACAGATTAGAAAAGTGCCTTACTTCAATTTTTCAAAGTTCTCTGGTTCCAAACTCCATATTTCTTCAACTTGTGCTCCTCTACAACCTGAAACAAGGAAAGATATGGGTTTTTTTTCAACTACCCCATTTAAAAAGGACGCAGCCAGTAACCAGACACATGAAAGAACTACGGTAACATTTACAACTTGTATGTCCAGGTTACAGAAAAGTCTATTTACAGACTCTAATGCATGTTCATTAAAAAAACCTAACCAACCAAGACAGGTAAAGAGAAATTATTTCAGGATTTTCTCCTCTGTATGGTGATGTTGTCTTTATAACACAGCTGCATTTAAAAAAGAACCAGATGAGATTAACGTATCTTTGGCCACCTCATGTCCTTTGCTCAACTGAAAATAATACTGTCTTTAAAGACATGGTTAGCTAGTCTGAAGCAGAACATAAAACCTGTACCTTCAGAGAAAGGCCAGTGGTAGTAGACTGAGAATACTATAAACAATACACTCAAGCGAGATGTTTGCATAAAACAGAGGCCCAAAAGTTCAAATACTTAGTATATGGAAAATTAATCTATTAGTTAAATAGAAACACAAAAGGAGAGGCATGCCTGGACTTCGCTTTTAACAAAAAGATACGACATTAATTATAAATCAATGATTATAAATCAATGTTACCTAGCATAAAATTGTTTTATTTCTTTAGCCAAAATCCTGCGTGGATTTATCTGTTGTTATAACCATATAATCACAGTATTGTCAAAAATATTAAATGCAATTCAACGTAAAACTTAACATTCGAAAAGCCAAAGCACCCCTTGCAGGCTACCCAGCCTACTGCTGGGTCACAGCCCAGCTGGGTCACGTCCTCCTTCCTGCAGGCTGTAACCGAGCCAGCGGCCGCACGACCCGAGCGCCTATCTAGCCTTGCAAAGGCTGGTAGAAATTCTCCCTACGCGACATGTGCTCCGCAAGCTCTCCGGCAGGAGCCTACATGTGCCCCGGGCGATAGGACAGGCTCCACTGCACAGCCCGCCCTGCGACTGGGCACCCCCCGCCCTGAAACCGGGAACACCCGGGCCGCGGCGGGGTGGCCTAAGGCCGCGACTGGGACTCAGGGCGCTCGCAGCTGCCCCCAGCCCGGAGGCGGGCCGCTGCCTGCGGCGGATACGGGCAAAACTTGCAAGCTGCAGGGGAAGCAGGGCGCTGCGCAGCGGGAAGCGCCAGGCGCTGCCAGCACGGCCCGAGCCCGGGAGAGCCGCGCAGAGGTCACAAGAGACGCGTTCGTTCCCGCTCGCGGCCGTTTAACCGCCACGCTGCCAGCTTCCTTCGCGGCGCTCCTCACACCTCTGCGGGCTGACGGGGCGCGCCGGACCCCGGCCCGAGCGTCCCCTCCGCCGCGCCCTACACGTCCTCCTCCTCGCCCGGCCGCAGCCACTCCACGGCCGAGCTGAGCCCACCGGGGCCCCGCACCCTTCGCCAGGAAACTGGGCAGCGCCCCACCGGACGGGGCGGACGGGCTGGTCTTGAGCCCGCGCGGGAGTAGCCGCAGCCCTGCCGCAACCACCAGCGAGGCCGCGGCCTCAGCCCCACCTGCCCAGCGGCTCGACCCCAGCGCCCGGCCCCGCTCTCCCTTGCCCCTCACCGAAACCCTTGATAAGCTCCGTGAAGACGCCCGGGTCGCTCTCCATGAGGCACCACTCGCCGGCGCTGCTCCCTCCCGACATGGCGACGGCCCGCGCGCTCTCCCTCAGGCTCGGCGCCGCCGCCGGCCGGTTAAGCTGCGAGGCCAAGGCACGCCGCTCCCTTCCCGGCAGGCCCCGCGGCCGACGCTGCGCCTGTCATCTCTATGGCGAGGTGGGGCGGGAGCAGGAAGCGGAGTGGGAACTGCATCCGGGGCAGCTGCTCGCTGCCCGGTGCTGGTACCGCCCTGCCCGCGGAGGGGCTGCCGGCTCCACCCTGCCGGCTCCGCTCCTGTGGCGGCGGAGAGGCGGCGGGCGGAGGAAAGCCGCTGCGCCGCGGCAGGACGCGGCTCCGGCTCGACGACGCGGCTCCATCCGGGCACTGGGGTGTGGCCGCGGAGGGCGGTGGGCGCGGCCCCATCCGGGTCCCGGGGATGCTGTCAGGGCGCCGGCGGGGCGGGGCTGTGGGAGACCCGGAGCCTCCGGCGGCCGGAGCGGGACCCGCCTTGCCTGCT
>VXBL01004000.1:1800407-1812570 GCA_013400195.1 Aramus guarauna | reverse complement strand
GGGCGGCCTCTCCGGTGGGGTTGGCACGGCTGTTGAAGGAATGCGGAGAGGCCGCCTCTGTAAATGGCCACCTCCCGCTTGGCACCTGGGCGTTGGAAACCCCGTGAGGGGATTAAAGGGCCTGTCCGTCGTCGGGGTTACTCGTCTGCTCCGCCGCCGCTGGTATTTATCACTGTTACAGAAGCTGACAGGTTTGGGGTATCAACTTTGGATGCTTTTTCCTCATAATTTTGTTCTGTGTCAGCTAAGTTAGCTTTGCCCTCCAGCCAATAATTTTTTTTTAAGCAAATAGACTTTTAAGTAAATTCTATTGTAGATTTATTTTTTTTTTAGCAAATATATGGTTCGTATATTCTGATATCTCCTGTACTGTCATCATACAGGTGATCATGCCATTTGTGACTTGGGCAATGTCCTCCTAGCATTCGTGTTCACACAGAGATGCGTCAGAGCTCTGCTGTTGGCCCGGTGTATTTTGTTACCACCATAGTTCAGTGTGATTGTTATAGTCTCTCTGCTCAATAAACTAGAAAACATTCTTTACAGTCCTTAGTTTAGTGCTTATGCAACATTTGGAGAACAGAGTGGGAGAATGCAGCTTCTTGTAGAAGAAAGTGTACATGATTTTGAAGTATTTGAAGACAATTTGAAATGTTGTCTTTAAAATGTCAGTGTGTTTTTTGTTTTCTTTTTCATAAAAGATCTGACTTGGTCAACGTTTAATTCCATATGTTTTCCCTACAAAGTCTATTTCATCATTGTTAATGTAGCATCAAGAACTTAACTTAGAACCTGTAGTTCTATTAAAACTTGGTTGGTTTTGTATTTTTTTCAATATGTACCTGAAACTTGTACTGCAAGACATTTTATTTCTTAGGAAAACTAGGGGGTAAATTGTAAAAGTCATAGCAAATATAACAGAGGTTAACTTACAAAACACAATCACGTTATGGTAAAGCAACATATTAACAATCAAGATGTAAGTGCTGTAAGATACAGGCTGTTTCAGGTCACTCAAAGCCATATTTACTTATAGATTACTTTATATGGTGTTTGGAATATACAAAAATTTCCCTTAGTGTTTTTTCTCTTTCATTAATTATGTTGAGCAACCTTGAATTTTAGTTCAGCAATTTTCATTATAAAGTATTTAGTCTGTGACTTTCAAGGCTTTCACATTGCTGTTTGCCTTCAGGTAGCTCAGAAATTGGAAATGGTTATGGAGCCAGAATATCATTGATAAATCATCCATTAGTGTTTGAAACTCAACTCCACTGCTGCAGCTCAGTGGATGAAGAGTAGGGTTATGGTAGCGCATACATTGTGTGCATGTTTGCCTTTATCCATCAATGGGGGTGAAAGTTGGCTGTTGTACAGGTGTTAAAGGTGAAAATGAGCTTGAGGCCTGGGCAGAGGGAGGGAATAGCTTTGGGAACTTGTGAGGTTGAAATATAAAACAGGAGTTAGAAATGTCCGACATGATTTAAATAGTTCAACACTGAATAAGTGCTTTTCCAGTAGATCCTAGTGAAGTTTAAATTTAATACTTCCAGTGTGGCTGTTTAGTAGTGAAATTACTGGTTTGCATCAGCTACTGCAGATTTCAAGGGTAGTTTTTAAAATAGAAATTTATTTTGAAGACTTTGTATTAGGATCCAAAGGATTATTTTGGTTTGAAGCTCTTTAAATCCCTGAGGCAGCAACAGGCCATTTGAGATAAGTCTGTTTTGTATCTTAGATTGCTTATCAGAAGGCATTAATAACTCATTAAAGGTTTCAGAAGATTGTTGTAGGTATTTTTAATGGGATAAGTACTGCAGGTAATTCATTTCATTCTGAAATACTGTGTTCCATCTGAGAAGACAACTTTAAGGGCTGAATGAAAATGAAGCTTTACAAAAGGTGGAAATCATAACAGCATTGTTTTTTGTAGCTAATAGTATATTCCAAAGAAGGCAAATTAAAGAGCTAAGCTTTAGAAAAACTAGAAGTAGCTTCAGAAAAACTAGAAGTGTACATTTGCAACTCTCTTTTAAAATATGAGTTTGTGTCAGAAGCCTATGGTTGCTAGCACATACCTCTTTTCAGTACTATGAATCCATACAAAAGTAAACATTAAAATTATCCATTATTAACATGTGTAAGTTAGTTTTTTTTATACGATGTAACAGAGGAGTGCAGTGGGAGAAATTTTTCTCTGATGGTTAGCTCTAAACTTCTTTAGTACAATACAATTGACATGACACTACATATTCACACCTAGCAATGAAGTAGCAAACCCTTTGCTTTTCAGGATGATACCTTTGATGGAAATACTGATCTTGTGTTACTGTATTTTATAAACAAATCTAGATTTCAAACCAGATAAATATTTTTTGTAATTTTAGAAATGTTATAGTCATTTAGGTTTTGTTCCCATTCTCAGGGTGGTGATGATAATGGTAACTAATTTTAGTGACCGTAAAACTAAGCATGTGAGGACAAGAGAGACTCTCCAAGTGCGAGTTAAAATAAAATGGACATATCAGATGGAACCTGTGCAAATGGAAAAATGTAGGAAAAAACTCTAAAATACTCAAAGTAATGCTGGTATTTCTTAATATAATCAGCAGAATGGGATCATAAATGTTTTGTTTAACCAAATGCATGGTCCTTCCACTTCAGTTTAAGCCTTGGTAATCCATAGGTGACTGAAAAGAGTTTTCCCATTGGCCTCATTTTAATGTAGTAATATATATTATAGCAGAGGTATGAAAGATGCAACAAGAAATTATTCTCAAGATTTCATATATATGGAGATCTCGTTAATCATGCATGATCCTTTATGCTTCCTGTTCTTATTTTTGCTTCAAGGTAATGGAGTTTTTCAGTATGTTTCCATGTACGATTTTTTTTCTGATAAGTAAACTAATGGTTGATGACTGATTTCAGGATTTTTTTGTTTGGGTTTTGTTTATTTATTATGAAACATTACCTACTGTTTAATGAAACCAGCTAATTGAAATGTATTGAAATAAAATGTATTTAGACATTAGACGTACTGATATGGTATTCATGCATTGCAAATACCACCCTATATTTGCATGCTTCAGATGTCAGTGAAAAAGTGGGGTCAACCATGATGGGTATTTAAATTGGTTTGGCAGGAAACATGGGTAGAATATTTAAGCACTAAGAAAAATAGCTGAGCACAGATGCTCTGAATAATACAATTAAAGATATTTCTTAGTTATTTTTAACTGAAACCTGCATTTTTAAACCAAATTATCAGCATATGGCTTCTATTACAATTTTAGCAGCATACAGGATATAATGGGAGCACTCATGATTACTTTTTATTTAATTTTGGATGCAGATAGCACATCACTGCAGATAGGCAAAACCAGAGGAAGGCTACATTTCTAGTCTCTTTCCAAGAAAGGAAAATTCTGTGTTCATGAGAAAGTAGGGAAGTTGTAAATCAGTATGTTACTTAACCTAAACTGGGGAAAAAACATCTCTGTCTACATTAGCAACATTTATTTACGCTAGCTTATCCTGGTAAATGTAGCAAAATGGCTTTTATCTTTAGTAACCAAACAAGCATGTCAAAAGTAGATATCTGCAATACTTAAAAGTTGTTAAGTGGATTTCTTTGAAGTGTCATTTGTACGTGCTCAGACTTTGGCATGTGTATATTTTAAATCAATATGCAGTTTAATTAATTGGATTATTTGTCCTTTTTTTTTTTTTTTAAAAAAAAAAGGACCTCTTGGCGCTATTCAGTGACTTTATTGTTTGGTGAGAACTGAGAAAACTGAATTTATTGTTGTCGCATTAATCTTTTGGAGGTAGTGATGATGATGAATTTTTTTTCCACTACCCTGCTGATTTTATTTCACCTGCATTTACGTCAGTTTAAATGTTACGGCTTGAGTTTTACCATACTACATGCTCTTCAAGTGCGAGCAGTGTTGCTGCATACAAATATTACAGCTGAACTCTCTTGCAACTCAAGAGTGTATAAAGACCTAAAAGATTGTGAATTTCTGTGCTGTTTTTTTGCTTCTTAACCCCAAATGTAAAGCAGTACAGAATTTGTTGTTATGTCTGTGTGTTTTCTGGGATCCCACTTGAAATAGCAGCCTGTTTGAGCCTGTAATAAAGATAACTTTTTCTTGAGGTGCTGTCAGTTCTTAAAAAGCTGTTGGCTAAGTCTCACTGAAACCCACCATATTTAAACTCTCACAAAGTCTTCTGACTAAACAATTTTTCAGTTTTTTTAGTTCTTTATTTTAGCATCATGTTTCTTCAGTTGGTCAGTATTACCAATTCTTCAGCAAAATAGAGTAGGGCAAGATCTAAGTTTTGAGCAATTTAGTATGCAATCCAAAAACCTACCTAAGAAAGTGATGTAATCTATTAGTGGTAAAAGGGCGTAACACTGGCCGTGTTTTCTGTGTGCCACTTACTGGGGTTAGGCAGTTTCTAAGTTGGTTTTAAGAAAATAAATTTGTCACCATTGTAACTCAGAGATTTTTTTTTTTGTTTCTTTTCCCCTAACTGATACGTATTATTGTACATTTAGAGTATACTCTTATTAAATTTATGAAGGAAAAATTACAAGTATATAGATAAGATATATTTAATTTGCTGAGAAGTGATAGAAGAGTAAAGTCATCAGGTTTTCACAATAGTTCTTAATACACTTTATTATTCTTTCAGCAGACCTCTTGGAAGCATAAACAATGGAGGACGAAGAAAACCAAGTGCAACTCCTGAATGAAAAGCAGGTGCCCAACTCTGAAAGCGGATATGTGTGGCACATCACCGATATGAATAGACTCCAACGTTTCTTGTGCTTTGGTTCAGAAGGTGGTACTTACTACGTCAAGGAGCAGAAGCTGGGCTTTGAAAATGCAGAAGCTTTAACAAGACTGATTGAAGAGGGTAGAGGTTGTGAAGTTGTTCAAGAAATAAAGACATTTAGTCAAGAAGGCAGAGCAGCAAAACAGGAGCCCCTGCTTTTTGCTCTTGCAATTTGCTCACAGTGTTCTGATGCAAAAACGAAGCAAGCGGCATTTAAAGCTGTTCCTGAGGTGTGCTGCATACCAACCCATCTCTTTACTTTCATCCAATTTAAAAAAGATCTGAAAGAGGGCATGAAATGTGGGATGTGGGGCCGTGCACTGAGGAAAGCTGTTGCAGACTGGTACAATGGAAAGAATGGCATGGCTGTTGCTTCAGCAGTTACAAAATATAAACAAAGAAGTGGTTGGTCTCATAAAGATCTTCTGAGGTTGTCCCACCTAAAACCTGCCAGTGAAGGTAATACATTTTTATTTACCTGAAAAGTCTGTGTGTTAAACCTTTTTTATGTACTGTGGAACTGTTTTGGACCCCAAGTACCATTGTAGACTGATGCTTTTTTAGTGATGGTATCCCGTAAATTGCACCTTAAGAATGTGAGTGGTCATATCAGCAATTGACCTGTTTATTTTCAGGGTAAACAAAGTTTGTTCCTTCTTTTTCTTTGCTTCTGTCAAGAGAAGATAAAATAGTACAATTCCCTCAATTTCTTCCTATTTGCTTACAAGTGATGAAATAGTGCTTTTTCATTATTTGGGAAGATCTGTTGGTTTCAAATAAGTTAGGGTCCTTACTTCTGAGGAGAATAATACAGCAATTAAAACTACTGCTCTAAGTTGTGTGTGGCTGACCTTTTTTATAGCTGGTTGGCAGGTCTGAGAATGAAAACTGCTAACTCATTTTCTTGCTAGAATGATAGATGCCAGTATAAAGACTGTAATGCTGCTTGGAAAATATTTTCCTTTTCAATAGGAATTGCTATCGTCACTAAATATATTACCAAAGGGTGGAAAGATGTCCAAGAGGCTTATAAAGACAAAGCAGTTTCTGCTGAGACTGAAAAACTCTTAAAGTATCTGGAGGCAGTGGAGAAAGTAAAACGCACAAAAGATGAATTGGAAGTTACTCATTTAATAGAGGAGTATGGTCTAGTTAGAGAGCATCTCCTGACAAACCATCTGAAATCTAAAGAGGTAGGTAAACTTTATTATCTTTGTATTCTCTTTAGAGTAACACTTTTCAGAGTCTTAAGTCTAGATTTCCGTAAAAAATAGCCCTTATGCTGTTCTTCAAGTTATTTACCCAAGTAGCTAATTCAAAATAACAAAAAACTTCATATAACTCATGTTTCTTTTCAAATACACTTATTTAATGTACAGATGTCAGTTCTTGTAGTTTGGGAATCTCATAATATTTTTTTTTTTTTTCTCTTTCTTTGGTCATAGGTTTGGAAGGCATTACTGAAGGAGATGTCCATTTCTGTATTGTTGAGAAATTTAGGAAAACTGACAGCAAATTCAGTGCTTGAACCACGAGGTTCGGAAGTGGCAATAGTGTGTGAAAGACTGAGAAATGAGAAACTGCTAAAAAAGGTAAGAACCTTTTCATAATAAGTACTAGCCTTTGTTGTTTTTAGTCTCTTCCTAAATTGTATTTCTTCAGGTAACCTCCTTACAAAATAAAAGGGATGCTCTTTGGAGGAGCTGTGTAGTTTATTCTTTTAAAAAAAAACCTGTAGCCCAGAATACCTGCACCTTTATTTTAAAACTTGTCTTTATCGTTTCTCTTTGATCTCCCCCTCCCTATTTCTGAAACTTTTATACAAATTAAGTATGTTGACAGCTAGGATCTTTTCTTAAATTAGGGCCATGGCAAGCTTTGCCTCTTGGGTTCATCCATTGCTTATGAGTCTTGTAATTTAAAATCAGTAATACAAGCTTAGAAAGTGAGTGGAAGTCACTTGTGTAGTGATCCTAGGAAGTGAATGAAGAAACTAGCGTAGCTTGTGAGAGGAAAAAGATGACAGAACAAGGAGACTTTCTCCTTTCAAATTGCTTTACTATCCATCAAAGAGGTAAGAAAAGAAAAGGGAAAAGAGGGTTCCCCAAAGGGAGAACAAAATTTTGAGGAATTTAATGGGAGATAGAGAAGACAAGTGTCTTTTTCTAATAGTTTTGCGAGTTGGGGAGATTAAAATCGGAACGCTTAACTTCAAGACCATAGTTGAACTGAGAAGAACGTTAGGTCCTTTTTTCCCATCCCACTGCTCTTCCCTTTCTCTGGTTCCTTCTTTAATCATACATAGTTACTGAGGCACTGGGGAAGGGAGAGCAAAGATGGTGGCATGATACCTCAATGGAGGAAAGACAATGCAGTAGTTCATGCAACAGCTGTGTAAAGACTGCATGAACTCTTCAAATTTAGCAAATTTAAAGTAACAATATACTAAACTGGAGATTTTTGAAGTAGGATCTTATTTTTAGTTTGTTACTTTTTTTTTTAAGGAGTTCATACTTTCAAAAACTTAAAATTAATTTCTTTTGCCTGTAGGGTAGAATACATCCATTCCATATTTTGGTTGCATTAGAAACCTATAAAACTGGACATGGAAGCAGAGGGAAGCTTTGGTGGCGTCCTGATGAAGATATTTTAGAAGCTTTAGATGCCTCGTTTTACAAAACTTTCCAGGTAATGTAGTTCTTAAATTTTTGAAGCTTTATAAGAATTCTCTCATTTCTGAAGGCTTATAAAATGATAGGGGAAAGTTTGTTGAGTGGATAACAATTTTGAAACTTTATAACAAAAATCTTAGGAATTGGGATTTTATTAAACAAAGAATCAAAACTTTATGATATATTCAGCTTTCAGCAACGTTACTGTCCGAATGTGACCCCAGAAAGAATAAAAAAAAGCCCCACTTCTGTGATTGAAAGAAGGGGAGAGAAAAAATTAGTATATTAATTATGTGTATCTATTTTCTGTTTTTTTTTCTTTTTTTCCTTCTAGACAGTTGAACCAACAGGAAAACGCTTCGTACTTGCAGTTGATGTCAGTGCATCAATGACGCAAAAAGTTTTGGGCAGCGTGCTCAATGCTAGCACAGTTGCAGCAGCAATGTGTATGGTGAGGCACTAAACTTCTTTTCTTTATAACTGTTTGCAGCTTGAGCTGCTCTTTTGAGACAAAGGTGCTCTAAAGCTGGTTAGAAGATGACGTGACCTTGTGCTTCACTGGTAGACCAGATGCTTAAAGCTACTGGCGACCAAATTCAGAAAGATCAATTTGAAGAAGTTGGTTTCCAGTATAAATCAAAGTGGTTGAGGCTGCTTTTTCACTTAGCTGAAAAAGCATTTAATTTTTTTCAGAAGCATTCCTAGAATAATACAGATTGAATTAAGAAATGTTGGGATAATTCTTGTGTGCATTTTAGTTATCAATACAGCCTTCGTATCACAATCATTTTCCCCCTCAATTTGATAGTCGAAAGCTCCTTGTGTATTTATGTTACAGAGGAGTTGAAATTTTGTTTGTGTTTAAAAATGTTCAGTGTTTTATGGCAGGGGGAAGAGAAGAAATGTGGAAGTATCTTTACTATTAGAGCATTTCTTTAGCTCTGATTTTTGCAATGTTTATTTGTAGTAATATTACAGAATATTTGAAGCGTAGTGTGAAGTGTAAGTACATATGAGGGGCAGCGCTGACTGAAATACAAAAGGATATATCATGTTGTGTGTTTGGTAGGCAATGCCTTGATTCAGACATCAAAAATTCTGAATAACTAAATTATTTTTGTCTTCCTCTTTCTCAGGTTGTAGCACGTACTGAGAAGGATTCCCATATTGTTGCCTTTTCACATGAGATGGTCCCTTGCCCAGTGACGGCTGATATGACGTTACCTCAAGTATTAGTGAAAATGTATGAAGTATGTAAAAAAAAAAACAAAAAAAAACAAAAAACAAAAAAAACCAAAACAAAACAAAAAAAAAAAAACAAACCCCAAAAAACCCCCAAAACCAAAAACCCCCAAAAATGGAGCAAAAAAACCCCCAAACAACCAAAACCAAACAACAACAAAACAAACAAAAAACACAAACAAACAAACAAACAAACAAAACCTTTAGGAAATAGCTGTTGCTAACATCAGAATTTAAGTCTCAGCAGTTACGTTGTCTTTTCTTTGTAATCAATTCTAGTTCTGTGCTTAAGCCATATATGTTTAGTAAAACACTGGATATTTTTTTTTTTCCTCCCTTCTATTTAGAGAAAGTCCAGCAAATGTCACTATTTCAACTGTTGGATATTAACCATTGCATTGTAGAATGGCAGTGTTAGGTCACAGTGAGTTAGTTGGAAAAGAACATTAAAAAAATCAAACAAAAAGCCCCCTGAAATGAAATAAGTGAACTGTTATTTAGCAAATAAGTCTCTGTGTGTGATAAAACATGAAGCTTACATAAAAGGTAATTTTTCCATGGTTTACTAATTGCTGTATTAATGTGTTCCACGTATATTTATTTTTTCTTTTAAGATTCCAATGGGTACCACTGATTGTTCCCTTCCAATGATATGGGCTCAAAAAACTGAGATAGCTGCTGATGTCTTCATTGTATTTACTGATAATGAGACCTTTGCTGGAAATACTCATCCTGCAACTGCTCTGAGAGAGTACAGAGAGGTAAATATGCTCCTGACTGTTTATAATTGATGAATACAGTACAAAAAAATACCAGTTCAAAAAATGTTTTAGAGACTAAACTAGTTGTGACTTCGTTCAGTATATAATTTTATACTGTTAAAAATTGATATATTCTACAGTTAGACAGAATTAGTGGACATATTGCACTAATTGCAGATATTTAAAACCACTGAATTGTTAAAAGGATTTGTAATTATCCTACACTGCTCGGTGTACTGCAATACCAATTAATTTTTTTCTTTTGTATTCAGGGAATGGATGAATTTCTGTGTTCTCTATACAATTAATTGAATAAATTTTTTGTAGGAAGTTCTTAAAAAAGAAATTGGGCTCACAGAATTAAATTTAACTTTGATATCTGCAGTAGATACCACAAAGTTTAAATGAAGTAAAGAAGATAAGCCTGTAGGGAAGCTGTCAATAGGATGAGGTGATAGTATCTTGTGGAGAAAGCTCATTATGTTTTACAAGGGCTATTCTAAGCTATGCAGCTTTGTAATTTTGAAATGGAACTAAGAAAAATACCTTCTCCAAGCACATTGATATTAGAAACTCTTATTTACCAGCAAACGATCTTTTATGCTTTAAGGGAACTATTTTTTAAACTACAAAAAATACTTTTTGACTAACATGCATGTATGGACGTTAATCTTCATATCATGTCCACCCAGTTGAAATTAATACCAAAACCTTTAACTTGCCCACTGTGTGTGTTTTCTTAGTTGCAATTAGCTCCCATTGCTAAATTTGTGCTTTAAACAAAGAATCCTGTTGTCTGGCCTTCATGCCACTTGCTTTGCTTTACCTTACAGGTTACTAACCTGCAAATTCAGCTCATTTAGCAGAATTGTCCAGGCCACAGCTGCTGTATTTGTTGAACCAACATTTGGAAATCCTTTGCTTAGACGAAAACACGCTCTTTAACTCCTCTTAGATGATTTGATAATTATTATTGAAAGTTTTCTCTCAGAAGAAATTGCAGAATAGCAAATACAATATTGCCATTTGAAATAATCTGTGAACATTAGTATTGCAGGAAAATTGCACTAGTATACCTCATTGTAATTATTTCCATTCATTTAAATATATCTACTGCAGGTTAAGTACAGGTTAACGGGCAGTCTGCAATTCTGGTTATGGCATATCTAGTTTCTATCAGCATGCCTATTCAGACAGTGGTTTATGCAAGCTAGATAGCAGGATTTGGCCCTCTAGCATGTTTAAGTTACTGTATATGTTCTGATTTACTTTTTTTTTTTTTTTTTTATATCTTTCCTCTAGAAAATGGGTATTCCTGCTAAATTGATTGTTTGTGGAATGACCTCAAACGGTTTTACGATCGCAGATCCAGATGACAGAGGCATGTTGGATATATGTGGCTTTGATACAGGAGCTTTGGATGTTATTCGAAACTTCACTTTGGATTTGATTTAATTTTCTAGGCATCTGCTTTTCCCAGTGGGTCCATTGCTGGCAACAGACTTCACCCTGGGAACTACCAGCCAAATATGCTTTGTTAGAATATGGCACATGATATACATATCAGAATGTTACCTTTTTGTGAAAGGAAAACAAGAAAAGCAGATGAGAAATCTCTTTTCTCTTTTTTTCCTGTTGCACACAATTTAAATAAACAGTGGGAAGCTTGCTAAAAGTAACTACAGGGTTAGACAAGACATAATTTAATTTCATTTATAATAGATTATAAATAGTGAGAGATTTCCCCCCCCCCCTTTCCCCCGTTGCTGTGGAATGCTTGTTTGCAAGAATAAAACGATGAGTTACTCATAGGATGGTGCAGGAAAAAAAAAGTGAGTTTAGTTTTTTTAATATTGTCAGTTTAACAACAACTTCGCTGAAAGGGATTTTTCTTTGGGCTTTTTTTAATCTTTGTACTTTAAACAAATTACTAAGCTTCAACAGTTTCCATTGTTACACTTCAAATCTACAAAACAAGTATTTTCTGGCACATGTGAGACCATGTGACTGTGAAGCAGTATAAAAGTTACCCAGTGAAATTTTATACTGATAAAACTGAAAGTGGAAGAGCTCATGCTAATCTTTTTCTATCTAGATTATCATCTGGGTTTTCAGGAGTAAAGTGTAATTCTCTTCAGATAAATTGAGGGGCAGTTTCTGTACAATGTAATTTCAGAAGCACTATTTTAGAATTACTATGCTTTACAGGAAGTTCTAAACCCTGTTTTTAGTAGAAAAAGATCTTGGAAACGGCTAGGAAGCCACATTCAGTCCATGTTAAAACTTCAGGAAGCATCAGCATTCTTTCAGTGAGGAAGATCAACAAGTGCATGTGGCTTGGCCTGCTCTTGAAAGCTGAGTGGTAACAACCAGAAACAAATAGCTACATTTTCTTCAAAAGAATGTATTCAATGATACAGAAACAATCTTCCTAATAGGAGAGGATTTCATTTTTTAAAATCTTTTTGTAGATTAACGTTACTTCTGATTTCTTAAATTAATTCAAGCTAACATTTTTCAAAACTACCTCCAGTTTATAGTGACCAATTCTTAAAAACTTTTATGAAATGTACAGTTGCCTCCTTCATATTCTCCAAATCTTGTTTAGGAAGTGATTGAAACTGGATTTTTTTTTTTTTT
>VXBL01004000.1:1788433-1800391 GCA_013400195.1 Aramus guarauna | reverse complement strand
TTTTTTTTTTTTAATTTTACCTGATAGGAAGAGTGTGAGTAAATAAGGAGAAAGCTAGTGAATATCTTATCACTTTGGAACAGGAGTTGATAGCAGTTCATGTGTATATGTATTTAATTCTGTGTGTGTGTTTTTATATATGTGTGTACAGGGGGGACATTGAAAAGATCTCTAGTAGATCGCGATCTTAGAAGATGAGAAAGGGTTTTTAATGATGCTTTTACAACTTTCCCTAAGACGTATGTATGTCAGCCTCTTTTATGCTAATTCTGGCTGTTTTAAACAGTGAATTTGATGTTAATTTGAAAATAATTATGATTTATAAAAATAACCCAGTTGTGGTAAATGACATGTAAGACCATATTTTTCTGCCTAAAACCCAAGCTTTTAAATGTAAAATTCAAGTTCATATTATACTTTTGATACTTGCAACACTTTTCATTATGCCTCGTACATATTGATTATAAATTCAAAGCTTGCATTCTGTAGGATGGATATCTCTTTTGGTGCTAAAATGTGAGGTTACGTGTTACCAAAGGTATCCTGCTACGGACATATACTCTACCTTATGAATAAATCAAAACAGGGATGGAAGCCTTTTCTGCCATGAAAACCATTGCTTAAAGAACTGATGGTAGGAATGTTACCTTTCAGCGGACGTGAATGTAGGTACTTCTGAGTTATCACAGCTCTTAGGATACAGCTCTGATAGAATGCTTGAAGAATACAGGACTGCTACAAGCTTGTCAGGTGACATCTAGGAAAAACGTGTTCCTACAAAAGCTGAGACATAGCACTTTGAGGTTGAAAAAGAAAATTAGCCTTTTCTTACGAAAAATTTCTTACCACTTTTAGTCTCCTTTTTAAATAAACTCCATGAACATGGGGAGTAAACTCATTTGCTCAATACATGTTAATAATTATTTCAAGTAAGTGCACTGATGTTTTGGGGTTGGTTTTGGTGGTAATGTTTTAAATTACACAATAGTCAAACATCTGATTAGGTGTTTCCTTCTAAGCTAGAGATGTTGAAAATAACTAATAGATAAGTATCTTTTGCAAGTACTTTTTCTTATTTGAAGTAGTATTTGTGAAGTAATAGGAAATATTTTTGACTAAATATAAAGTGAAAACTTAAACAGGTATTTCAAGTAACTTTGTGCAGTTAATTGCATAAATTTACTGCAAGTAAAAAGATTAGACTAGTTACTAACAGATTGAATGGTTATGGTAGTGTTGCATCTTTGAAAGAAGTCCAGTTTAAAATACAGTTCCTTGAACTAGAGTGTAAGTGAAGGTGAACTTTTCAGTAGAACTTATAGGAAATGTAGCTCCCTGTGTCTATTGACATTGGATAGCTGTGTGCGATGTTCAAGATAGCCATCCATGCTGGAGTACGTAATATGCTCCTAAATAGTTACCAAAATAGTTACTCTGTACTAAAAAAATCTTGTTAGAAATAGAATATTCTGAGTGGTTTGGTTATCCGATGTAAAACTAGTACCAACGAGATCATGTTGTCATCTACTACTCCTTTAAGATTTTCAGAGAGGGGAAACTGAAGTAAATGCTGACAGCTGAAACTTTATAGTGTGTTGACCTTTGTTTCTACTTTTTCAGTCTGATTTTGTTATTATTACGGTAAGGGGCATAGAAGAATGGTGCTGCATATTCCTTTTCTATAGGCTGGATCTTTTTTATCTGCCCATATACTGAATTTTAGGGGACAGCATGACTCATTTGCCCTAACATAAATTTGCCCTGATTGTAGTCTTTAGTTATTAAACTGATATTTTCCCAAACGTTATCTGGACATGTAAAAAAGCAATAATTACTGTAATGGTTTAAAAAAAAAAAAAAGTGAGCAAAGACAAAGTTGTTAAGCTTAAGCAGTAGTTCAGTGTATGATAAATAACCTACCCTTTCAGCAAAGAGGAGACATTGATTCTTTGAAGTTAATAGTGTTGTTTGCATTGGAGGAACACTGACTAACACAATAAAAATGGGGCTGTAATTGTGCACTGCAGTTTACCAGTAAAAATTGAACAGGGACAAGTTTAAGGATAATTAAGTTTATTCAAAACATTAAAAAAAAAAAAAAAGTCTAAATGCGGAGTGCAGCTGTAGACTGGGTGAATGCAGGTTTCCTGATATCTAACAGAATTAATAGGCTTTCAGTTTGACTGCTATTTCACTGTGACTCCCTTAACAATTCTTAAGTATTAGACTATTATGTCTAAGACTATAATGTTCAGGCACTTTAAGAAAGAAGAAAAGGGTGTAATGGTTGGAAGCACAGCAGAGGTAAAACATTCTTCTGTAACGAAGGGCTGTAACAAATGACCATCAAAGGTCAGGTTTCTTAATGGAAAGGATATAATCAAGAATGTGGAGAGAGCAGAGAAGGCACTCAAGATTTCTTAAAAGTCTTGCAATGCTTATGTCAGCATTGTGTAATAAAGACAGAAATAATATTGCCAAGAAAGAATTTTGTGTCAGGAATTTTAGACCTGTAGCGAGGAGGAGGAGAGTTTGGGATGCTTGTAGAGTTAGATTACAGGCAAAACATGGGGTCTTTACCTACAGTCCTGTGTTTAAAACAGGGAAGTCTAAAAGTAGGTGTAGGTCTGAAGCCAGCAGGGCCACTCTTAAGTGCCCAGTACATGAGGGCCACTAATAACTGGCCCAAAAATATCTTGCTGCTTAAAACCACTGTTAAACCTGTTTGCTAAACATAAATCATTAGGGGGATTGTGTTGTTCTTTCTCATTGCTGTTTAATTGGGGCCCATAAATGGGTATGGCTTTAAAAGGCTATTCAACCCAGTATATATTCTCGGCTTAAAAAAAAAAAAACCACCAGCAGTTTTGGAAATGTATTTTAATAATGGCTCTGTCTGTAAAAACACTAGAAAAATATATCTCCTGTGTTGCAAAATGCTGTGCTGGTTAATCACGTACCTAACTCATAGCCACCATACCAGAAGCTTTAGTATTGGTTCCATGTATTTTGTTTCTTGTTTTACTTTTTTGCTTTGCCCTTCCTTTTCTCTGTGTTCTTGTTGGCTTTTTTCTCCTTTCCCATCTCCTTGTCACCTCAGGCCTATACTTGAATCTCTTTTCACAGACAACCTCTCATCCATTCCTTTTTTTTTTTGCCTCCGTTCTTCTGCCTGCTTGTCATCATTGAGCATGCGAGCTTAGCTAAAGAACTTATACCAGAACTGATGTCATACTATTTATCTTAGTTTAAAAAAACTGGATAATTTTGTCTTTAATTATATAAATCTCTTCTAAAATATTTAATTTGCTGTATCTATCAGATTTTGGGTAAAACTTTGTGTAAAGATCAGTGACAAAAGTATACTTTGTTTATTTACAGAAATCCAACATCTGCCTGGGACTGGCTTTATTTTTATAAAATAATTGCTTAATATTGGCTTTTCAAATTTCAATTTTTTTGGTAGAATTAGTTAAGTGGTTTGGAGCTTTCAGTTCTGTCAAATATTATCAACCTGCTGTTATCTGCAGAATTAGGGAAATAATTAATATTCTGGATAATGGGCAGCTTCTTTGCAGTATTGGTTAGAGAAAATCTTCAAAGAATAGGATGTAGAGGTAAACCTAAGCAAAGACTTAGTTGTCTTGCTTGCGCTTTTAATCTTTTTTTTTTTTTTTTAAGCATTTCATCAGTTTATAGTTTTATTTTGCTATTTGCAGTGGTTCACAGTGGACAAATATGCTGTAAGTAAGCTGTTTTAATGACTTTATTGTTGGAATGGTACAGATTTCATCTTACCATGACACGGTATAGTGTACAACACTGCTGAGTTAGACTTATGAGGGAAAAGTAAAACACTAGGACCGTGTACTATGTATGTGCTGCTCTGAGAATTAAGATTTAAGATTAGCTAATTTCAGCAGAAGGTGTGGTGTCTTTAAATACATGTGCTTACATTGGGTTTATAATTTTGATACTGTAAAGCGTGGTTTCTTTAGGTATTTCTGCATTTGGAATTTAAGTTTAAATATATATATTTGCGTATATATATGTGGTATGTTGAGAACTTTTACAAATTCTTTGTTAACAAATAATGAATATAAATAGCTGTTTTCCTAATGTTACCAGCTTCTTAGACTTAAGCACAACTAGTTACAAATAAAATGTCTTTTCTGTGACATTCTCCTATAAAAGTGCAGTTCTACTCTTTAAAAACAATTCTGTATAAAGCAGCAGCAGATGGGTGCATTCACAGCTCTGTCTGCTTAGTTAAATAACTTGATGCTTGATTCCAGCTTCTCACGCTTCTTAGGAGCATGGTATTTAAGCTGGATAAGCAGGTATGTCTGAAGCGTAAGTCAGAATCTTTTATTGGATAATTTTTAACATTCAGATCCCAGGGCAAGCATTTTAAACAGCTTTGTCTTGGTGACAATGCTAAGCAAAATATATGGAAGTTCTTAATGACTATTTTTGAGTCCCTTCTTTTTTGGTTGTTTTTTTTCCTAGAGTAGAACCACACTTTAACTGCCATATCACGTTTAAACAACTTAAACATAACGTGGCTTTGTGCCATCCAATAATGAAGGTACTGCCTTGCTGCTACTTTCTGTGAAATGATACGAAATTCATAAACTATTTGGATGGGGAGCCTTAATGTGGTTAAAAAGAAACGTAATTAACCCTTTGAGTGCCTTAAGACATATCTTTAATATAAACGGGCACTCACTTGGATCTGCAGGCACACAGCATGTTTTCTCAACAGTTGGAAGAGATTATTGCCTTAAGTGACAATGCCCTGGGACCTCTGAGACTTAGAACTCAAAGGGTTATTTTAGACTACTGTTTTGGGACCTTTTTTTTTTTTTTTTAAGCAGGGAACAAAATTAAAAGGTCTTTGAAAAATTCCTTTGCATACTAATATTATTATTATTTTTACATGATGGATTTACCAGCTTTCAGGTGCAAAATTGTTGTTAATCTTCTGAGAAAACAACTGGCCTAAGAATTCTACACAGAGAAAAAGAACACTTGGTTACCGCTGTATGTGCAAAATAAGTTGCTTTATTAAGCACAAATTTAGGGAGAGATGCACATTTGTGTTTACCTTGGTGGCTGTACCCTTGTAAACAAAATTTTAATAAGGCAGTGATGAAACTAGCAAAATACAGAAAACTGCAATAATAAAATGTCATGAGGTCAGTATGTTTAATTGGCTCATTACACGTTAAAGATGCACAGTGCAGGCAACTGTATACTAAACACTTTCTCCAAATGATGAGGTTTAAACTTATTTCAAACCTGGATCACAAAAGTGAAGCCATTAAATTTAAATTATACTCTTACAGTCCTAGGTAGCTGGAGTTGATAAACGTGATGCTTTTTTCCCCTTGAGCGGAAAAAAGTAGTTTAGGTGCATGCCATGCTGAAAGCAATGGAAAGAAGTGAGTAAAAATTCATTGACTAATGTTTTTATTCTAAACTGTGCACCTTTAGTAGTGTAACAGTCCCTTTTACTGAAGAATGGGATCTAATTTTCTACTTGCATATGAACTTTCTTGAAATAACTAAGAGTCTTGGCATTGCCTGGTCTGGCTTTGGATGTACATTGTACTGAAACTATTGAGTATTAGACATTTCTTTTAGACATTTAACTGCAAGTTAAAATCGCTAGTAAACTGCATTCTGACTGTAGAATTTAAGTACTAAATAAACTCTATGCATATTAGACCCATTTTACTTGGTCTTAAGTTTCATAGTAGTCTTAGCTTGATCATAACTTAGTTTGTAGCTGCAGAGTTTGGTGACAGCGAGCTATCTGGCTCCCCTGGAAGGATATTCCCACACGATGCTGTAGAGACTGATACTTCATTGTGCAGAGTAACAATGAAAGCAATTACGTACCCCACTCAAACTGCGAGAATCTTTATTCCCTTTTCTGTAGCAGCTGGCCATACAATGTGGTAGCTAGGTGATCAGACACAGAGATGTAAGAGGCAGACACACGTACAGCAGTATCACTACAAACTTGTTTTGCTTCATACGTTCTTCATGATTACAATTTGACACTCAGAGAAGAATGAAATTTAAAGGAACCATGAAATTAAACTGACTGGTTATTGTAACTGTTGGAACAAAGGTAGAAAGCAAACTAATTTGCAGCAAATTATAAAGGATTCTTCTTGTACAGTCTATACTTCTCTGAAGCATACTATCAGGATGTAATAGCAATACAATGACATCACTATCTATCTCACGCTTAGAGCCCCAAGAGTTACATAATGTGCTTTATCACTGCTTTGGCTGTGGTAAAGCTGAGGTAAGGACGCCAAGTAATTTGCCCAGTCCATGAGGTCTGTGTCAGAGAATGATCTATGATTCAGAAATCCATGGCTTGAAGTTGCTGAGTCCAGCTGATACACTGTGAGCTTCCAACTTGTCTGAAATCCCGTTTATACAAAGGAAGAGGAAGGTAGATGGCTGTTCAGGATTTTCTTTTTACTTGACATTGATAGATTAATGGAAGCAGTTTGCCTTCCTCATGAAGCCTCTGAGTATCGGTAGCACCTCCAACAAAAGTCCCATTGACAAACACTCTTGGGACCTATCAAGAAAATGTAAGTTGCATTAGTTACTTCTTGGAAAAAAGATAAAAATCTAAGCAAGCCCATATGGACTCTTAATATAAAGAGACAGCAGTTATGATCTTATGTTACTGTACAACTCTTAAGTTTCCATAGTATTTACAGAGGTGGGAAACGGTTCACGTGCCCCTCAAAAGTGGGATAAAGTCGCTTTGTGGGAGATTGTAATAAATTAAAATAATTGAGTCAAGTGAGACTACATAAAATTAAGAAATTACAAGATAAGTGTTAAATACAATGGAGTAAATATGCCTAGACAAACGAAAACTGACTTTGATACTTCAATTATCTTAGTGGCAGTATGGAAAAGATCACTGCAGAGGGAGAGCCAGAGGGTCTCAAGAGGAAGAGATGGTACAGAACCCTTCTGCAGCGCCTTGTCTTTAATTTAGGAGCTTGTATCCCAAGTTTCCTTTTCTCAAAAAAACCAAAGAACTTGATACAGTCATAACCCCTGAGGGAGGTGTGTAGTGCAAGTTCTTTCTTTGCTGTTACATGTGAAAAAATACACTTACCGTTCTGCCACCAGTCATCTGTTCAAGAATGTCTTGGAACTGACTTCCATTTGTATTCATGTCCAGTTCTACAGCTGTGTAATTTACATTCATACCCTCAAAAAGTTTCTTTGTCATTTTGCAGTAGAAACATGTTGTTTTGGAGAAAATCACCACACAGTTGTCTGAAATAATCTCCTGTATGTTCAAAAGAATGTTTGAGTCAGCATGCTTTGTTTTCAAGTCAGTATATTTTAACAGTATTGAACAGTCACGGAAACAAATACAGAAGTTAAAAATCTGCTATTATGGTAACAAATACAGAAAACCACTCTGCAAAAGGCTTCCTGAGGTATTTTTAAGAGGGACAACTGAAGAGTTCCCAGTCATGCTACAGCGATGGCTGGCTACTTTTGAAAAATCTTCCAAATCACTGTACTTTAGTCTCAGTTTTTTAAGGAAAAGTGAAAAGCTAGTTTAGCTTCTAAACTTTCCCCCCTCCTAATCTAGAGCCACAAGAATCCTAAGGTGAGGAATGAACTACTTTTCTTTAAAAACAAGGATCGGAACAGTGACTTCACCAAGACATCTGTCAAGAAGATACATTACCTGTATGGTGGGTGCAAAACATATCCACCCCACACTTGTTCTGAAGAGCTCTGTGGTGGCCTAGCACCTCCTTCATCCCACACTTTCGCATCAGAATAAAAATTGCTTCCCACCTGACTACCAAGAAAGTCAGACTCACCACCTCAAAAACTGCAATTGTGCTTGACCAGATCCCAAAGAGCATCTGCGCACAAGCACAGGAGGGAGTGAGGCGCAACCTCAGCACTTTGCAGAACTACATGGAAGATAAAGTGACTCCTCCTGCTCCACTTCAGCTTTTCAGTAGAAGGTATGCTGTATTCTTTGAGTACTGGACTCAGTTAAAACTTAGGAGTATCTAACTTTCAGGAATGCTACGATGAGCAGAGAGATTGAGGGCAGTTGGCATTCTCTACCAGAAGCACTGCTGGCACCTACGAATCATAGAACCATAGAATGGTTTGGGTTGGAAGGGACCTTAAGGATCACCTAGGGATCATCATCATATGAAGCTGTGTATGACCTAGACTTGACTCCAAAACCGAGCAGAATCATTGTGGAGCATGTGGTAGGACTGCCACGGAATGGTGCCAGCCCTGAACCCTCTTTCGCTCTGCAGTCATAGACCTCCTACAGTCTGCCAAACAAGCTGCATCTCCTTGAATTATGTAGTACAGCTTTCCCTGTCTGTAAGGCAAATGGGACGTGCCGGTGGCAAGCAGAGTGACAAAAAGGGGTCTGAGTGGGAGAAAAAAATACCTCTACCACTTTACTGTAAACTCAAAGTGAATTGAGACTCTCATTTAGTATCAGCACATTCACTTTAAAAAACAAGTTACTCTTTAAATATTTACTTTAGTTGATATCAGTCATTTTATAAGGTTTAATCTCCAATATTGATAGCAGCACTGAGTTCAAGGAGGTCTGTAAAAACATAAACTGGATGCAGCCTAGGAAGATCAGGTTCCAGGGCTGCAGATAAACAATCCTGCCAGTATTACTTAATAAACAACAATCAGGTTCAACATGCAGAACTTTTAAGTAACTATGGCTTTTAGAAACGTTGAAAATAAGAATTACATAAGCAATGTTACCTGTATGTGACTCACAGCAGCATCATTAGATAACCCCACAGAAGCAGGTGCTCTATTCCCCATTCTAAAACTAAAAAGAAATTAAAAGTCAGAAATTCGAGTTTTCAAATGACACTTTTCAGTTGGCAAGCAAAAGGTTTGCTTCGTACTGTTTAATTTAAATATTTGATGTGGTTTCTCCATTACATGCAAGTTTACTGCAGCTGCAGTACCTACAGTCACTAGTTCTTACGCACCTGAGAAAACGGAAACAGAGGCGCGTGTTGCAGACCACTGGAATAACCAGACGGCTGCTTTTTACAAGAGGTTTTCTTTTCCCCCAAGGGTAATACAGATACAAGGGTCAAATCTGACACCGGGCTGTACTCGGCGTCACAACCCGACTCTAGCTGAAGGGACCACACCCGCTTGCAGCAAAGGAGCGGGTGCCGCAGGTGTGCTGCCCCGAGGCCTGCGCGTCCCGCTGCCAGCCGGGCTCCCCAGCCGCTCGGCCCCTCAGAGGCCCTGCGCTCAAAGGCCACGAAGAGAAAGCGGGCCCCGTCCCCCCGGGCTGGGCTGGGCTGGGCTCGACCCAGGCCCGAGGCCCCGCACCGACCGAGGGACCCACCCGCTCCGCAGCGCCCTCCGCAGGGCCATGGCCGCCCAGAGGAAGGGGCGGGGCTTCTCTGCAGTCCTCACGGCGGTCCGACCCCGCTCGCAGGCCCCCCCCCCCAGCCCCGCCTCCTTGCAGAGCGTGGGGCTGCCCGCCGCGCTGCCGGTGTCCTGAGCCGCCGTGGGCCGGGCAGCACGGCCCCGCCCCGAGGCGGTGGCGGGTCCCTGAGGCGGAGGCTCCGCTCACGGCCGTGTCGGCGGCACGGAGCGGGGCTGCCGCGGAGAAAGGGGCGCTTCCAGAGCGGAGACGAGAGCGGTGCGGCGGCAGGGCAGCTCCCCGAGGTGGTGGTGCGGGGCGAGCGGCAGCCACGCTGCGGGGGGCAGGCCCCGGGGGCGGTGGCGTTACCCGTTGTGGCACAGTGGTGGCAGGCTGCTCTTCTGAGGAAAAACCCTGTGGCGTCGCGGCGCAGGGGTAGCGTAGATGCTCCGAAGCGCTCCTGTCAGCGGGGTGGCGGTTAGGAGAGCGGATAGAGACGGGGCGGCGTTCCTGCAGGCCCCGCAGCGACTTCTGGTGCGTGTGGGGTTGTGTGTCAGCGCCATAATTAACCGATTTGGTGGTTTTACTTTATGTGGAGGTGTTGGGTTTTTTTCTTTCTCACGCTGTCTAGTAAGAGCTGTTCAGCAATATTCTCTTCCTTCGCCCCCACGTAACTTGCCCGGGAGCCCGGATCAGTGGTGGGACACGGATGTCCCTGGCCGAGCGTACCTGCTGAGGGGCTTCTGACAGGGGCTGCGGGAACTGCCCCGCCCGTCCTGTTGTCGAGAGGAGAAGTTCTGCAGAGTTGTGCTCTGGAGCAGTAGTCAGTCCTGTGATTCAGAAAATAGCGCAAGGAAATCAACTCGTGTACTGAAACAGAAATATATATACGAATGTATGGTATATCTTGACAACCAAGACATGGTATATCTTGTTGCTCCTGTATTAGAAGACTTGAACAATCTTTCTGGATGTTATTAATCTTAATGAGCTTACCTATGAGGTAAAATTGTCAAACTTTGTTTTGCAACTTAATTTTTATTTCATATAAAATATTGGCATAACCTCTTAGACTACAGCTCTGCTAAACTGGTCATAAAATGTAATCAAAACATATTACCTATGTGATATACTTTCATTTTACTCAATGATAACACACTTTCTCACTTCTGGTAATGATTTTCTGGCCTGATCTCCTGCGGTAAAGCTGATGAACTCGTGGGTATCTAGTGCCATGTGAAAATAGTTTCTCTGGCATCTCAATCCTGATTTAGTGATAAAAATAACGGTTAATAACCTCACTACAATCCCCAAAGCAAACTGTGGAAGCTATTTTGTAAACTCCTATTTAAAACTTCTCATGAAAGCATCCCTAGATGAAAAAGTAAACTGGAACTACGTTTTCTTGAAAGATGAAAAAAAATTTCTTTGCAGCCCTGTGTTGCAGCTGTTCATGTACTGCATCATCACTGCTGACCGAGCAACAGACCACAGCACAGCTGCAATGAATGGCTTTGTTGTGTCATTCTAACAGCGTTGTTACAGTTGAAAAATAAATATTGGAAGTAATTGGTATAAATCATCGTGTTACCAGGTGTTGTAGTATATTTCTGTATTAGACTATTTCTATCTAATATGTGAAATGTTATAAATATACTTGTGATATTTAGCATGCTGTGTGGGTCTGACACAAAGGGTGACATCACAAACATCTCAGGCCAGGAAATTATATACGCTGATGACTTTTAGTCTGTTTTGTCAGTCTCGGTACATACCACTTACGGGAAGAAAAATGATGCAATTTGGCCTTTTGCAGGTTTAAAATGGGATAACGTTTTCTGCCAATGTCGAAAAGATTCTGAGCATCAAAGACTAGAATAAGCCATCACGAGAGCTTTCTTCCAGGCCTGACATCCAGAACCGGTGTTCCCGGGGAAAGCAGCCTGTCGGGTTCTGCTGTGAAGCGCCACGCTTGCGCTTCAGCAAAGCTTCACATGCTTCAGCAGAAGAAATTAACCTGGAGCACGGAGAGAGCGAACCCGTGCCTGGCAGAGGCCTCTGCCAGCAAATGCGCTTGCGGGAGCTCTGTGAAGGGTGAAGTACCGTGTGCCCAGTGGCCTTACTGGTTTTTTTCTTCTTCGCATGCAGAGGCAATAAATGTTTTCCTAATGACTTTTTTTGCTCTGTCTTTTGAAGGCTTATTCTTGTCAGAATTAAATTGCATTTCTGTGATGGGCAAAGGAGAGATTTTTCTCCCCTGTTCCCCCCTTTATGGCCAGGTTGCAGAAGGCTTTCTTCCCGCCCGCAGCGTGAGCTGAGCGCACAGCCTCAGCGAGCTTTTACGCCGTTCCCTTGAGGCGTTGCTGTCCCTGTGTTGTCCCGGGCACCACCGGCCGGGTGCTGCTGCGGAGAACCGGCTGGGGTGGGGAGCACAGCGCGGCCGGGCCGGGGGCGGCACGGCGGCCGTGAGGGGCGTCGTCGGTTCGGGCCGGCCCGGCGGGGGTGGCCGG
>VXBL01004000.1:1693060-1788402 GCA_013400195.1 Aramus guarauna | reverse complement strand
AAGAACGTCAAGACCAACTATGTCATCTGGGGGTGAGTGGCGGAGCCGGGGCGGGCGGCCTCTCGCTCGGGAAGGGGACGGGCAGGGGGCGGAGGGAGAAGTTGCCCCGAAGTTGCGGGGGGAGCGGGAAGAGGGGGGGGGTCCCGCCGCCCTTCGCATCCCGCCGCGTCGTGGGGAGCGAGGCGGGCGGGGGCGGGCGGCCTGGCTGCTGCCTCTCGGCAGGGCCCCTCGGGAGCGCACCGGGGGCCGTGCGCCTCCTCTCTGCCTGGGCGCGGCGAGGTGCCGCCTGCCCGCCGGCGCGGTGCCCCGCTGGAGGGGGCGTCCGAGCGGCCGGCTCGGCGGCGTGCGGCCGGCACCCTTCGCGGCGCGGCGGGCGATGCCTCCCTCCCTCCCTCCATCCCGTTGTGCGGCCGGCAGCCCGGGCAGGGCAGGGAAGTCTCGCCGGTCCCTTCGGGAAGGTTCCCGGGACCCCGCCCGGCGCCCCGGCCCCGGGCCAGAAGAGTAGCGGGGGCCGGGGCGAGGCCTTTCCTCAGCTGTCGGCTTCTCCGTGCGACCCGGCGGGGCTGGAGAGCCGCAGCGGGGCCGGGTCTTGCAGCCTCATGCGATGAGATGGCAGGAGGCAGCTTCTCGAAGTTGTGCTGGGTTTTGTGCGAACAGCAGGCGTTACGCTTCTGCTGTCTTAGTTTATCCAAGCTACTTCTCTTTTCCCGGGGTAGGGAAGTCCCGTGAGGTCCGAACGGATGGTCCCTCCGTGGAGCCCCGCAGAACCGTGCGGGCGCTTTGCTCCTCAGCCCGCTCCTGGCTGAGGCCTCTTCCTGGGCTGGACCCGGCGCGGGCTGTTTCCTCCTTGTTCTTATCGCAGTAAACACGTAGAGATAGTGTGTCTGTTGCTTAAGTGATTGCATTAGGTGAAAGGCTTATTTTTAGAAAACTTCTGGAAAACTAGGTTTTGTACCTGTTGAATTTTCTAGCATGATATGCGTTGCTTACAACGCAAGGGAGTTCTTCATTCTCCTTGCCTCTGAATTTAGTGGTGCTTGCTTGTAACGCCGTAACTGGAAAGACTTCAATGAATGTCTTTTAAACCCAAGAGAAAAAAAAATGCTTATTGTTAAATATCAGATAGCGAACGTTTCGGGTACTGATCAAAGAGAGGACGTTATCCTTTGAAGCTTGATGGAAAAACAGAAGAACCTGCAGATTTCTCACAAAAGCCCTTGTAGTTCTGTCTATAACCAGGGATTAGTTCTGGTTTTAGTTTTCCTAATTATGATACGAATATTAGTATTGGTGCAGTATTCTGACTTCTAGTTTGAGAAAACATAAACAGGTTTATTTCCTAACTTGTAGATGGATTTTTTTTTTTTTAAACTGATTTTACTTTGCACTCTATTTAAAACTAGAAACGTGGTATTTCATTAACTATGTCAAGCTTTTGGAAACTCATTTGGGATTTATTTGCACTTCCTGGCTGAATGGGGACCACTAGTAGCTAGACTGAAGAGAAAGACAAATATTTGCATAAGCAGTTAAGTTCTAAAATTCTTGAAAAGTCTTAGTTCTGTTTTTCCTGAGCAGCTGTATAGACAATTGTGGTGGTTTCCTTGCTACAAGTTGCTTTTCCCAAGAAGTAACAAATAGTGGTTAACTAGAAGGACAAGTTTCATTGCTCTTCTGTAGGGAACAGAGAAACTGATATGCCTCCTAACGCTACTGCTGCTTAGGAGAGCTTGAATTAAGCCCAGAGCTTGTTAACAAAAGACAGAAAGACAGCAACTGGAGAGGAAAAACTTTATTAGGTCCGTTAAGGCAGCTTTGTCTTCATGGTCAAGAGGGAGCTGTGGGGGTGAGCGGAGGATGCTCTGCTCAGAACAGCAGCAGCGACCTCATAAGAGCTCTCTGTGCCCTCACCTCTTGTGATAGATAGATGTCTTCTAGAATTTTGGGTTTTTTTTGTTTAAAGTAAGTTAGTACATCTTGGTCCGGACCAGTGGCTTCTGAACTTTTGCTAGGATTAGACTGCTATCAATTTACAACATTTCTTGTGAACCACTGTGAAACTTTATCTGACTAATCCTTAAATTGAAGACACTGTAAGAATGAGACCAGTTCTGCAAGCCATACTCAATAGCTTTGACACCACAGTTTAGGAGCTGTTAATTTATGTAATTGCTAGACTTATGAGGAACATTTGAAAAAAACTTTTAAGATGCAAAACCTCCTATATTCAGGTCACTCGACAGGATTCAAACCATGTTTGCAGTGAGCAGTTGTTAGTGGCTTAGTCTCTCATGAAGCAAATCTTGATTTCTGTTTTAGGTGTCCGCAGCACAGTTGCTGTAATTGCGTCTCTGCTGCCAGAGACGGAGAGTAATGCAAGTCCAAACAGCAGCGGTGGCATTCTGTCCCTGCTAGAATTAGAAGTAGTCCCATCAGACATTTAACACTGCGGCTCCTTGAGCAGCTAAGCTGGCAGAAGTCGGCAGCGCTGCCCTGCACGGCCTTCTCTCTGTGCTAGCACAAGTGTCGGCCAAACAGCAAATTGGTCTGAGGAACTGCACCAGGTTAAAAGTAACCCAGAGGGGGGAAAAAACCCAAAACAGAAATTCACTTTAATCCAGGTTAGTCTCCAGATCGTAGTTATATGAATATCCCTGCTGGCACATGAAGGCGGCTAGATGGTCTGACGTTTGGTGTGTCGTGTGTTTTGATCGAATGGCTGCTCTGTGGCTGCTGAAGAGTGATTGCGGAATCTGTTTGAAAACCAGAGGAAAGGCTCAATCTAACAGAGAAACTTACTTGCTTTGTTTACCCAGTAGAGGGGCTTGTGTGCACAGCTGAGGAGGTTTTAAACAGTGAGCAGCTGGTCATGGGTATTGTAATCTGTGTGGCACTCTGCAGGCCTAGGCTTGTATTTTTAAAGATTACTGCCTGGTTTTGTGGATGAGATGCCGGTCTTTAGGACCTCTATAAAAAAAAAAAAACATGCTTTGAAACATGAAAGAGGAAATAAAGCAGTTAAAAATGATGAATAAAATCCTAGTGCCCACAGGTTGAGGGTGAATGGATGAGCGGGAAATAAATTTCTGATGTTAAAAACAAGTGGGTAAAACTTTTTCTTGCATTATGTCAACATTTTGTCTATTTTTTTAAGCTGGAGTTTTTTTGGGTTTTGTGGGTTTTTTGGTTTGTGGGTTTGTGTTTTTTTATGAGAGATGCAACTCAACTATTAAAACAAAAATGTAAATACTGGACTTTTTGAGGTCTGAATCTTAAGATTTTGTTTATTTTTTTAAAGTAATTGATGCCATTGCTAAACATGGGAAATAAGAGAATTAATTTCTTTTGTTACTTTGGATGTTTGTAAATTGAACGAAGTAAGTCACCTTCAGATCAGCTTGCATTTAGTTCTCTGTTTATTGAGCAAGTTCTTTTTGTCTGGGAAATCTGAAAGGAACACAAGCTAATGCTGAAATGACAGTTCAGACTTAGATTTTCTCCTTGCGTACAACTGCTTGTCCTTCCGACGCTTTCCCTTTAATGTGCAGTATTTTGTCCTCCTAATAAAACATCCTCTTACAACTCTAATGAGCATGGGGATTTCTTGCATGTGTGGTTTAAGTGATGAAGTATCAGCTGTGCCCTGCTGAGCTTTGGCAATGCCTGTGGCTTTGTAATACTGTATTTTCAAACTGATAGGTAACCATTTGGTACTTGTTTTCTGAATTATGCCATTTATTGCTAAATAGTGTAAATAAAACCTTGATTAGATGACCAGCTGGACTTTATATATAATGTTTAGTGGATATGACACACTTGAAAGAAATAATGAGTTATTCTGAGGTGAGATAATCTAAAATGTTTGTTTCAAAATGAAGTGACAACTGTATCGTGTGGCGTAGACTTGGCTTCAGAGCCAACTCTGAGGAAGCTTTTGTTTCTACCAGTGCTCTGAATATGTTTAGAAAGCACCTTATCAAAGATAGCAGTGAAACAGTAAAATACTCAAGCAATTCCTTGCTGAGGAATCCAGTTTTGTTGGCTGTAATCGTGGAGCCAACTTTTGGCTTCTTAGCAGTTGAAAGATACTATGTCTTCCCTTTCCTCTTCAGCAACAAAAGGTACACGCACACCCCTACCACGTGCAGACTAAGCTTTTGGAAGGAAGAAACAGTGATAGAAAGATCCTTTATTCTACTGTTCTCCTGGTCTTTTGAATCACTTTTCTCTGCATGAATAAAGGTATATTGGTTTTCTCAGGCATCGTTATGACAGTAATGTTTTCAGCCTTGCTGCTAATAATGTGTTCTGAGCAGGTTATTGGACACTTCTGATCTAGATAATTTCAGAAAAATAATTTCAAGAAAAGCAGTAGTAGCATTATATCCATGGTATGGAGACTTCTGTTGCATTTAATTTGTAGCTCTTTCATGTTAAAGAAAGTTATGGTTAAGTTTGTTTTTGTTTTTGTTTTTTATTTCCTCTCCCTTCCCCCTTTGAGGTTGGCCCTTCTGCAGTGCTGTTTTGATGCTGCTGGTGAGCCGTGAGTAAAGCTGCTGTACTTGGAGGGAAAACGCCTTGTTATGGTTTTAATGAAGAATTTCCTTCTGATATCTCTCATTTGATCAAAATTCTGTGCCAGTCTTAAATTTTACAGTTTTATCCTAGTTTTCTGGTGAGTCGACTTCCTCAGGCTTTGAGGTGAATCGACTGGTTGGGGACAGGAGAGCCCTGTCCAGCTTGGAGCCGGGGTCCAGCAGGTCCCGAGTCTGGGCAGTGGGATGGATCTCTGGTCTCGCTGACTTCCTGGCCTCGCTGGGGGCTGTGAAGCTGACGGAGAGGTCCATGTCTTGGAGCAGTTGAAGTGTTTAGGGAGCAGGTTTTGTTTTGAAACATTGCTTCCCCTACGAAATCTTCTAGTAACAGCATAAAGGGCTGAACGTGTGTGTGAGGAGGGAATTAGGTTTGATGCACATGGAGCCAAGCTGAAACTATGTTTTGTTTTTTTAGCCTTGTTTTGAGGGCTTGGTTTTTTTTTTTTTTTCCAAATTGTTACACAGAACAGATTCCTTTTCAGACTTAAAAGGCATCTCTTTCAAACAAGCTGTTTCAAAGCAGAGATGATGCTGTTGTGTTGCTGTGAAGTGGTCTGACTTCAGTATGGAAGTTCATTGTGATTTTGTAGTTTGTTTTGCTGGTTTTGTGTGCAGTTAGTTTCTAGTTGCTCCTTACTTTATCCTTTTGGCGCCATTTTGAACCTTTTTCTTTGTGGGCTTCACAGAATTTGTGTATTCAGAGTTCTTCACTGTGCTTTCCCTAGAGGTAAGAAGAGCATGTAATACTATTTTTTTTTATTTATTTTTTTTTTTTTTTCATTTATGGTTCAGATATGTTCCTCTGGCTATCCCAAATGAGGGAGATGGTTCCTTTCATAACTGGAATAAATGTTTCTCAGGTCTTGCCTCTTGTATATTTTGCAATCCATCCAACTCTTGCTTTGGATTATTTTGGACAGGTTTTATAATTTCTTCAGTAAAGAGGCTGCAAGAACATACATCTCTCACTTGTATTTGTTAATGCAATTGCTACTTCACTAGTTTGGCAATATCCTGATAATAATATTACTGCTTGCTTTTTTGAGTTGCGATCTGCAAAGAAAAGAGCACTTTGCTAAAAAAGTACATGCGTGAGACAGAGATGGAGAGGTTAAATGTTAAAATCTTTGTTTCATGATTTTACAGGACAGGGAAAGAGGGCCAACCCAGGGAATACTACACTTTGGATTCTATCTTGTTCCTGCTCAATAATGTGCACCTTTCACATCCTGTTTATGTCCGCCGTGCTGCAGTAAGTAGACCGTATAAAATTTTATTTTGTCTTGTTTTTGATAAGTATTGTGATAGTTATTTTCAGGGATCAATAGTAGCATTTAAGTGTATGAATTTGGCTGGGGAAAGGGAAAAAGACATGCAACGAAGCATGTGTTTAAGAAAGAACACCCGTACGTAGGGAACAAATGACAATCCCTATCAAGGTGGAATATTTTTCTTGACAGTTCACTTCCTAACAGATTATCTTTCAAACCACCAGCTTGCATTTACTACAAGAGTCTGTCACCCAAATATGAACAGTAGTGGCAGCATTTCTCTTGATATTCTATGGTCACAGCTGTCTCTAGCACTACCTATTTCAAAAGTACTTTTGTCCATCTCTTCTCTGTTGTACGATCCAAATCTTGGTGATCCATTAATGCCTGAGATTGCAAGGATCTATGAAACAGAGCAAAGTACAGCAGGATAGCTTTGGGGTGGACTCAGAAGTATGCAGTCTAATTAAAGAAATTATTGGATAAGCTGTACAAATAAAGGTAGGGAACCTCTGAAGGAGAAAGTCCTTTTGATTTCCATTTGACTGCTTTCTATGAGCCCATGCTTCATCTTCCCCTGTGCCACATGGTTACCTGATACAGCAGTGCTGCGTGTTGTACACGCTTGGAACAACAAATTGAAATCCTCCATTCCTTCATACCCACGCTGACTCCTGGCAGAGAAGTGTGTGTATGTTAAAAGCTAGTTCTTAATCTTATTTGTGAATTTGAAGCAAAGGAGGAAAAAAGGCTATCTTCTCTTTCAGTTTTATAGCAGACAACATGTTTCATTTTGTGTAGTTGAACATCCTGTAGGAAGTAATTGTATTTTTAGGCTTGATAGTTATGCTTTCTTGGGAGGCAGGATATGTGTTTCTGTCTTTGTGTGAATGAGTAGTTTTCAATAAAAGTGAAAAATCTTCAGCAAGAGCCTTTCTGAGGGAATAACAGTTTGATGTCAAGTCTGCTGTCTTTTCAGACTGAAAACATTCCTGTGGTAAGAAGACCTGATAGGAAAGACTTGCTTGCATACCTAAATGGGGAAACATGTGAGTGATGCTCTTTTAACTTAGACACATGGTGTGCTTTACTGTTTCATGTTTATGGAACACATGAGGGGTGGGAGGGGAAGGATAGTTAATGATGGTCAGTTTGCAGCTTAACTGAATATGTTCAGACTTCTGAGACAAAGTTACGATTTCTTTTATTTTCTAATTTTGTCCCAAACTTAACTATTTTTATGGCGCTTAGATAGGAGCTGCATTCCTATGAGCATGTTTAGAAGTGAGCTACTTTTTCATTATTACTGACGTTCTTTGGTTAATAGCTCTGTGTTAGAATGCTTAGCATTTGTATTTTTTCCTTCTCTAGATTGGGGGAAACTCAGTAGTGCATTGATCTTGAGGCAGTGAGTGTGTGGGGTAAAGCCTTCGTTATAAAATATATCAAATCACTGCTTTATCAGTCTGATAGACTTGCCTAGTATTCCATCATCTTGAAATTTTTTGTTAACAATAGTCAGGAAAGAGGTTTCTCTGTGAGAAAAATAAATATGGCTTACTTTTGTAAGTTGTTCTGTTTTGTAGGTGGTCTTAGAATTTTAAGTATACTGGAATATGAGATTATTTCTGTAATATGAGCAGTAAGCCATTTTTATATATATTTTAAAGGGATCGGCAGGTTGCCTTTATTCAAAAACTAGACAAACTAGTAGATCTTGATTCCAGGTTATAAAGTAATTAGCTTTGTGACTCTGTTTTCTTTTCTGTGGTCTATACAGATCATAGAATCACTGACTAATTTATGTTGGAAGGAACCACAGGAGGTCATCTGGTTCAGTCTCCTTTTCAAAGAAGGGCCAAATGACCCTGAACAACCTGATCTAACTTCATGTTCTGAATATGTCGAGTTCCAACATTTGACTACCTTTGCTACCTAATATCTAGTTAGAATTTCCATTTTTGCAATTTATCTGTTGTACTACTTCATTATATACTTAAAAACTTTTGAAAATCTTTTATACTTAAATGAAATGTTGTGTTTGATTACAGCAACCTCATCAAGCATAGACAGAAGTGCTCCACTTGAAATTGGTCTTCAGCGGTCCACTCAAGGTACAGTTTAACTAAAAAATAACTTTGAGGTTTATTTTATGAAAGTCTACTACAGTCTTGTATTTTTAATGTCCTCTTTTTCTTGTAGTTAAAAGAGCAGCAGATGAAATATTAGCAGAAGCAAAGAAACCAAGAATAGAGGTAATGACAGTAACCCTCATCAATACAAATTGGGGTTGGTGGTAAATTACAGTATTTATCTGTTTTTGTTGCGATTCAGTTGGGCTCCCTGTTGTCTGGGTGCACACAGTATTTCTGTTAGTGTGAACATGAACTGGAAAGAGTTAGAATTTAAGCCTCTGGTTTAAACTTGGAATTTTAGTTGCTAGATCTATGTTGTTGTATGAAAGGAGAAAGCTCGACTACATGTCTGTCAGTACCCGTTGCATTATAACCTGTCTGCTAAGAGGTATGGGATTGGAATAAAAGTGCCATTTAATGACTGATTACGGTTATTTGTCATCTGTGAGCTGGCATTGTAACTTAAATGCCAGGCTTATCTCTATCAATGGATACTTGTTTTATCTGCTATTATAGTCTATAGCAGTATATGAAACTGTCCTGGTGATTACTATTTTCTGAAGCTGCATCTTAGGTAATTAACTGTGTTTTCACAAGTACCTCTTGAATGGAAGCAATGTGTCTAGTTATTACACACATTGTAGTATTTAACTGCCTGGTTTTAAAAACTGACTTACTGTTTTTCTTGATTTTTTTTTTTAAACTATGTTCATCCAGTTGTCTCCCCTGTGAGTTGTTATAAATCTGACTCTATATATTTTCAGAGTAGCTAAACTTTACATTTCTTCTTAAGAGTTATCAAAATACATAAATTCCGTTATTCAAGAATTGGATCTGAACATTATTTGTGCTTAGCTGTAACTGCGTAAGAATTGTAAAATCTTCATGTATTCTTAATGGCACATGAACAGATGATTGCTGTGAGATGACCTACTGGTGATCTGTAGATTTTTGTTCTACATTACCCTATGTGATTGTGATGTCAGTATGTTTTGAAACTGTAGATCTTCACAGTCGTGATTGGGAGAATCAAGAATTTTGCATATAAGCCTAATGAGCTTATGGCCATCTTTGTTTTCTTGCTGCTCTGGCAGCTTGGAGTCTGTAAAGTCTAAGTTATTTGGAGACCATCTCAGTGTAGAGATTCCAGGTCTCACCTCATACATGGGCCTTTTAGTCACAGGACAGGCTTGATGCTGATTTAAGTTTTGTGGGGAAATAAGACAGATTGAACACAAGTGGTACCAGCATTAGGAAGCTGAAAAGATGGTGTAAAATTACGTCTCTCTACTGCTTTCTCAAATTACACGTCTGTCTCAAACCTGGCTTGGGTAACTAGAGGCTTCCATACTCTTGACTTGTGTTTTATATTTACTAGGAATGCTATTTATAAAAGTTCTGCGTCAAGAAATAACAGTTCTGAACAGTTCTTTTCTTTAAAAATGTCACTGATTAAATATCTGGGCATATTAGAATGTCCAATTTATTTACCTTAAATGTGTGTATTGTCCTATCTGAATGTGTGTGTGTGTTTGCCACCTTTAAGGTCTCTGATTTTTCAATTGTTCTCAATTGTCTGAGCAAAGCTCTTTGAGGGGATGGTAGTGCTTTTCATTATTCTAATTATACTTTATGGTTCTTGAGAGGGAATTTCCAATAGCTGTACAGTTAATGTTAGTGCGCAGATCAAAAATTGGAAATATTGTCCTTGCAAATGTAAAAAAAAAAAATAATCTAAATATCTTTAATTTTAGTTGTATTTATTTTTTTAAAGAGAACGCACAAGAAATTAAGCATTGTAACTAAACATTACTATTACTGCTAGGATGAAGAGTGTGTGCGTCTTGACAAGGAGCGATTGGCAGCTCGGTTGGAAGGACATAAAGAAGGTATCGTGCAAACGGAGCAGATCAGGTAGGAATACTCTTTCTTATGGATAATGCTTAATTAAAGGGCTGATAACAATTCTTGTGCTATTCAAGGCAGCCAATTTTACTCTATCCAGCAGCTCTCAGTGGAAGTCACCCTCCCTTAGGTGCTATCATCAGTAACACCTTTGGAGGCAGAACTTCGTGCCTGGTCAGGCTCCTGTTCTTGAGTGGAAGTTCAGATGTCGCAGTATGAGATTTGGTTTGACTTCATCAGTTGTCTCTTCCTCCCACTAAGTCTGCCATTTCTGCTTTCTTCTGCCATGGCGTTTGTCTAAGCAGTTGAATACAATGAGCAGAACTGCAAAGGGAAGCTGATTATCTCTCTGTTTCAAAGAAAAATACCATGTATTGAGAAATGTCTTGCACGCAAAAGGAGGAAAGTATTGTGAGAACAGATAAAAGGGTAACACGACCTCTGTGTGACTCCCCACAGAGGGGAGCTTCTTGCTTCTGAAGAGGCAGTAGACTACCAGAGAATAAGGCACTGTCATTGCCATAAGTAGTAGTCAGTATTCAAGTGCTTAAAAACTTTCCCATCACCTTTTCTCTTCAGTTGTATCCATCCAGAATTTTGCAGAGAATGACAGCTGATTTTGAGTCTTTCACCATATCTTCCTAGGAGAGGGGGCCAAGAAACAAAATTCTTGCAAGATCTTGTTGATGCTAAGGATCTTGGGCTTAGTAGGATACCAGACTCCAGTAGTTCATTTTCAAATACTCAGTCTTAAAGTAAAGGTAACTGCTTAGTTTTAGTGTGTCATCCCCAATAATGTAAAACGGGAGTTGTGCTTCCTACAGTTAAGGTGTATGGCTACAAATTAATGTACTGCTTTGTCCCTGTTGGATTTTACAGAGAAGTAGTTTCACTTGATAGACCAACTGCCTTCTTGAGAAATTTATCTCCTGGGCATAAACAATACTGTGAATGTTTGTCCTGGGATTAAACTTTACAGTTAGCCTTGCAACAATTAATACAGCAGAGTTGAGGCATTTGTAGAATCCATAATTACACCTAACCACATGAAAAATACATATTTTGAATGTCTTCTTCCTCTCTCTCTTGTATAAATGTACTTGAATGGAAACTATAGGGGAAAAAAAAGAAAATCTGATTGGCATACCTGACTTAAAATCAGAAAGTCTAAGGATCAAAAAAAATAAAAAAGTACACACCTTGTTTTGTATAAACTAGTAATTTGGATACTAGCTTGAGTGTGTCACAACTTTGTTTTGGAGTTGTGAGACAATGCTGCAGTGGGGCTTACTGAGTATGATTCATAATTCCTTTGTATTCTGTATTTACAGATGGTTTTTAATGCTTAATGTAAAAGTCTACCCTTTTAAAAAAAACAAACAGTGCAAATAACCTTTACAGGCAGTGAGTTCGAGCTCTATGTTTGTCACTGTTGTTACTTTGTTTAACAGCAACACAGAAAAGTTCCTTTTCCAATAGCTTAGTTGTAAAAGGAGAGTACTTCACAACCAGTACTTGTACTGGTTTTTCAATGTAATCTCAAAAAAAATCATGTAAAATTGAATTGGGTATGTGCAGTTTGGATAACGCAATTCAGTCTTTTTTTTTCTTTTTTTTTTTTTTCCTCCCCCCTTCACCTCACCTGCAAAACAATAGGGCTTACTGTTTGGCAACCAAATTCTGTGGTTCCCATTAAAAAGTAAACAGATAAAGATGTTGCACTTTTGGACTGAACTGAGCTACCTCAAACACAGATTAATGTGGACAAAGTTACTGCCATCTGTTGTTTGTTTGGCCTACATGCTCTGAAAAGCTAACATGTCCTCCAAGGGGCCAAGTCCGTGTAACAGCACCTCAGCTGAAATTTAGATTAATGCTTTGAAAACCTCAGAGCAGCCAGGGAGCAACTGACTGGACACAAAATTGTAATCCACTGAAAAATAACAGGGAGCTGAAATTCAGATGAGGTTGTAAATAGAAGTGTTAGTCCTGATGCTTTACATTTGCAGTCTTTATTTCTGCTTGTTATAGTTGGGATGTTTTTATGGTTTTTTTGCTAATACCGGACTGGAGTCTTTTGTCAGAAGTTTAATTCTCAAGCCCAAAACGGCAATGCCAAGTGCATGTAATCTCCAAGTATATATAAGGTGACTATTTTATGATTTATAGCAGAGCCATAAACTTTAAGCAAGATGAAGTTACTCATTCACAACTTCTTTCAGAAGAATTGTTTGTGCAATTATTAAGCTTCTTCTGTTATTTTTGCTCATTTAGGTCCTTGTCTGAAGCCATGTCAGTGGAAAAAATTGCTGCTATCAAAGCAAAAATCATGGCAAAGAAAAGATCCACTATCAAAACTGATCTGGATGACGACATAACTGCTCTTAAACAGAGAAGTTTTGTTGATGCTGAAGTGGATGTAACCAGAGACATTGTCAGCAGGGAGAGAGTATGGAGGACAAGAACTACAATCTTACAAAGCACAGGCAAGGTAATGCTCTGGATACCAAGCTATTTTTATGATCCAAATGACAAACTGTGTTTTCTATTTGCTGTATCTCTAGCCTGTTAACTGTAGGTGACTGGGAGGGATTATGCATAGTGTTCTAGGTGAAGGTAGGCTTGGAGGGCTGCTGGCACAGTGACAGAAGCATGTGTTCTTACCTTGTTACAGTAAGCATAAAATGTATCTCAAAATACTTGCTTCAGCCACTTAAAAGCTACCAAGTAATCGCTTAATTCCTCTTAAACAAAGCTGACTTGAGCCCTACAACTGGGAGGGCTGTATTAAAGTACCTGCGGGTTTGAGACAGACAAAGGTGGGAAGTAACTGATAGAAGTAGCAATGTGTGTATGTTGAAAGTCCAAAGGCTGCTAAGCTGTGGAAAACACCAAAGTGGTAAGGAGAGAAAATGCTAAAATGAACAAAACCAGAAAGTGTTACCATGAGAAGGTTTTTCTGTATATTTTTGTCCCTTCATGCTCCTTTAATCCATGTCTTTAGCTGCACTTGGTTATGTGCCATCCAGAACGTGGCTGCAAGCACAGCTGACAGCTTGCTCTCTTTGGACAGTTAGACTTTATTTTTTATTGTAGTGATACTTGGCTCTAAATTTCTCAAGGAAGCAGTAAGTCAATTTCTAAAAGATGGTAGATGTCCGTTTTCCTGAGGTTATTGTCAAATTGCATCCTTTGCCTTTACTTCTTTAAGTACTGTCACAGGAAAAGAATGTTTAGAAGTAAACGAGGTCCCAGTTTTCATCTGTCTTAACAGTATTTTCCATAGCACTCATTTTCACAACCTGGTCTCGTGGCATTAGTGGTAGAATAATTTTATTCATGAATTATGGGGTAATGACTAGGTATGTGGCGTGTATTTGCATGCTACATGCAGAGTCAGTGTTGCTTCTTTGAGTCTTGTAGCAATCTCACTGCTGAACAGAAAGCCTTTAACGTTTTAGTCACTGGAAATGTTTGTACTAAAGGAATCCGGGTAGCTTTTCCTCCTTTAGCGAATCATTCATGGCATTCATATCTTTACATGTCTTCAAGGGAAACTTGCAAAAATATTAGGGAAAGAGGCGAATGTTTTATTGTAGTATGCTTGTCATAATAGTGAGATGAGGTAGTGATTTTAAGCAAAACCTAACATGGGGAGAAAGACAAGAAAAGAGATCAGGTTTGTTCTTGGACTCCAGCATGCAGTTACTTTGACTAGCCTGATGAATATAACAGGCATAATAGCAAGTCTTTATTTCTGTTTGCGCAGGATTGCAGGAGCATTCTCGATAGTGTGGACAGAAATCATCGAATGATAATGTTTATATTTTTGTAGAAGTAACAGTGAGAGTAAGTAGATGGGGAAACATCACTTGTTACCCAGGGCTGTGATTTATCCCAGAAGAGCTCGTAGCTTCCTTCTAGAAAAGTTGTGGGGTTTTTTTTTGTTTGTGGGTTGATTGGGAGGGGTTTTGGTCAGTTGTGGTGTTTGGTGTTTTGTTTTTTTTTTTTTTTTAAGAACCTTTGTGAAGACTTTCTCAAAAGTTGTTAGGAAACTCAGATATATTCTCAGGCAGATCATTCCTTATCTACTTGGCTGCTTATTTAAAGAATTTTGATCAGGGAAGCACGATACCCTTCTGCAAATGCCGTTATGACTTTTCCGTATGATACTTGAATTGCTGATGTGCCTGATAATTCTTTTTACTGTAAATTTTCACTATCTGCTTGGTATAGATTTATCTGCAGTCTCTTGAATCCTCCTAGAATGTTTAAAACCAAAATTGACTTCAGTAGTTTACATACCACATAGTGTCTGACTTTTTAATGTCTGAATTCCTTTAGAACTCCTGAGTGAATGGTAGCAAAGTGTGAGCATCCCAAAATGTCAACTTTATTGTTTCTTTCTAAAAATTGTTTCAGTCTGAGGCAGCTCCTCAAGCTTTCTTCTCCACAGAGAAAAACTCCTGTGTGTGAACTTTCCCAGTGTTCTCTGTAGTAAACAAAGATGCAGAGATAGTTTAAGATGCAAAAGGAAAACACTAGGAAGATCAGACCGCAGCAAAAAGAAAATAATCTCTCATCCATATCAGCCTTCTGGTAGGTTTCCTCTGTTTTTGATATGTTTGAAAAAAGTACTGATTCCTCCAGCAAGATGCTCCTCAAAACTCTATGTAGATGGCAATAATCTTGACTGTATTGGAGTATTTACTGTTTCTCCTTCTGGACACACTTTCTGAGTCTGAAGTTTTGCTTTTTACTTCAAATAGCCTTTTTTGCTTTATAGAACTGTTCCAGGATTTTTTTTTAAAGTCTCTAGTGATGTAGTGTTCCTCTTTTAACATCTTTAAAAGTTTTCATGCTACTTGCATTCTGCCCTTTTAGATGTTGCTTTGAATGATCTTTTGATAGCATCTTCCTTGTTATGTAGCTCCACTTGCTGAAATTAAATAGTGGAGGATTTTTTTTCTTGGATGTAGGATTATTTATTCGTTTACAAGAATGTTGAGTTTGGGTCCATTGATACTCCTGTTGTAGCATATTCTTCAGCAGCTACCTCTCTACAGTAGGTACTATGGACTAAACCAAGAGATGGTTTTCCTTTTGTGACTACTTTGGTCAGTTGTTCCAACAACCAACTGCTTATGATAGCTCAAGAAGTAATTGCTGCACTGCTTCCCTTCTTGACACTTATCCAACATACAAAGTAACTGCAATCTCTCATAATTACTGTTTTCTTCTCTGGAAGTCTCAGTACTGTCCCATTCATACTGGAAATGTAGCCCTAATGCCCTGTGATTTGGGACAGGTTATCATTCATTTACTGTCATTTGTTGGTTGACATTCATTGTTTATTTGACTCTAAGCTTCCTATAATGCGTCACACAGGTTCTTTAGCTGTACGACCCCCTCTGTTACCCTCTTTTTATCAGCTGTTGCATTGATCCCTGGCTGTTTCTTTGCTGATTTTTTTTTTTTTTTTTTTCTGTGAGGTTCCTGCTGTTGGTAAAAACAAAAGAGGACAGGTGAACTGAAATGTCTTTTTTTAAGATTTTTAGAATTTGCATTTGTTTGCTTGCTTAGAACTTTTTGTTGAGTTATTTTTCCACAGTTTTCTGCCTGATTATTATGCAGTTCTACCTTCTTTTGGAAATAGAATGTTTGATTTAATCACTAGTGGATGAGTCATCCTGCACTGTCTGTTTTAAACATCTGTTGGCCTTCCCCAAGTCTGTAGTGTAGTCTTCTAGATTTTGTGAATAATGTGACATTTTTATGTAATCACTTTTCAGAGCCAAATTGCATCTGTTTAGTCTAAGGGTTTTTTCCACTCATAGTAGCTTAATTTTAGAACTATTTGGGAGGATATATTGTTTAAGGCAATTCAATTTCAGGTTTGACTAAAGGCATGCAACACAACATTGCTGTTTTGGTGAGTCAACTGACAGTCTAACCAACTGAAAATTTAGTCAGATTTCAAAAGCAATAAAAGTACTTGATGCTAGAGCTGCTTCTGAATTCCTTTACCATTCTTTTAACAGCCATGATTGTTGGAGGCTTTAAGAAATTAATCTCTTCTGTTTGTTCTCACTCTTCATGCAATCCAATTCTCGTTCTTAATCTTCACAAACACACGCAAATATCAGGGTAAGGGAATTGCTATCTTCAGACCCAACACAGCTGGATATGCTGGGGGAGAGAAGTTTAAAGAAGAAAAAGCGGAAATCGTTTAATCTGTAGATTGATCTTTGGACAAAGTGTCTTGCTGCTGTAAGTGTCTCACTGGGTTTTTTCGGTGGCCTTTTTTGTATAAAGCAGATGTAATAGTTGTGGATGCTTGTTTATGTCATGTTAGAAGGACATGAATGAGTTCTTGATAACATAGTCATGCCGTTGACTATGGAACCTGTTTCTGAAGAGCAGGTTAAGTTTGCCAGATTTGTATATATGTTAAATCAGTTTGAAGTATTGTCTGGTGAAGATATGTCAGAATTAATATTGACACTTCTGAAACTGCAAATCTTAGGGGAAAATACTAGCAAAATAGTACTTTTGTAACTTCATTATTGAGAGAACTTCTATATATAGAACAGGATATCTTTTCTGGTAACTGAAGCTTTGAACCCATACATAAAAAAATATTTACCATCATGAGAGTCTGGACTGTTAAGTTTTGAATTACTGCCTTGCAGAGGTTTCAGTTCTGTTGTGTGCATGCTTTTAGATAAATGTCTGTTTTTTGTAAAACAAACTATCGAACACCTAGAAAAAACTCTGTTTAAACTGAAATTGATTCCTTCCTTTCACATCCTTCCTCTTTCTTTCCTTCCTGAATAATCTCTTGATTTTTATAATCTCCTGTAACACGCTTCAGCAATCGTTTTGGAAGGAAAAACTTCCTCATTCCATCTCTACTGTAAATGTGTTTGTAGCTCTTGAATTCTCCCTGTAGGAACAAATTAAAGTAGCCAAAACAGGAGGTTCAGCATTCACAGGTGTATTTGGAGGGCCTATTTTTGTTGGTGACTCTTGATGTATTTGATTTTTTAATTTTTTAAATTTTTTTTTAACCTCCCAGATTGCTCAGAATATTTCTTAGAGAAGCAACATGATAACTCTGTGAGCCGGGTTGAACATGTTCTACTTAAGTGTAGAGAAATCTTGAAACTGGAAGCTTGGAAATACACTAGTGAATGCCTTGTGAATTTATAACTTTTTGAAATGAGCCAGTGTTCTTATGGGAATAGCGAGCGCTTGTCATTTCTGAAATTTTTTTTTTTTTAGAAATCTTTCGTCCTTTTCTTTTTAGGGTTATGCCAGAGATTATTGCTAAAAATAAATTTGGGGTAGCACTCTTCAGTCCTATTTTCTTACAGTTGTGAGTATATTAAGTTACCTTTTCTCGAGTGAACTCTAACCCTACATACAGGAGAAATAACATAATCCATACTATCAAATATGTGGGAAGGCTCAAAGGTTATACCACATAACCTTTCTAAATAGCTTCAACTAAGAAGCTGAAGCAGTTGCTCTACACACTTTGTGTAGAACATTTATATATTTACATGTAGCAACTGCCTGGGACTTGTCCAACCGCTGGTTTTGTGGATTTCTTGGCCTCTCTTAATGGATCTGTAAATGCCTCCTTTACTGTCTTCCTTGAGCCTTGTGTAAATCTTTTCTGAAAATGTTGCAAGGCACTAGGAGTTTAGAGTGACCTGTAGGGTGTCTTAATGTTATTGTGCAACTGGATACGTCCCAAGGAAAAGCATCGAAGCAGAAAGATCAAGAAATCTGAATTTGAGATAAACATTTTTTTTCTGATGGAATTAGCTGTGTATAAAATAGAAGAACGACCAGATTACCTCCTTATGCAGGTATCTGTTAATAACAGAAAAATTATTTGGAGTGTTACAACTTGGTGTGGGATCAGAGTTATTTGAAACTAGGTCCCTCTAGCTTAGTTCCTAACCTTTGGATCATGAAACTGTATCTTTATGTCAATATAAGATTGTTTCTTCAGGTACACATTTCTTGCTAGGTCTAGGTTGAAATTCTGAAGCAAAGGTCTCATTTATTACTTGCTGTTGCTTCCCATCTGCAGACTGATCAATGTGATTCTCTCACAGTCTGGGTAGTTAGTCTTCTCCTTGCTTAATACTTTCTGTACCAAAAAATTAACAGAAAATGCACTGAATTATGACTTTTTAGTATTCCTATTTCCTTACTAATAAAGCAGGAAGTAAGCCTGAATCAAATAAAATGTTAGTTTTCTGCCTTAATCCTGATATTTTTATATTCTTTGTTCTTACGTGAAAACCTTAGACTAGGCTATCCAGCAGATGTTTCTCTTAAGCTTTAGTTCGAAAGCACAGGAATCTTATTTTGTATAACAAGCAGTTTATGTAAATAAACAACTTTTTAAATATATTTTAAGCCTTCATCAGTTTTCAGATTTGATATCTTTTAGTTATTGCATTCCTATTGTGATATTGTAGTTGTCAATACTTTGGACAAAAAAAGGTTGATGATGCCACTGTATTGTGTATCCATAAAAAAGATATTAATACAGAAGGGATTGGACTCAACTCTAACTTCATTTGCTAGAGCATGACTGTGGGTTGTATGTATTAAATTCCATAATCTTGATTTTTGTTTCCCCATCCCCAGCTTCTGGGTATGTTTGTGTGCATGGTGAGGAGGAGTCCAGAACTGAGTAAGATGATTGGGGTTTATAGCTGACCTAGCTACACGGATTAGCATTTTCCTGGTATGCAACATTTACCTTGATGTAACCCACAACTGCACATTTATTTAATACAGTGTCTTGATCTGAACGATTTCAGAATATTATTCCTCTGCTTTTCTGTATTTCTGCACATAAGTATTAAATAGCAGGGCTTTTCATTTTCTCCAAATGAATCTCATCTTTATGGTAGTCAATATTTTTCATTTTGTGTTATTGCCTAGAAAATACTACCCCTGCAGTTAGTATTTACATGCTTTATTTTCTAAATTAATGTCTTTTATTAGTAGGGTTGATCTTTTCAACAGTAACAAACATATTTGACCTGAATGCTGTGAGCAATCTCTTTTTCAGTTACCTTCAGTGCGTGTTTGGTTTTTTTTTGGTTTTTTTTTCTGATACCTTTTGAGTATTCTTACTAGTGAAGTCACCTGTGAGGGGATTACAACCACATTTATAATTTCAGTAAAATCTTTAATATGATCTTGTAACTGGGAAATACCTCAATCAAAATAATTTTATAGAAAGACTAATATACTATTGTAGTCACTTTTGACAGCTAAAAGATCTGAGAGTAAAATTTTGGAAATTTTCACAGAAATTATTTGATTGCAAAAGCAATTTTATATATAGGCTCTAGGTGGCAGAATTGTTCTGTGTTCCTGAAATTCGTAAACGCAGTGAGTTTAATAGCAAAATGGAAAAGATGAAGGTGTGCCAGGTTAATAGAAACTGGTATCCTCGTTAGTGCTTTCAAATGGAACAAGCGTATGGTTTTTGAATGGCTGTGCACAAGTGTAACAGCATGGTATAGCTTATGTTCCCAAACTCAACTTTATCCTGTTTTAGCTCACATAGTAAAACTGGGAAGACCACTATATTGCTACAAGGCATTTTGAATACTGCACTTAAAGGAGAGATGGGCCAGATTATAAAAATTGTATATTGAGCAATACTGAATCTTGTTTTGTAAATAAATACCCTGAATTTGTCAGAAAACTGTAGAATCACTGTTTCCTAAAAGAAAAAGTAGGTCAGCTGTAAAGTAACTTCACCATTCTTCATGCTGTTTCTAGAACTATTAAAAAAATATATTTCCATACGTTGCGTTCATAGGAGAAATAAACTCAGATTATGTACGAGGGCAATTTTTGAGCAGATTTTATGCTGTGCTGTATCTTCAGGATACTACAGTGTTTGCTGCTCTTTCATTCTTCTGGTTTAGCCTTTGTGCTATTTCAAATTACATGTTTTGGTTGTCTTTCATATAATGCTCTTGCTATAAAAACTTTGTGATGATAATACGGAACAAGTGAGGAGTGGAACTTTTTACTAAAAACATAGTCCACAATTATACAGGACTAATAGCTATGTCTTCAATTCAGTGCAGTAGACTATAATAATACCTAAATGAACTTTTTGACTGGAACATAAAGAAATGTTGTTTGAGTCCCAGAGTAACTTTTTGTGAAATGCAGTGTCTGATTTTTCTTTTTTTTTTCCCAGCAGTTAGTAGCGAGTACAGTTATATTAATAGTTTTTTATAGATTACCTAATCTGACAGTTTAAAAAAAAATTGTCATGTACTCTGCTTCAGGTGGTTAGCTATGTAAATTCCGGTACTTTATTGTGAATTTCTTAAACTACTCTTGTTCTGAAAGCACAACTAAGACGACTTATTTATTTAGGTGGTTCTTTTAAAAATTGTCTGTGTGGTAGTATGCTTGTTGCACGACTTACTGTAGTGTAGTATGTACAGGTCAAAAGTGTATGGAGAATAGTTTGAGAGGTACCATGAGCTCTCTGCAAACGTGCCTGTTGGTGCAGTTGAGCATCTTGTGCATTTTAGGTGTTACTCAAATGAAAGCAAATAAGGAAAGTGGGAGAGGTCTGTGTGTATGTAATTCAAAGAGGTTTACTTCATCATGACTGTATAATTCAAGATCATGTTTCTAGCTGTGGCCTTTATCTGAAGGGCTCTTCTGTAAGGAGAGGAAAGATGCTGGGTCAGAAACAAGGGAAATTTTTATGGTCTGAATAAGCACAATGCAGAAACGACCAATAGTTCACATAGCTGTTATACCAATGTATTTGCAGGCTTGCTTTTGCTTGCGGCTGTCCCTGAATAGCAATCTTGCACGTGTCCACCCTTTGATTCTGAGGGCAACCCAGCACCTTGCTAATGCAGTGCTTTAGGACTATCTTTACATTAAAAGAGCAAGAAGGAGAGAAGATCAGCTTCAATGTTGGTTTACAAGTTGAAGATACAGATTATTAGGCATAGGAGAGTGATGCCTTAAATGAAGGACTCCAGATCTAAATATGTGCTTTGAATTTAAATGTGCAAAATATTTTCTTTAAAATATACAGTTCATCAATTCGTGTTCCATATGAACAATTTTTTAATATCTGCTCTACTTTTATAAGACCACGTGAATACTGTTTACATTTTTCATGTCAGGCAGTACACAAGAATCGCTGAAAATGTGCGATGGGAATATTGCGTTTGTGGTACTGCATCGTGCCTTTCAGTCTGTCAGTGGCTATAAAGGACTTCGCAGTATGTCTGAGCATATCAAGCAAATATGTGAAGTAAAGTGTGATAGGGGCTTGATTCTTCCTTCTCGGGCCCTGCTGTAAGTTTGGACAATGTTTATAGCATTCTGCAGCTCTTGATCATCCTGGGATGCATGTGCAACAAGAAATCCCTATTGTCAGCTCAATTAAGAGTTTATTTGAGTTTATAGGGCTGTTCCTAGGCTCTTCTCTCTCTGCAGTGAAATACCAGAATGTAAAACCTGACCAAAATTGGTTACAACTTAGCTATAGGAAAGTTTTGAAGCCCTGTGAGCCATGCTGTGTAACAGTGTATATGCTTCTAGTTTTCTATGTTAGATTCAATATTTTGTTTTTGTTCAGGTGATTGAGGTGAAGTATACTTAAAATTTTTTTGCCTCAAGAATTTTTTCTATGAAGTTGGAATCAGTATTTCTCCTTGATGATCATTATTAGAAAAAAATATGGTAGTTTTTTTTGCTAGCATGATAAAACTGCTGTTGTGACTAGACGTCTTTGTTAATGAGTGTTAGAGTTATCGCTAGTTACAGAAATTAAAGATAGGTTGCAGAATGAAGATTGCAGTTTTCAGAATAAATTGCAAGATATTTAAATGGAAGTATTTTTATTACAAAAGGAGTTGTCTTAGTGATGTAACTTCATTAAGTCTTCCCCAGCAGAGCAGGCTGATCTGACTTGCTCTAGTATTTCTCTTCAAGCAGCCTGGTGTTAAATTAACACCAGTGATAGTAACTTGACTTGGTGTATGTTAGTCACTGTGTTGGCAAGGGATAGAGCATCTGTGCCAGGAAATTTTGAGAATTTGCATACTGTTGCAGGCTTTCCTAAAGAATACATGTGACTTTTTCTGTAAGATGATTGACTATGTTTATTTGACCGTAGCTGCTGTTACTGATCATCTTTTGGCTACCGTTGTTTTCCCTTCCAACTTACATCTAGTGCAGGAGTTGTCTTTTTAAAGGCTTGAGTGAGGATGGGCAGCAAAATCTATTTCGATAGAGCTTTATTTAAGACAATATCAAAAGCTTGATTTGGTAGTTGCTGAAACATTTTGCCTCTTTTCCCTCCACGTGATGAATTATTATTATTAGGTGTAAACATGGTTGGAATCAACAGAGAGCTTTCATAGGAGTAGCAGCTTTCCAGGTAGATAACAAGAAGAATTGATGGAATTGTCCTTTTACATACTAAGAATTTTCTTAGGCATTATTTTTTTTTTTAAAAACACGTTCAAATTTTTTTAAGACTTAGTGCAGAGAAACAGATTTTTTTTCTTTTTTGTTCTGCTCTGTCCCCCAGATCAGAAGTTTTTTGGTAATAAAAATGTTGCATTTGGTATTAAGTTTAACTAAATCTAGGGTAGGAGCTAGGGGACGTTCATATTCTGATCTCTGAAGGAATGAACAATGAAAACTTAGTGGTCTTGCAACTCCTCAGGTCTTTGCAAATCAGTTGGTACCTGCAGTGGACTTCCTGCTCAATCATTTTTCTGTCACAGTAATGTAATCCCACATCCCCAACCAAGCCAATGAACAGCAAGATGATGATATTAGTTTGAGTGCTTGTTAAAACACTGCTGGTTGTTTCCCCCTTCCAAACAGATATTAGCTGTGGCCTTGGGGGACCTGCATTTTCATGCTGTGGAAAAAAAACATCAGCAAGAACACTTTATAATTCCATGCTTATTAGTGATTTCTTTTCAGCAGATGGGAGAAAATCCTGGGGATTTTTTTTTACCTGAAAGAATTTAAAATTTGGTCCAAGACAAGCAATTTCAGGCTACTGAAATCTCAGATGCTAAAATGCCTTTGAAAAATACATAATTTGATCTTTAAGCGCACTTTAAGAGTATGCTAACTGAAATATGGATGTTAAAGCTGATCACAGCTTCCTTGTGACTGAAAGAAGACGTGGATTCTACATGGACAATCACTCTTTTAAAATTTCTCCTCTAGTTATTTAATTGGTTCCTCCTCCTAAATTTCAGAAGACCAAGTAGCTTGTTGTTTCCAAGAGACTGTATGTGATAAAGCACAGCAATGACAAGAATTGTGATTGATATGCTGCCCAGTCCATAGTTTGGGAGAAATCTCTGAATTTCCAGTAAAAGCATGTAGTTTAGGCTTAGCTTCTGAAGAACAGAGCTGATTTTGAGTATCCTCGTATAATTGATGTGTGCATGGCTCACAGCTCTTTAAAGGTTTTTTTTCCCCCAGGATTCTTCTGCCTGAAAAGAACTTCAAATACAGTTTTGTGTGAGTTCTTTCAGTCTTTGTTGAAAAGAACTGGGTTTGCTCAAGGAATGGCTTTGCCTTTATAAGTGGTTTCTGGTGGTCTTCCAGTTCCTGCCCCTCTAGCTTGGAGCAGATTGCCAACATGCTGACTGAGGTCAAGTGAACAAGCTTAGAGAAGCTTTACATTGCAACTCTCTTTAAATGATTTCCACCAAATTCACCCCAGAAGTCTTTGCTTTGCAGTTCACGCATTTGTTTCGTAGTGCCAGTGGTGTTAATTAACACCACATCGGTGTTAGCATACAATACTCTGGAAGAATCTAAACATTTTGCGAATGCTTCGTGCTATTCTGAACCAGTAAAAAACCCATTTTCCTTAATTGATAAAAGGTTCCTTTTAGTGATGAACCGCTACTGAAAATTGACTGTAATGACAGATGTTGTATATGCATCTCTAACTTAAAATGCCTATTGAGTGGTAATGTAATAAGCATATGCCTTTCAAACATTTAATTAGTGTTTACATTTTTGTTTAGAATAAAGCAGTCCTACTAATATTGCCAGGAGGAATGTGTTTTAAAAACCTTGATCGATATAATTTGTTCAGTTGTGCCTCAATGATTTGGTCATTGAGCAAAATGCTGCATGAAGTTATTAGAATTATTCTGGGTCGCTCTTGAATCAAGGATTTGTGAATGTGATTTCTGTCCTTGCTTCCTCCAATTTAAAATGGAAGGCTCTAATGCTTAAATTACTCGGTGCCAAACAGAGCGAAGTCATAATTCAAGATAAATATTAAAAGGACTGTACTGCAATGTGGCGGGGTTGTGCCTGTGAGCCGTCAACAACCGGCTGAAGCATGTTCTGCTCTGCTCGAGAGCCTGACTGGAAAGTGTGGGAGGCGGCTGCCGGTCTGCCTGGCCTCAGGGGCTCCGTGCAGGACCAGGGGAAGCCCCCCGAGGGTTCACCAGGACTCTTCCCAAAATGTAGCTGAGCCTGCTGGGGTGAAGGAACACTGCTGGCAGTGCAGGGTTAGGCCGTGCCTGAGATACCCTGTCTGGAGGCCAAAAGCGAGCAGACAGGCTCTCCTTAGTGGGTACAGACCTGGGCCTCAGAGAAGAGGCTTGTCCTGGAAATCTTGAGTTAAAAGTTTTTCCTTCTTGCTACAGAGGTCTACAGGGACTGTAAGGGGGATAAGGCAAGGGGGGATAAGGAGATTACAAGCGCTTTGTGAAGAGTTGGGTTTACCTGGAGGTGTAATAAAGCCAGGTAGATTTAGCAAGTTTGGGCCTTGAAGAATAGGGGGTAACAATGTTGCCTTAAAACGCTGTTTATATTTTGGATCCTGTCAGAGAAAAGTAATCAGAAAACATCTATTTAGAAAATTGGTCCACTAGTTTTGTTTTTCTGTGAAGCACAAGTTAACCAAATGGTGTCTTCTATCTCTGTTGCTATTACATGAAATACAGATAGTCAGCAAGGCTCACCGGTATCTGTTATGTTTTTCAGAACTTTGCCAAGAATATTTTTGCAATTCTTCAATCAGTAAAAGCCAGAGAAGAAGGCCGAGCACCTGAGCAAAGACCTGCACCAAATACAGCACCAACGGTAAGAGCCCCGCTTTGAATGTGAGGGCTGTGACACCAAAGGGAGAGTACAGTGACTTGTCATTATTCAATATGAAATTTGGTTTAGATCCAGCGAATACACAACTTTCAAGCATAACTTCACAGATATTCTTTGACTTAAATTACATTTATTGGTATTTAAAGAGTTGAATGTATCAGTGTAATTTGTTCAATATGTTCTTGTTACTTCAAGATTAAACTGCTAGTGCCAGCTTCTGCATCTATCAAACACTAGTGACATCCTGTATCCATTTGCAAAAAATGTATTAGATGAGACTACTGCCGTTTCAAATAATATGTTTTGCTGTTTTTCTGACAGATAGGGTAGCAAATGTTTAAGAATCTGGAACATGACTCATGAGTGGGAACAGCTTGAACCAGCTTTCTTTTGCCAGTAATGAAATCAGGAGGACAGACTTAGAGCTTTATTGTTTAAGTTTGTCTAGGTATTAGACAGGATTTGTTTTGTATTGTGGTGTTTAGTATTGAGTTCTATTAAATCTAATATATTCTTGAACTTGGTGGCAGTCTCCTATAAAAGCTATTTAATCATACTTGGATTTGTTTTTGCTGCTACTGTATTTAACAAAGAGCTAAATTTAAATAGCAAGATGAATTCCAACATTTCAAAATTTGCTTTGTGTTGAATTTTGTAAATTGTGCATGGACTATTCAAATGTCCCATTCAGAATAGTTGTGAATACATAACTAAGCCATCCACAAAAAAGATTGAATTGGTATTTAGTGTGCCTCTAGATTAGCGCTTTTTAAAACTTTTTCTGCAGAATGCCTATTTTTCCTCAGAATTTGTTTTTATTCTGTAGGTTTAGCAGAGTTTTAGCTTAATCAAGCTGGCAAGGAACATTTTGTGTGTGTGTGTGGTTGAAGGCTTAATCATGAGTTGTCAGTTGACAGGTTTTTTCCCCCGCTAATTCTTGAGATATAACAAAACCTCAGTGATTTCATAAAACTTACAGATTTTAGCTAATGTAGTTTGTTACTGCTACTTTAGTTTTGCCTCAGGTTGTTGTCACTGCTTTCAGTATGTACTTCTAAACTCTGTTTCTGTAAGATTGTAAGTGGATGTTGAAGGGAAACATATCAGAAGTTTTCAAATGCATTGAAACTCCTACAAAAGTGAACTACTTTTATACTCTTGAGCAGTTCCATGTAATACTTCATGAAGGTCAAAAAACATGAAATATTTTGTAGTATGTTTTACCTTTTTTTTATCTTATTTAAACTGTTTCAGGATCCCACTTTACGAAATAAGCAACCTATTCCAGCTGCCTACAACAGATACGATCAGGAAAGATTCAAAGGCAAAGAAGGTAAGTTGGTTGTAATACTTCTTTTAAAAGACAAAAATAATTGTGAAATGAAACTGGTGAACTATAAAGTTCAGGTTAGGGGATTTTCTGTGCCATTACTTTTCACACCCAAAACAAACCCCAAACCTGTAACTATACCTAAAGATAGCTTTTCCAAGTAATAAAGTCTAGAAACATTATTTATTAGAAATTATTTCAACCTCTAAGGAAGCATACTGAAAGCTTAAAACCAGAACTTCTTGGGGGGAAAAAAAAATTGTTTGGGGAAGGTCATATGAAATTAATAAAAAACCAGAACTGCAAATAAGACTTGTAAGGTGCATAAAATGAAGTAGATTACCTGTCCTCAAACAATCACAATTACTGAACAAGTTGCTTCCAGTAATTGCAAGTAAATATTATTATGTTGTTATATGTCTGTAAATTACAAAACCGGTAACAGCAGTACAAAGTATTAGTTACCTTCTGGAGAGAAGATGGAAATATTCTACAATATTTAAGAATTCTCACTTATTTTAAAAAGGAGTGGAAGGTTGAACTTCAGTGATGATTTGTCTTTCTAGTCTTACTCTGTCCCCCTTCCTTTTTTAAATCTTCTATTTCACTACCAGTTCCAATTATTTCATCTGTGTGTCTTGCTGTGTTTTTGTTTTGCAATTCTTGTGTTTATTGTGGTTGGATGTTTTTGTGTTTCTTGTGGAGGGCAAAGGAAATTTTGTTACAATTGTGTGTTGTCTCTTCCGTCTAGTTCTAAAACAAAATCATTCTCTTCTTGAATGAAACTTCCTATGCATGTTTGTAAGGGCTTTCTCTTGTGGCTACAAGAACTTCCATGCTACTAAATGCCATTTTAAACTGTAGATGGGCAATTCAGCTTACATCTTGTAGAGTATTTGGCTTTGCCCAAGTTAGTACCATTTTTGTTCAGGGAGGCTGAATAACATTTGTATGCTGTGTATGTGAATTCTCAGATTTTGTGGAAGTGCTGTTCTGTAGCTGATTGTGCTCAATTTTATTTTGAAATGACATGATTGTTTTTGCTATATAAATAAATAAAAAGCAAAAGTATATTATAATACTACTTGGATATTCAGTTTTGATTGTAACTGTAGAAAGAAAAGCATAAAATAACACCATGGAGAATTTCACGCTCTAAGAAATTTTTGAAGGTTATGTTTTCCCTGCATCTCATATTGGATAATGTACAAAAACTTCAGAATCTGACTGTAGCCATCTCTTAAGTTATTTAAAAAAAAAAAAAGTTTCGTAAATATATGCACTTACATGTGAATACTTCCTTCAGGTTTATGGGGTTCTTTTGTGTGTGTGAAACTTACTATAGGAAATTTGGTCAGATATTCTATTGTATCCTCTTGAAGCCTATTCCCTGTTGGCCTCAATATACTTTTATTTCAGTCCAGTGTTTTTATTTACTACTGCTCATTGACAATTGCTTGGTGGGGTAGGAGAAAAAAGCCAAAGCAAGATATTTGCTAGCTTTTTCAGTATTGAAAAATAACCAACACATAGAATTCATTGTTATAATGAGAGCCAAGGGAATTTGGGAAAGAAAGGAGGAAAAAACCCCTGTAAGTGTTCATGGAAGGATTGGTTTGGTTTTTTACTAGTACTTCTTCAGTTTGCTTCTGATAATATTTTAAATCTTCAAGACTCACGTATTTGCCAAGTGGTTTTCCTTTTACTACCATTTCCTATTAAGAGTTAAAAATAGTAAATATATATACTGGACAGTATGAACTAAAAGGTGGAGAATGAACTGTTACAATTGTCCATTCATTTCTAATGTAGCAATGCATGTAATTAATTGTGGACTCTTTTAGAACAAGAAACTTAGGTAAAGAAATAGTCTGTGTCCTTCTAGATGATGACTTACATAGTTCTAGCATTGGAAATACATTCTTTCAAACACCAGATTTGTATTTCAAATACAAGATTGACTTATGAAAGATACTGATACAGCATTTGTGGAAGTTACATAGAATCAGTAATTAACATCTAGATTTCTTAGATGATGATCCAGAGATACTCAAGAGACCTTCCTCAGGTCCAAATTAACTTTAGAAAATAGCAGATGATCTTATTTACTTCTGGGATATTCTGTTGTAAAACTGTAACTTCAAAATTATAGTCTAACTGAAACTCACAGTGGAGGTAGTTTCAAAAGCCATAATTAGGCATTAACATTTTCCTGTGCCATTTAGCACTGGCAATGTGATTTGCTTTGAACTATGCTCATCAGTTAGGCATGTTAGGCAACGTCTCTAGGCTCTTGTCTTTGTGTCTCACCTGTTTGCTCTTTCCTCATAGGTATTGAAAATATAGGAAGGATTCACAGTAGTCCTCTCCTAGTTGCATATGGTTGCAGCTTATTGTTTATCTGCAGTTTCATGTAATGCTCTGGTATTCATGAAGTTTTAAAGTTTAGGCAGCAAAGAGATGAACTGGTTTTGGTTGGTTTGTTTGTTTGTTTTTCTTTGAATAGTTGTGTGGTTTAATACAGAATTTTTCCATTAACAGTCTTGTTCTTAGCATAAACAATTCAAACCTCATAGAGCCAAAATAGTAAATTTAGGAATTTTAATACAAGATGCATTAGGTAAACTGCTGAGTTGCAGCCAAATTTCTCTGTTTCTTGTGATGATCGTTATTTCTGATGCAATGTGTCAGGATGCCTCTCTGGTTGGCTTACTTAAAATCCTCATGCCAGATGGGACAGACTTTGCTGCTGGAATGGTTTAAATTCTTTTAATAGTAAATGTGAGAGGCGATGGTAATTGTAAGGTACTACTCATGGAGAGCAAATAATCAGTTATACTTGCAGCCAACGGAACTGCTTATGCAGCCCTGAGTCAGTAGTTGCTAGCTTTCTCTCCAATGGGCGTCTTGTTACTGCAGCTTTGGTTAGGCAGGAGAGAAAAATCTTTCCTTTGGCATTCTTAAAGTTCTGTGATACATGCCATAGGAAATGTATTAGAATCTCTTGCGGTGGGACTTGTACGTCCTAGATGTTTCTACAGTGGAAGAACGTGTGACTTGGCAGTACAGCCATGGTGCTGAACTGTTCAAATGGTTTTGAGGTGAAGAGGTGAATACCCTGCAATTACTGTCCTTGACTGCTAATTCCTTCCTGTTGATTTTGTTTCTTTCGTATGATGGTGTCCTCTCTTCAACAACATAGAGCTCCATTCTGTGCTAAACTTTCTCTACTTTCTTTGCTTTGTAGCTTTACTCCTTTCCTTCATATTACTCCCTTTAGCTGGTTTTTATACTTTATTGATGTTATTTATTAATGTACATCTTTGCTAGTGGTATTTTTTTCATGCCACAGACCATTTTGTTCAAACTACAGTCTGTCATATCTTCTTGAGCAGCATAATTTTTAAATTCCTTTCAGTATTTAAAAATTCTGTGCTCAAATGTCATTTGATGCTTAGGAAGGTATCTTGTCTCCTTTCCTATGTGCCTCAATGTCTGATATTTAAGTACAGATTTATTGATGTGTATGGCTTCTAGCTCAGCCAGTGCTACACTGAGACTTTGAGCTGATGTGATTGTTTTATAGGAGGTTCTAGGTACTAAACTGTTTTGGATGCTATACCTTGGTTTTTTCCTCCCAGTTTTTTGGGTCACTTTACCCGAGATCCTGCATTTCACATGCTTGTTTCTTTGGTAATTCCAGAGTGTGAAATAGTTCTGGAGTGATAATCCCAAAGATGTAATCTTTTCTTGACCAACCGAGTTCGTCTCTCGGTATAGATGGCAAAGTAAAGTTTCTCTGTGCTGCTCCAAGTGTTAGGTCTTTAAGGTGTGTTCCAGGAGTGCTGTTCTGATGTGCCTGCTATTGTGGTTGTCAAGGTTTCAACATAACAGAAGCCAACTGTTACTTGAAAAAATAAAAATAATCAAACCACTAACTTTTAGTCCTATGGAGTGTAAACTGGAGAGTGTCTTGCTGTACAGCTGTGTGACTTCACTCTGTAATAGTGAAAAGAGTGTTGTTTACCACATCCAAGTGTTTCCTTCAGGAAAGCTTGCTGTTGACTTCTACTATTGTCATTTTCTGTTTGAATTGTTCTTGTAATTGTGTTAGATTTTTCAAATCTAGCTGCAGTTTTTCAGAAGAATGCATAGCTTTCAATAAGTCATAAGTATTAAAGCGAGACCACAGAGGACTATGAAGATTGTAAACTTGAGATGACTCTGGACCATAATTATTTTTTTTCTTATGCATTGCTAAGAAAGTTTCTTTATAAAGTATTTCTCATTATAAGTATTTTCTTTTAAATTGTGTGATTTCTGTTTATGCAAGGAGAGTAGGAGGACTGGTAGCAGGAGACCCACAGTTCTGAAACTTGGCTGCCTTGTTAGACTTTTATTGCATTCATTTTTAAGGTTGTAAGAATCCGCTTTTTTTCTAGTGGACAATATGTGCAAGGGCAATCTTTTTCAAATGTGAATCTGTCTGTTTTCTGGCTTGGTGTGACCAAGTAGTTTGATAACTTTCAGCGCTGTACATTCACTTCAGTGCTGGAAAGCATACACGGATTCATACTGTAATATTTTTATTAGTACTGTGAGAAACTTTAGAGAACATGGTGTTAATTACTTGTAAGATTATTACTGAACAGTTATATATGAACTGTGCAGAGAATTTTGTAAGCTAATTAGTGTAGCTTGGAAGTTTATGCGTGAAACTTAACTCGTTAGGGTACTGAAAAGGAGTGTTCAGTAAACTCTTATGTAGAATGAAATTCGGTGTCAGTGATTTAATTGCCATGGGTGTGAAGTGGAGTAGTGAATCATTTCCAGGCAGTCTGCAGAGCTGTTGCTATCTGAGGTTTGAAGAGTACACAGCTGAAAAAAGAAGTGGTTATTCAATCTTATTCATCCACAATTCAAAGTCTTTAACTTGAGCTCTTCAGTGTTTCAGCCATGCTCCTTTGTTCTGGTTCTGTTTGCCTAGACTTCCTTCCAGAAATTCAGGTTAATTTGAGTCTTTTTAAAGCTATTATTCTTTTGGTAATGTATCTGTGCTCAAGTTTGCACCTGAATTGGATGGCTAGAGCGGCAGCAGGTGCAGAATCAAAATGCAGAGTGACCTAGATTGACGTAGAGCAGTGGGCTTGAAGGAAATGGAAGGCACTTTGAACATTAATACTTGTATGCAAGGAAATGGAACATATGTCCAAATGATGATGGAGAATATAATCAGTCCAATAAGCTGATGCATTAGGGTGCATATTTTCATTTCCAGGTCTAATTCCTTTAAATGAGAGAAGGCACTCAGAGTGATGCATGGTGATGCTAGAAAGGCACCTCGTGATGAACCACACTGGAAAAGTGTATGATTCTTTTGACAGTCTTTGGGTCATTGAGCTGTGAAATTGTGATCATAATACTTGCAATGGAGAAGAAAAGGTAGTCTTAATGTTAACTGATGATAGTTTATGGTTTTGAAGGATTAGAATTGATTATTCAGTAATAGTTATTGTGTTTAGACTCAAGATGTAGTTTTTAAGGCATTTGTTGATGTCTGTGTTTTTAACAATGCTTGCATGTCTATAAAACTGATTATATTTGGCAAACAGAAAAAGTTGTAATACAATTGGTCCCAAAGAATTGATACTGGGTTTTGCTTGCATTCTTAGTGTTAGACCTGTGTTTAAAGTATTTAATATGGATTGCTTTTTGCCCAAAGGAAATGTGTGTAACTTCATTGTAATTTTTTTGAAAAATCCGAATGTATTGAAAACTCTCAAGTTTTTTTAACAGTTGTTCTGCATCTAATTCCAATTTCAAAAATAAGGGTCCAAAGTCTTGCCATCACAATACTTTTTATTTAAAGGGTTCTTTTTTTTTTTTTCTTAAGTACCCTTTTCTTAGTAGATGGCTTATAGTTTTAACTGCTTCTCTATTACCATCAGTGAAGCTGTGATTTTGAAATGGGGGTTGCAAACTAATTCTTGGCCAGGCATTAGTATTTCATCTCTGTGCTGGTGCATGACTCAGCAGCACAGGTTTGAGCTGGTTTGAGAGGGAGGGGAGGAACATAATGCTTTTGTGCTCTTAGTCAGAGGGTACAGTACAGCATTTATGCTGATGGCTGCTGGGGGCATGTCCCCTGGTGCTCCAGGTCACTCTGTGTTCTGCTCCTCTCTACTATGGCCCGTGGTTCCTCTTATATCCCAGGTCTGTTTTTGAGCAGCTGCATCAGGGTCAGCTATTGCCCTCGGAGAATGTTCTGGCAGAAGTGCCTCTGTTTTCTAGCCTGGTCCTTGAATGTCTTTTACAACCGGCTGCATTAACCTGGCTGACACTCTCAGCAATACTTGAAGTGGGAATGCAGCTGTAACTGTGGGGTCCCTGACTTGGAGGCGTGTTCTGCTTTGCACAGGTTGTATACAGTGGCTGGAGCTGAAGGTACTTCTATACGTGGCCAAGTGTACAAACTGTTGAAGCCTTCTAAAAAGGTGTGAAAGTGCAAGTGCAGGGCTCCCACTTGTAGCAATGTTTGTTTCTGGAAGAAAAGTGAATGGCTGACTAGTAGAATATTACATGGGGAGTGTGAGAGGATCTGGTCAAAAAAGCTGTGCTCTGAGAAAAGAGTATTGGTGCTGTTACCAGTTCAAGGAGGGTTGCTGTGGCTATCTGGAAGCTGGCAGGCCTTAAGTCTCATTCACCAGTTGCTTGAGAGTTTGAGGCAGGAAATTTGAGAGCTGGTGGGCAGTTTGGGAGGTGGTTTCTTTTTCTCAATCCACCCTACCTGCAGGTAGCAGCCCCTGGGGTCCCCAGTAGACCCTCGTGTGGCTGCAGTAACTATTTGCAGGAATCTAAGTAGGTACCTATGCTCTACTTTGACCATTTATCATCTCTTAGATTTACATCAATAAGAAGTAGTATTATGACATCATTTACAGATTATCAGAAATGTTTTATTTACTACCTGAGTAGCTGTTAAATAGCATTGGAATGCTTGCGGAGCTGCTGGAAGCCTTCAGCGGGCAAGAGCGCCCGCTCTAATGCCTGAGGCAACAGGTAACTCTAGGATCCCAGTTGTTTGCTCCTCCTGCTAGGAGGAAGGCTCAGCACAAGGCCGGGAGCAGGAAACTGGTGAGAGCTAGAGCTCTGGTTACTGGCTCTTGTGGCTCATTAAATGAACCAAGACAGATTTCAGGAGGGACTTGGGGAGATTTTGCAAAAGAAGAAACAGTGGTTGAGCAGAGGCTTGTTCCCTGCCAGGTGCCCCTCTCCCTTTTCATTTACTCACTGTGCTGCTGGCTCTGTGGGCCTTTAGTCCCTTTGCAATGTGGTGGAGGCTTGGGTTAGGGTTTTTTAGTTAATTGAGAAGGAATGCAAAGTTTTATTAGGGAAAAAGTAGAAAAAGAGTCCAGTGGAAAGAAAGAACTGAAATGGGGAACAAATGTGTAGACGTAATTATGGAACCAGGATTTGTGCTGAGAGGAAACAAACTGTGTCAGGCCAGGCACCATGGGGGATGGTGCTTTGCTGGTCTTGTTAAGGGGTGTCTGTATTCTTTGGGGTTTGGGAAGAACATCTGCTTGAAATAGTTGGGAATTCTCCATGTCACAGGCAAGAGGAAACTGTAATAGGTCATTTTGGAAAGGGAAAAGGTTCCTTTGTTGGGGACCTTCTGAAATTCACAAACAGCTAGATTATACACCTCTGATTTATCTCACTCCAGGTTAGCAAAAGCATCTTTTCGACTTAGGGGCGCTCTACCTAGTATTCTGCAAGGCTCCAGGCGCCACCTGAAATATTAATATGCTCCTTTGCCAAAAACAGTGACCTATATAGTCACAGAAAAACCTGTTATCTGTGGAAGTGTTGGTCACACGCAGCTTCAATATCTTTAGCTCAAGTTCAGCTGTATGAGCCCTGAGCTAAGACTCAATGCATAATTACATCTTGAGGTTGGAGGAAGGCGGTAAGGCAATATCAATTTATAAAGGGAAGCTAGGCTTTTTTTTTTTTAGTAGCGAAGTATGCATTCATATCTGTCTGTACCTGCATTTTACTTTTCTCAGAATCAAGTCTGTGTAGTTTGGAAATGTTAAATCCATCAGAATAGGAGGAGTGGCCTTGAGAAGCCAAGGTGAAGGGCTGGAGTTTAGGTGACTTTGTGTAAAAACAAAACATGGTTGGTAACGCTACGCCTCTCCACTTAGTTGGTGGTATGTCTGGTAGCATAATCGAGGGGGCGAGGAGGGGAAGGTAAAACCAAAAACAGTGTTCAGAAAGTAGTTACCTATCTCTGTGGTGAGAGGAGTATGATCAGTTTTCAACTCTTGGGTATCTTTTTCTAGGCACTGGAGAGTTATTAAATCTGGGAAACTTTTCTGCCTCATTTCCTGCAAGTGTCTGATAATCTTCCTCATCTAAGGAAGAAAGAATCAGCAACCATAGATGCTTCCCAGAGCATCTGCATTGTTTTCAAGGTTGTCTGAGTTTCAATTTAAGTTAATTTACTCATGATAAGAGCAAGAAGCTCTAACAGTCTTGAAAACATAATATTTTTCTTGGACTTCTGTAGCTTCAGGTACGAGCATTACTTGGATTCTGTGTTATTTTTGGTCTATATGTTTTTGTGCTGATGCATTGTATGAAGGTGGTGTAATAAATGGCAAAAATCTTCCAACTCCCAGTAGCTGTTCCTGCACAGTATCAGTTACCTTTACCAAGGTCTATTTGAAATAGCCCAAAAGTTGCTTGGGTGTAGACAGATGGTTGCTTATAATGGTTTGATTGGTGATTGTCACACCATTTTAAGTATGAATTAATTGGGGGGTTGGTTGGTTGCTGGATGCATGAGGCTAGGGAATTTACAATAGGAGAAAGGTTTTTCTTGCAGGTCCTGGTTGCAGTATTCAGGAGCTGGCTTTGATCTTAGAGTGCTGAGAATAGGACAGAGAAGGAGTATTCAAAAGCAGGCAGACTAGTGGCAGCAGGCTTAGTCACTGAGCACTTGCAGGCTTCTGGCATTTACTCAGCATAAATTCAGTCTGATTTAAAACTACTTTAAAAAAAAAAATCCTGAAAACCCTTTTTATCACCTTTAGTCTGGTAGTGTGAATTTATGCAGATTCTGTCCTCTGTATGATATGACAATGACATTGTTGCACTTCTGCGCTCCAGAAGTGAATTTATCATGTAAAGTGGCCATGATTTTATAGTCAGTTTCTTAAGTATGTTTTTCCATTAATATAACTACAAGTTGAATATGTTGCATTATAGTGCATTCTGGTAATATGAGGTACTTCTCCATTTTGTGGTGAAGAGAATTTCTGAGACTGCATGCATATTGTAACATTCTCAAAGATTTAAATTTATATCCCTTCTCTGGAGTGGTTTGAATCATTCTGTGCAGCAGGAAAACCTTACACTGGTTACAGAAAGCAGAAATACCAAATGGACCTCTGTCTAAAGAAAACACAGATTTCCTTATTATGGCCATGTTTTGTTTTGTGAACAGAGCCTAAAACACTGCCAATAGCCAGATGTGTTCTTTGCAAAGATAATTCCAAAACTATTTCCAGTGTTGTCCATTTAGACACGATGTCCCCTGTGTTCATAGTGATTTACAAGAGACTATTTTCCTTTGCAGAAACGGAAGGCTTTAAAATTGATACTATGGGCACCTATCATGGAATGACTCTGAAGTCTGTAACGGTAAGCTAAAAGTCTTTTCTTAAATACATTTTATAGAAATGATAGTGTACCTATATATATCTTGTCAGCCTGGCCTAGGCTGTGGAAGGTCACTTTGGCTGACTAACAGAATTAATGAGAGTTCTCCTCTGTGGAAAGATAAAACATATTTTGATTTTTTTGTCTGCACATTTTAGAGATCTTTGCTCAAGGGATTTGTCTGCAGTAAAAAGGTGTGCTGGGAAGGCTTTGTTGGCAGGCTGCTCTTGTGGAGATGCAGCCTGTTTGTGCTTGACTATACTAAGCTACTCGGATTTTTGTTAGCCTTATGTATGTCTATGAAGGACACCTTTCATAATCATAAGTGATAAAACTATACTCTCAAAACTGAAGTAATAAAACTAGGTTTCGGAGCTTTTTTTCTGCATTTGTTTAGATTTGTTTAGTGGTGGAAGAACTTGACCTCCGCATTACTGTTGAAGCTTTCTTTTGTATGACTTTACAATGCTGTCAGTGGGAATTGCTACATACACAGATGAGAAAGAGACCCTCAAACAGATTTTCTTTTTTTGCCAATATTTGTCTGTTTTTGTGGAAGTGAGTTGACTGCTCTCAAACAAATGCTGTTTTGATCTGCTGGTAAGTAGGACAGATGCTACAAAACTAATGTAGAGCCCTCATTAAGGTTTTTGCCATCTGCATACCTCTATAAATCTGATGAATAGACAGCACTAAACACTCTCCTAAATCCATGCGCTCCTAATTTGAACATAAAATAGTATCTTGAATGTAAATTTTTTTAAAAAACATTTAGAGCTTTTTCTTGTTTGACCAAAGTTCTTGCCCAAGTCTTTCATTCCCAACCTCCTCTGGACTTAAACTATTATAAAAAAATTGGAAAGGAATGTTTTAAGGAAGAAAACCACTTAGTTCTAAACAGTGCTGTTTTTAGAATAATTCAGAAATTGATTGGGTGAAGGAAGAAAATAACTCACTATGTCTGTAGCTTTGTTCTTGAACTTTGCGTGAATGTAGGGCTACTTTGTGAGGGATCAAGTTGTTATACCAAGCCCAGGTTTCTGTTGTATAATGTATCTGTTTCAAGTGGTAGAGTCTTGAAATGACATAGTAGATAAGTTGCATTGAAATTCCCCTCTAGGGAGGAAGAAGAAAGAAAGGCGGGAGGGAAGCAAGATTGTAGTAAAATAGAAACGTTGAAATGGTTTAAGCTTGTCAGTATAAAAACTGCAAAAGTGAAGGGATGCGCAGTATCTCTAAAATTATATATTTTTTAAAGTTCATTAGAAAATAAAGGGGTTTTTTATTCTAGGAATCCTAGCTCAGCTATTCAGCATACTACCTAGAGTTTTGAGGTAGAGTTATTAAACTGTCCTTGCTGGTTTCTTCCATTAGGAGTGAAATTACAACTGATATTAAATTACTATTAAATCTTTTTCCAACATAAACTAGAATTTTTTGAAATAACTATTTAAGAGGTATTGTATGACTGCACATAAAGCATCATCTGGTGTCATGAGAAATATTAAAACTCCATCTGTCATTTAGCATGTTTCTAAGAAAGAACTTGCAAGGGATTTTTTGGAGCCTTATTTTCCAGAGTATTAAAAAGGTGCCCTAAATGTTTAGCTCATTCATAAATTACAGTGACATACTGACTTTGTGTTTCAGATGGGGGAGAAATAAATCTGTTAATTATGTGGCACAGAAATGTTCATCTGTTTTTGTCTAAACTTTGTCACAGTGATGGACCACATAGTTCTAACCCATAATCTTCAGATCGTTGTTTTGCATAGAATGCTTAATCTCCTACTGGTTAGCAAATTTCACATTATGTTTCTACTCAGGGTTGTTTTTGTGGTTTGTTCCTATTTTTTATGCTTGATAAAACTAGGGAGGAAATGGGAAAGTATTTCTTCGCCTAGAGGTTTAATGGAAAAGTACATTGTACTCATTGGCTAAATCATAGGAGTACGGAGGATAGCAATGGAATTGCATTCTACCTACATGATGTCATCTGCTACCTTCATAGTGTTGGTATAATCCCTTTTGTGAATTCATCAAATGTTTCAAGGGATTGAAGTGTTAGGGAGCTATTTGTTAGAGTCTGTCTTCAAACTTCAGACCTCTGATTACCAGATGAATGGTGAAATTTGAAATGTTCTTTTTTGTGCCATTTTTCTCCTTGACTTAGGTAGCTCCTCTCTTTCTTCTGTGGTGGTTGTTTCCATTAATGTATTTAGAGAGAGCAGTCATATTCTCTTAAAAGTTCTTATTTTGCTTGGCTAAACAAGTTGTCTTGTAAAATAAGCTTTCAATTCACATGAGTTTTTTCTTTCTCTAGCTATTCCAGTTAGAATTAATCTTTTTTTTCAAGCATGGAGAAGTGTAATTTCATGTAGTCTTCTAAGTGAGATCTCACCAATAGTTTGTGGAAAGCCATTAAGAATTTCTTTCTGCTTCTGAAATTATAAATACAGTCTTGAGATGGATGAATTACATATATTACTTTATCTTTGTTCTTTATCAGTTTTTTACATCTTTTGCTCTAATTTCCATTTTGGTTATGGGTTGCATGTTGGAAGAGATTGTTTATCCCAGTGTGGTGGTTCATTTGAGTGTTTTAACATTATTGGCAATACCATCTACCCTGACTTCTGTTCTCACTGTGTTACATTGATTCCTTTGGATTCCTTGTTGCACATTGCCCTTTATTTTCTTTGTTTGAATGAAACAGTTTGTTTTCGTGGTTAGTCTTCTCTTTAAAAGGTTGACACAGAGGCATTAGCTTCCAGAAGTTTTGATCTTGTCAGCAATTGGAAAAAACTTTATTGACACATGCTTATTACCTAGAGTGTAAACTGTGAACTGCTCTCTGCAGTTGCCCACCTGCTTATCATGTAAAATTCGTAAGAAGCTTTTATTTGTTTGTTATATTCCCTACACGTCTTCCACTTGCACTCTGCCTTATTGTAATTCTCTGTAATGATTTTTATGAAATGTGCAAAACTTCTGGTTTGTGTTTGTTCTTGCTGAAACGCGAGTTGTCCTAGATGCTTGTTCTTTTTAACAGCAAAACAAAAACTTCTGCATCTTGACTGCTTTCTTTTCATCAGTGATGTTGGAAACTTTCTTAGCATTCAAAATTTGTGCCAGAACAGATGGTGAATGGTGGGCTTTTTCTGAAGTAATGTCAGCTAAAATAACTTGTGCTGCTGGCAGTTCTTCCCTCTAACAGGGTTTTTGCTTAATTGGCACACTTACTTTCTCTTAGGAAGAGCTGACTTATTTAATGAATTTTTATTGTGAAGGCATGATTTCATTATTCTGGACCTGGAATTGTTTATAACAAGACATCTTCCTCGGAAAGCCTTTTTCAATACCTGTGGCACCTTCTATTTGCCTGGATTGATGTTTTGGAAACAAGTAAGCTAGTGGTGGTAGCTCTTGCTATCTAGTCTCCCAGTGGTTCATGTTGCAAATTGTGCAGCATGACTTTCGGAGACCTCCAGGCCTACCTGCGTAGTATCCCTGTATAGCAGGGCAACCTGTGGGTTTGAAGTAAGAAAGTTTACTGTTTGAAATGGATCAAATAAGAGCTATGTTAGTATTTTTGTGTGCGAGGGAATGCTGAGAGAGGATCTTAAACTGGTATTCTCAACGTGTTTGTTCTGCTGTAAATTAGACATGTTCAGGGCATTAGCCTTCTGATATTCTAAAGAGAAATGTTAACTTAAGAGACTAAGCCGGTGTCATCTAGTGGAAGCCTAGAAAGTGGGTCTGACCTTTATTTTGTATATAAATTGAATTTTGGAGTAATGGTTTCTGTAACTAGAATATGTGAATTCTTTAGCTGTTACTATAGCTTGAGCTGTCAAGATCAGAACAAACTAGCTATCTGCATTTACATCGGGATACAGGAGAAGTTATTTGTTCTGCCAGTGTCTGATAAAGCTGGCTTTTATAGATTGGTGGGAAAGTGTATCCTCTTCCAAGCTGAGGGCATGCTTTGTATTGACTATGTGCGCATGCAAATAACATCTGTTTCTCCATGACAATAATAGCCATGGTGATGCTGATTTTACTCATCTTTGTGGTTTTTATTAAGTTTTCACAACTTTAATATGAAAAAAAGGAATAGATTGGAAGTCTGTGGAGTTCTGAGAGTCCTGGCCAGTCATGGGCTGTGGGTCAGTGCGGTTATAAACTTGGGTGCAAGCAAATAAGATCTGCGTAGTACTGCAGGAGGCCCTTGTAGAAATTACTTTGTTGCCCTTCCTAATTGCTAGAAAGCTCTCCTGTTTTTAACTTCTGGTTTCATATAGTATTCGTAGCTGTTGAAGCCCAGAAGCTTCCTTTGTCTTTTGTTTTTGCTGCTAGTAATGGAATCTGTTGTTGATCATCCCACTCATAAGCAGTCAGAACTACTGGCATTGCTTTCTTTTACTGTTCGGTAAGCAGGTGGCTGCAACAGCTCTTTTAGGTATTGATCTACTTATCAGATATTTTGGGGCTAGCTTGGAGAATCAGCGTGTAGTTAGTGAGGGTTTCAGTTGAGGCACTTTGCTTGTAGCAAACTCCAATGCAAATTTCTGTAGTGTATTCAAACACGCAAGTTTTATCTCTAGTAAGAAATTCTATGTAAGTTTTCAGTGCTTCTGAATTCAGTGATAATGCTTTTCCTAGACATTACAAAAGTAGCATTCATCTTTCCAGTGTAAACTGCCAGGCTTTACAACAATCTCTCAGTTGTAAAATTGAGTAAACATATGAGACTATTAGTAATTAAAGAAAATACATTACGTTTCAATCGAAACAAATACATTATATAGTTCCGACAGAAAACATCTAATAAAAAAGAGGATCCCTATTAAGCCACACTACAAACAGGCTTAATTTCAGAAGAATTGGAAGGCTGGTTCAGCACCTCCAAGGTCAAGCAGCACTTTCCATTGGTTTGTGGTTAGTCTCAGATTGTGAGCATTAACTAATCACAGGATGTTACTGTTATTGCCCCCAAAAATCTTTTGAGTATGATATAATCTCAGTGACCTTATTATTTTAACTGAGAGGTTGTTTAACCTCTGGTATATTTTTTTCAAAGGATTAGTGTGTAGTAGAATGAAGGGAAATGCCAAGGTTCTGGCACCTTGAAGACAGGGCCATCGGAGAGGAAGCATGTTGGGGCAGGAGCAATCAACATGCTGTATGTACATATTTATATAAAAGACTTCAGATAATTGATGTGCTTCTGTGTAAGTCGGTAAATCCACGAGATCTTCTTTTAATTTATTGTGAGGATATACGATTGTGATTCAGTGCCAAAACTTGAAATAACTTTTCAGAAGCATATGGTGGAATTGGACGTTGACTCTCAATATACAGATAAATAGCGCTTACCTTAAAAAAAAAACCAAAAAAACCCCACGAACTTAAATATTAGATAGGAGAGAGATAAGTACTTATCCACATGTCACTAATTTTCTATGTCATGTCGTAATCTCATTAAAATATTTGAGAGCAGTGGTATTGAGGAAGGAGTCAACAAAACAACAGACTCTTTGAAAGCATTTGAAATGGGCTCTGAAGCGGAGCATAATTTTCAAGCAGTCTGTGCATAAGCTGGTCATTATTCTCAACACGAGTGTAACGCCAGCCTGCCTGTGCCCCCGCTCCCCTCCGCGGGCCAAGCCAGCATTCTGTGAACTCTGTGTGCATGCCGTTCAGCTTTTAACCATCAAGAGGGTGTTTGTAATAATTAGAAGAGCATTCCATAGATGATGCTGGAGGTAGAGACTTTTGTTTTCATATATACATATATAATATATTACTTTTTTTTTTCATGTTAAGTATATTCATCTGTAACTAATTCAGACATAACCATGAGGTTCTTGGTCCACGAGGGCTAAGGGCCAGGACGTGACCACTAAGGCCAAAAATCCTTGAGCTGGAGAAATGGATGTTTCCCCAGGATAGTCTGCCAGCAACCTTCCACTGCTCTGGGGCAACAGATGAGGTGGCCTTGTTTGTCTATATTACTCTCATGAGAGTGGATGAAATGCAACCATGTTTCCTAGGAACTGTTACTGTATTTCATATTTAAAAGGTCCACACAGCAATTTTAGTGGTTGGCACTTCATTGCCTCAGTCATGTTTCAAACATTAAATGAATTATTCTGCCTTTAGAGCGTTTTGTGTAAATAGTCAAGCTGATAGAGACCAAGGAAAATAGCATACAAATGCTGCTTTCAAGAAAGTGTGTTAGGTTGAACAATGCCGCACTCGTTTCCTCAGCACTTGTAAAGCGTGTACATCTGTGCCAATATATCTTGCCATTGTACTGCATTATACAATAGAACTGCCTGGTTTGTTCCTCATAATAGGTTTTATTTAATTTTGAGGCTGAGCTGCAAATTCAAGAAAAGTGGATGTTGTATAACCAGTCCCACATCTGGAAGTTAAGCATTGCTGTGTTGCCCAGTGCCCTACTGAACAAAAGAGGGAGCAAGACCTGGAGCCATCTAGCTTTGTTACTGAATGAACGTGTCTGAAGTCACTTTTCTGTGTAAAACTTGATTGTTTCAGTGTGCTAAGTGTGCTTGTAGCATGCCTGTCAGGTCCTTGAGTGATTTAAATTGTGGAGATCCAAGTATGAGAATCCAAAGTATTTCTGAGTATACATTGAAATGGAGCTTTAGACATCCAGGGAGCTTTACTTACAAAAGCTTGAGAGCCTTAAAAATTCTTGGTATGAATTTTAAGATGATGTGCTGGACCTGAGTTGAATGATACGAGTTTATTTGCTAGCCCTACGGGTGTCCCTTGAGAAATTCATCTGCCATGCACTCTGTGCACCAGGACTCGCAATGCCTCAGGAGTCACTCTCATTTGAAAATGTGACCCCAAATAAAAATGTCTAGGAAACTTCATTTATATCCTTTGAATTGGATGTTGACTTTCTGCTTGAGTCCTATATAGGTGCTTAGATTAATTTGTGTTTCTCAGCTCTTAAGATTTATGTGTAATATCTTTTAATGAAAGTTTTATAGGGCATTGCTCAATGATACCAGGTGAACTTGAGCTACAGATTTTTAAACTTTGTCCTAATTGTTCTGTACAATTAAACATTGTGTGCTTCACACAGTTTGTAGGTTAAACAATGTTGTTAACATATTTCCCTCTACAAATTGTCTCCAAACATCTACTGAATATGTAATAGCTGCATCTTCAACTAAGAGTTCATCATCAAATTTCTTCTAATGGGGAAAGAACAACTTAGCAGTTCAGTAGTGTTGTACTTTATTCACAACTATTGAAGGTGGTATAAAAGGCTTACCGACCCAGGAGAAAAGTGCATGTGACAGATGTGGGACCAGAAGGTATTTCACTTTAACTTTATCCCCATTTGCAAAATAATCACATGGATAGCCATACCATTGTCTTTGAGAGTTTTAACAAAGTTTTGAAGGTTTCTAACACACTTTGCAATTCATGATACAGTAACTAAATCAAAGTTACAATTGAAGTATTTAGTGATCAGCTGAGTTATTGATGTAACTAATGAGAGATGACTGAGTCAAGATTTCCTTCTCTGTTCAGTTGTTAAGATTATACTATTGTCATTAGGCTATATGACACTTTACTACTTGGTTATTTGCTCTTAATAGAGTAAGATACAATTCATTATTTCTGCAAACAAGTTTTCTGCTTGGAGTGCTTGCTTATCTGTAACTTAGCATCAGAGTCATACCTTGTTCTGAGCTTGGAAAGTAGAATAGCAACATCCATAGGAACATGCCTCAAAGCCCAGTCTCACGTACATCTCACTTGCGCTATTTACTACTACTTAGTTAAGCCAGAGCACCTTCTTCTTTATGAGCTTTTTTATTTTTCTAAGTTACGGACTTTGTCCTTGCTGTCAAGGCCCACTTTGAAAACTCTAACTGCCTGTTTCAATTTGTGGACTTTGTTCTGGAGTTAATCCTTAAAAATCCACCTCCTTTTCTTCTTGCAGTTGTGGATTTGTTTTGTTTTGTTTTGTTTTGTTTTTTTTTTTCCTTATATTGAGCTCTTCATTATGTAGCTGTTGGTGTTTGAATCCAACCAGAGGGTATCTCAGTGTGGGAGGCTTTTGTCACAGGTGTACAGCTATTACAAGAGAGTGTTATAGGCAGGGGTTCTTTAGTTCATACATCAGAATATGTAAGACAAAGATAGTTGGGGTTTTTTCCTCAGCTCTAAGCACATCAAACCTGCAGAGCTCAGAACTGAGTCAGGTCTTTTGAGGCAAACATTGATGGCATGTAAGAACCCTGGTTCTCAGTCTTTTGGAGGACAGATTATAAGTGTTGTCATTCAGCATTCTTTCAACATAGTGTGACATCACTAATGAGAAGGTCCAGTTAAAATAGCAAAACAGGTGTTTTTAACCCTTTGAGGCAGTTCCTTCTTGCACCATGTAAGAAGGTAATTGATTAAGGTTGGCCATATTTTGGTCTGTAACTTCATGTGATTTTATTGTTCCATCTAAATCCAGGTGTTAATCTGCCTATGTCTCTTATGCAGCCACATGCTATTGCTGATGAATCGGCATGCTCATTTTCAGGATGTTTAAATGTGGTTCATTTATCTTTGCTAGGACAAGAATCTATAGGCAGAATCCTGGTTTACCTAGGTTTGTCTCTGGTGGTCCTAGATACAGTCTGTTTCAGTGTAGGCTTTCTCATTAGGTAAAGACTATATAATGAACTCTGCATTAGTTATGGCTCACTCAACTAGTGTTTAGGCAATACTGATCATACCTTCTGGAATGTACCTGTGATTGTGAGCTGCAGAGCTGCCATCTGGAGCTATATTTATGTTTTCACTGAGCAATATGCTATTGCGGAAATGACTTGCATCACTGCTGCTGGAAAGGTGGTTCTTTTAGTCTCTGTTCATCGATAACTCTCTTAAGGATGCTGCTCAGCTAAGCTGAGTGAGTTAAGGGGAGACCTGCGTATGTATGAAAGTGCATGTAGGTAAGCATTCAAAGATGTATTGTCTGTTTTAATTTTCATTCACTACTTTTTATTTTGCCCCTCTTTAGTCCCAAAAGGATTGTGGGATTTTCTGGAGGCTTTTGGTTTGGGGGGTTTCAAAGTCATGGGAACATCTCGTATACAGGACTTGAGACCTAACACTGAAGATACTGATTGGCGAAGAAACCCCATCTGGTTTCTAACCTTTGTGAGCCGATAAATGCATAGTGTGAATGTTAATTTCTTTGAGATAAAACATTCTGATTTTCTTTTAAAGTGTAGAAGCGATTCTCAGATTTTTGTTTGCTGCTATATGAACATACTGATCTTCAGTACTTACTATTTCAAATAATGAAGATTTGTCCAATGTACTTACATTTCAAATTTATCTAAAGCAGCTGGTAAATTGAAGGAAACTGATAAATAACAACTGTTTTTTTACAAATACGTATTTTGTTTAGCTAGAGTATAAAAATTTGGTTAGACTTCATACAACATGAATATTAACAAAGCATGTTTTTATTTCACCTTAGATTATCATTGCATTTGGCAGGCTAAGTTTTAGGAAGTTGAACTATTCAGTTGGTTTGCTGCTTTAGGAGACTTATTGGAACTAAAATGTCTCGCTTTTTTGGCTCTTTGAGATTAAAAGCAGGCAACGCTTTCCCTCCATAAAGGTGTATGAGTGGGTTCTGTGCGTAAGCGACAGATATGCTTTTAAAATTCAATTAAAGTGTGAAGCAAAATTCTGTGTGACTAAGCAAAGCGATGTAGTGATGTGATAAGATTGCTTGTAGTTAACTGTCAGTCTAATTGCTGTAAATTCATAGTACTTTTAATTTAGAATGTTTTGTTAAAATTCTAGGTTTCTTCAAAAGGAATAAAAGGAAAGTCTTTTTTCTCTATAATCACCTCCGCCGAAGTAGAGTGGGTATCTCCTCATACTCTCCCTTGACCTGGAAGGAAATGCAGTTGATGAGTTAGAGATGTTTGCTTTCAGGGGGCTCGGTGCTGCCGTTTTGAGGAGATAGAGAAAACCCACTGCCTGCCTTTCCCTCCTTGGGAGCAGCAATTTGAAGGTTTCATTTCCCTGGCCAGCAATTTTCATAAAAATTGACAAAGGCAATAACTTTTCTACAGGTTTTGTTGAAATTGGAAAGTAGGTTCAAAACATACTGTGGAAGAAGGCAGGAAATGTTACTAAAGTAGGCTGCTAACAAATCTGTTTCCTGATGGGGGGAAAAACCCTCTCCTTTTCCTTTGGAACAAGGAGGCTCAAGGGTGCGTCATGCAACAGTATTCATCAGTCCTACTTACTAGTTATCTTTGGAGCAGCTGATGTAAATCAGGCAAGCAGATTGCAATATTACTGAAATTAAAATGGAATCCAGTTGTCATTAAAAAAGATAATTTGCCTGATTAATGGTGTTTTATTGTGGTTAAAACAAAAGACTTCTGGATGGGGAGGGCTTTATAGGCCTTAAGCCAAATATTTTGTAGCTAAAAATATATAGAATATATTATAATATACACAGTATATGTGGCTACCTCATATTGGTCTATAAAATCCATTCTGTTTTAGGGTGACATTGTATGCTGTGATAAACCACCAGTTTTATAGTAGGTTTCACATGTATAATTAGGTCTGGAAAATAATGTCATGAAAAAGCTTCCAAGAATAGCTGGACATGAACAGCAGGTGAAATGCAGATTAAAGTAGTAAAATACATAGTAGAATACTAAATGGATCATAATGCTATCTTAGCAATTAAAATCTAAAGGGACTCTGGACTGCCTGGTGTAATGTTACATCTGGCTTTAAAGGGTAGTTTTACAGTTGGCTCCAATTTCATATGTGAAATTTGAACATGTAAATCAACTTCTTTTTTCATACCTGAAATCTTTTGAAAATTGTATTTGCTCGTTTGTTACAGTTGCCATTCAGAGTAATGAAAGAGTAGCCTGATCAGGCAGTTTGCTCACCTTTTATTTGGAGGTACTAAATATTTAATAAGGGTAACTTTCATATGCATGTTACTGTACCGTACAACAAAACCACATATTCAATATGTTTCTTATATTCCTTCCCCTGGCAGTTCTCAGCAAGACTCTTAATGTCCTTTTATTTTCTTCTCTGGAAAGCTGCCTGTAGCTGGCTTGTTTTATCAAACAGTGCGAATTGTAATACTTTCAAATAGGAATGTAGGTATTAGATCCTTTTAAACAATGAGTACCGTAACAATAATCTATATGCAGGGAACATTTTATAGATTGAAACTTACAATACACAGAAAATATTTTCAAGTATTATTTTATCACTTCTTTATATGGAGCTGAGAGGGGAAGAACATAAAAGGTAATAAGTACTCCATATCCTCCAGGTTAAGATCAAGAATTTATTAAATTTAAGCAGTAGTTACTAGTATACTAATATTTGTGAAAGTTCTCCGTTATGAATAAGAATCATACCTTTAAGGAAATAATGTAACTTTTTGTGATGCCTCTCGTAAGTGGAATGAAAATGATTGATAAACCTGACATTTAATATTTGGCAAACTTCAAGGAGTTTCTGCCTTATGTTCAGTAAAGTGATGTTTCTCTAGTGAAGCCATATTTAAACTATATTAAAATGCATAGACATATATTGATACTTCAGAAATGTGGCATAACTAAAGAATGCTCACAGCTTTGAGAAATGGTATGATTTTTTTTTTTTGCCCTTTTCCTCTCCCTTTGGCTCGAGTAGTCTTGGCCAGTTTCCTCTCCTACCGTATTCCCCATAAGGAGGCTAAATTAATTCTGTCCATAAGAAGATTAAAAGCTGATGGGGTGGGCAGATGTTTTCTTTTCTCAGAGGTGAAGGAAGTAGAATAAGGTTCTTTGGCAAGTATGAAGATGGTGGAGGGAAAAATGTTTTGCATCTAGTTAAATTGCAGAAAGGCGTTTATGCCTTTCTGTAATAAGTTTTGGGTTTGGGTGTTTTGTGTTCTTTTTTTTGGTGGGGAGGGTGTGCTCTTAGTAATTTTTTAAACTTCTTGTGCTTTGTGACTTTATCTTGGTGGAGAAATATGATGTATTCTGTTTTTATTTATTAATCGTTCACTCTAACACTAATCTGTAGTGAATTTGTTACAGTGCAGTGTAAATTTAGGTATTACTGTGAATTGTATTGGCTTTTTAATTGTTTTTCACTGTAAAAGATTTAAAATTTAAAACTTTTCTGCATGGAAAGCTATATGCTTGTCTAAATCTGGGTTCAGTTAATTTTCAGTTCTTTGGATTATATTTTGAATATTTCAGTATTTTTCTTTTCCGTTGATAAAGCCCTGGCTGAAATCATACTTACTCCTTATTACCAAGCTGCTGTTGGAGAGACTCGCGGTGGACCCTTGTGTGCAATGTTCACAGGCGTTCTCTCTCTGATATAAACTGATTCTGAACCACTGTAGCCTGTCGTCCGGCTGTCGTAGCCTCCAGCCCGCTGCTGACCTGAGAGCTATTCAATAGTTTAAGTTCACAATTACCTGCCTTTTTCAGCGTCGGATCTTCCTGGATTCCCATATAGATTAGGGGTTTTGTGACAAATAAGGAGACTTCTGGAAATGCCTTTGCACTCACACAAATGTTAATCAAAGAGCAGTAGCTGTGTCTGGCTTTGTGGGGAAAAACCCTCGGTTGTTCTGAAATGTGACCTTTTTTCTTCCTGGTGGCCTTTGAGTCTCAGTCAGTTGGTGCACTTCAGGGACTTGAGTTTCTTCTGGAACTTCCTTCCAGCCTTCTCTTGTCGCTGCTGAGCTCCCCAGTGCAAGATTTGTTTTAAAGGCTTAAAATCTTAAGTTATTTTTCATTTGTAATTAAACACCTTCAGGTCTTCCAGGGAGAAGCTGTTGCCACCTGAGCGTGGCTAGGAGTCATTAGGAAGTTAAGAGTCTTCACAGGCGCCTCCATTTTCCTGTTAAAGCAAGTGCTTCATAGTTCTGGCATTCAGAAATAGCCTTTTTTCCTTAATACAAAGGATGATGCAATCTAATACGGCAATACACAAGTATTCCTTAAGGCTATATCTAGATCGAGGCACTCAAGCAAATTAAAGCCAATTACCAAAGTGTACAACATCAACATTCATAAGTTATAATGCATTAAATTGCCATTGGCTGGTGATGTCTTTAGGAATAAAATTACTTTAGTTAGCTGTAGTTTAATTTCCTTAGTTTACAGTGAGTGAAGGCCAATTTACTCCTGCATTAGAAAATTCATATGGGAATTTAATGCATTTAAATTAATATGCTTTGACTTCTCACCTTTACTTGAATCTTTATAAACCTTTAGATCATTGGTTAAGGTCATTAAGTTTGGGAGCAGCTTCCCTGGACTGTCATACGTGTTTCCTGCTTCCCTTGTTGCTGAGGTCCCATTTCTTAGTGCTGCGTGCATTTTCACTACTAGCTCACATAGGATTGCAGATTTGGTCTGAATCAGAGCCACAAATAAAATGAAACTGTTGCTCTTCAGTCACAGTAGTAATGGCTAGATTATATAGAACTATGGTGGTGTTTCTTCACTGGCTTGTAAAGACTGCGCAGTTCATGATCTTCTGGATTTCATGTAAATTCAATACCTTTTAAAATTTTTCATAATGCAGTTGTTGTGTGCATATTTAAAAAAAAAAAAGTTACAGAGGTCATTCTAACTTGTGGGTTTATTTTGGTTGGCAAACCCAAGGGGAGTTGGTTTTGCTTTCAGTTTTACGTAGTGTGTTTGGAGTCTTTAAGGTGAGAAGGGAATAGGAAATTAAATTGCTGTGAATGTTTAGTAGAGTGACTGTTTATTTTAAAGCATAGTCACTCCTTTCACAGCTTACTTCAATTGTCATTACACAAGGAAAACCACTCATTTCCAGTACTTAAACTGATCAGTTGAAGCCTACCACTTAAAATTCGTCCTCTCCTTTGCTTACATATGCTGCTTAGGGCAGAATATTTTCTCTTACAATTTCTTTGGTGCTTGTCCTGCGTACATATTTCCCCAGAAGTGTGGTTTTGCATTTTTTTCCGCTCTGTTTAATAGAAGGAGATGTAATATGTGACACTTACCAAAGTGTCTCAATTTTAAAAGTTTACAGTAATGGACAGTAATTACAAAGTATTTCTACTGAGTTGTTTTGATATTTTTCATTTAGTGTAGTTAGCAGCAGCAGAGTAAATTTTTTGATAATTTCTACTTCCATACTGCATATATATGGAGGATGGTATGGTTTCAGATTAAAACATTGCTGTAGTTGAATCTGTATAGATGAATTTCTGTGTTCTATCCTTACATTTTTCAGTAAATGGGGAAATTCAGGTAACATTTCTGTTAATTGGTGGATAAATTTTATCAACTGTTTAGTGAAAGAGTATTGGTATTTACAGGTCCTACTCAATATTTATTCATCCGTATTGGATTTTTTTGAATCTGCATTGATACATTGGCAAACCACTGAAACAAGTCAATTTGATTTGCTTAACAGTGGCATTAGATGATATTAGACCAAAGAATTGATCTGCAATATATGACCAATTCTGTGATGACATCTAAAGGACTGAAGCTTATTAGTAAGCTTTGAAAATGTTGTATAGAAAATTCTGGAACTGTAGTTTGGTATTTATCAGGACCAGACAGGTTTGTGTCATCTTCTGAACAGGGTCTTAAAAAAGCAACATTTAGGGAATTAATGTCCACTTCTTTAAAACAAGACCAGTTAGAAATTTCTGAGCAAGAATGTTTCATCATTAGCGTGTTCTTCAGGTGTTTGGGTGGGGAGGGAGACTGTTATGGGGTTTGTTTGGGAAAAATACTTGGTTTTTCATATTACATCTTGCTGAGATTCACTTCTAGTAGGCTACCATGTATCTTTTTGATAACTTGAGAAAAAGTTTAGCTGTGAAGAGGTACGGTTGTCAAAGGGAAGTAGGACAGCAAGAAAAGAAAGCTTTATTGACCACTACAAAATTAATTTCACTTTTGTTGACTTCCTAAATGCTAGGGGCAAACTATGAACATAGATTCTTGGGTCTGTATTGGCCACTGAAAACAATGAAATATCAAATTTATTTTTTTTTTTAGTTGGCTGTGGTGGGAGGCAGGTTTGTTTTTCTTTTTTTTTTTCTCCCTATGGCAACGCATCTCATTGTGATCATTTTTCACTTCAAGTAACTGACAAAGCCAGTATAAAATATGTTCAGCAAATATGTAAAGCTATTTTTGCCCAAGAGTCCTTAAGTGTCACAGAAAAAAAAATGGAAATAATCCAGCACCTTGCACTGTATACCTGGATGCGATAAACAGTGTGAAGGCCAGCTACTCAGCCTTCTGGCATGGTTGAATCAGTCCATCCTTTCAGAACATGAGCACCGTCCAACTCTGCAATTTATCTTTACACTGGATCATAGTTGTATATGCTGAAGTGACTGTACCAGTGAATATTTTCTTTTCAGCACTTTAACGCCACAGTACTTTACTATATCCTAGCCAGAAGATGATAGTGTGTACTGCTTTATGCAGTTCGCTTGTACACATGTCGTGAGAAAAAAAGAAAAGGCACTTAATGGTTATGGTGATCAGTTTTGTCATGAACTTTCTAGAATTCATCTGTTCTATGAGTAAATCAAGGTATTCTGAATCCAAGTATTATATTAGTAACTCAGGTGCTAATACTCACAAGTCCAAGAGAATGTTGTGATAAGAAATAGGGAGAAAAAAACTCCTTTGTTCCACATAAAATCTTTTACAATGAGAAATTTTTAATACAAGATTCATAGATGTTTTTCTCTTACAGAACTGGAAGAGGTAAAGTATTAATATTTGACTGATTCTCATAAGGAGTCTTACATGCAACAAAAGTAGTGTTTCTCAAAAAGACTTGATTTATGGGCTGTTGCAGATGTTAGAGAAAGTGTGTGTTCATATGTGTAAAGTTTTTTGATGAATAGGAGGAGGAGTAGGGAAGAAATCTAATTGTGTACTTTAGTTTTTCCATTCTGCTCTGCTAGCGTGAAATTTGGACAATAAATCACTTGAACTGTTTAACTTCTACTAGTAGAAAATGGTGGAAAGGGGGGGAGGGGAAGGTTGAGGGACCGAGACAGTGCATTTGTTAATGAATATGGCAGCATTATATTTTACTAGGGCTTAAGGCAGAAGTTATTATTGGCAGAAGGCTGTAATTTCTTTATTAACTTTAGTGAAAGTTGGATATCTGAAGTTATTTGCAGCATCCATTTCTCAACTGAATTTTGATTAGAAAGTCATACCTTTGCTGGATGTAGCAAGCAAACTTGCCTACTTTTAAAAGGGATACTTCACAGCTGGATAGTATGAAGTAGTTACTGTGGCTTTTAAATCTGAATAAATTTTTATAAAGTAAAAGAATTGTAATTATCTGTCAGTCTTTTTTTTCTTTTTGCCATTTCGAGAATTCGGGAAAAAAATTTCCTTTTAAAATAATGTAGTTAACTCCTAAAATGGTTAACTTAAACCATCTGAAATTCAGTGAAATGATAGATGTGCTGCATCAACTTTTTAAAAATAATTTCAGATTTGAAACACAGAATTTTTTTGTGACACTAATAGGGGCATTACTGAAAATACTTTTTTGTTGAAGATACATTTATATAGGAACAATATGGTTTCTGTGGGTTATTGGGTTTCGGGTTTGTGTTTTGTTTTTTTGTTGGTTTGGTTTTTTTTTTCCCTTTGGTATGCTTCAGTGTGCTTACAGCATAAGCTTTGTAATTTGCTTTTAGAGGAACAGATGTGTTAGTTGTCCCCTCAGGTATGTATATGATATTTGCTTTTATTTTAGAGTCTTAAGTAATGTTAAGAGTACCTCTGAATTATAATCATGTTTCTTTAAATTATTGGGACATAAAAATGTTAGCCTTTTCTACATTAAAAACAATCCATAAAATACAATACTTTAAATTATTCAAAGATGATACAATGGGAAATTGGTTATTCTCTTGATTCAGAAGGCTGGATAATTGAGTTGAATTTTTATGTCTACAAAAATCAATGCCTAGGTGGACTTTGGAGGAATGCCTATAAAAAGACTGGCATTTGCATTAAGTGGCAGTACTAAATTTTTGACTGAGTCACAGATGGTGTTTTCCAGTGTTTCATTTTTGTTTTATCATCTTGCATCAACCTATATGTTATGGCACAACAGGCTTAAATTATGACATAGTTGTGGGGTTTTTTAATACTAAATTCACGCTTCTTTTGGAAGTGATGACAGCGACATAGAGATCCTGAATGAACTTAGAATCTCTCTCTTACTTTCAAAATATTTCTTTAGGCCTCAGCTTGTTTAAATGCAGGATATGTTAAATATTTAGTAAAGGCAATGAGCACGGTTTTTGTTTTCCTTGGTGACTTGTTTGGTATTTTATTAACAAAGAATTTCTTGTGGAAGTTGGTTTTTCTTGTTTTAAACTTTGAGCTTACTGAGATGTGGGAACACTTGGCCTTTCCACAAGAAAAGATGGGGTTGTAGTTTTTCAGGAGTGGAGGGATTTAGTGTTTTTGTGATGGCATGGATGTTTTTAATTTTTAATTTAGTAACAAAACTTTAAAGAGTCTTAAGGGGGAAAGAACTAGGAATGTTTAACTTCTTGAGGACTTTTTTGTGTTAGAAAGATTAATCTCTTGCATCCTTGCAAGCATGGCTGTTTTCTCTAGTCTGATTTTTGTTATCTTGGGAAAGTTTAAACCTTTAAGGATTTCACATTGTTCTCAGTTTCTTCATCTTTTTCAGTTGAATTAATTTCAAGAGAATATCAAAGCTGGTATCCTTAAAATGTTAGAATGAGAAATGCGTTTCACGCACTTCTCTTTCTAATGAGGTAAAGAAAAAGAGACTTCTCCTTTATGCCCACACTGAGCATCTGGGAGATCAGCAAGCAGTTCACCAAATACTGATATTAACCAGTTGAAATGTCATTTAGTATTAGATAAAGATAAATGGGCTAAAAGGAAATGGATGCACATCTCAGAGGCATACTTGGATATTCTTCAGTACACTTGGACCTCCAGTGAAGTAAAGCAGCTTGCAGTGTTTTCTTATTTTAACAAGGGTATATTTGTTACAAACTGATAAAGATTGTTGAAAAACACCGGTTTCCTCCTCCTCCTCCTCTCTCAGGCAAATGATACCTGGAAGATAGCAGCAGCAATTCAATTCACTCTTTAGAAAGCATGTTTTTCTCTCTAGCCTTCCCAGGCGAATGAAAGCCCTTTGAGAAAAATCCCGTCAAAGATTTTTAGCAGTCTTGACTTCTCCACCCTGTACACCAACTGTGCACAACTTAAGCATTCAAATGGAAACCTTAGAGAGTACATAAAGCTTTGAGCTATGAGTACTCCTTGTGCTAGAGAGACTTTAGTTTTTTGAGAGTAGTAATTCAAGGTTACTGTCTCGGTCAGAACATTTTGACCACAAGCAGTCTTGAGAAAAGCAAAGGGACTGGTTCTTACCCTGTGGTTTGAGTTCTACAGCAGTTAGCTCATGAACACAAATGCATCATTACTATCATCCAGTTAGTGTTATCATGAAAACTGTCAGATTTAAATGCTTGAGAGAGCTCTTGTAACTGTTGCCATGGTAATATCAGAACGACAATGTGGTAGCTTTCATCCGTATCCCATGTTCAGCCAAATTCCTTTGCAGTCATTTAACTGTGAGAGGTAGGTACCATGTTGTACCAGGCTAGATTTCTTTTGAGTTAACCAGGGACAAATGAAGACTGGAATTCACTCTTTCTTTAAAAATGAAATGTAAATCTGAGATACAAGTGATGTAGTTGGCTTTGCTTTTGGTTTGACTGCATGCTGACAGTCCTATATAAAAAATACTCTCTGTGGTGTTACTGACCTGCTGTGCATGCCATTGTGTCATGTCTGTAATTACTTTGGGTTAGGCCTTAATAAAAAGCTTGCAGTGCAATCACAAGCTAAACATTTTGTTACAAGAATGGATTTACCACATAGATTCTTATTTTCTCCAAAAGGGGAGCAGTGCAAACACTTATCACTGGAAATTCGGATCCTCTCATTTGGCCTCGCTTTTAATGCTTTCCCTCATCCCTGAGCCTGCCCTATATTTTTTTTAACCTGTGTGGTTAAACTGTGATCAGACACTGCATTTTTAGTTTCACTCTTCTGTTTTCTGACATTCAAGAGCTTTAACTGACCTGCTGTAAGAAGTTGTTCTCCCCCAACCTCCTGCCCAGAAAGCCTTTGACTTCACTCTCACTGTGGAGCAAAGACAATGTTCTTTCCTTTCTGACCTACGTTTTCGCAGTGGAGCATTGCATAGCTGGCGGTGCAGCTTCACTCCTTGCCTTCACTTACTTCCTGGCAAATGCCAAGTCTATTAGGTGTGATGTGCAAACTGAAATTCTTGTGGTCAGTCAGGGCGAGACTGCACGCTGTTTTGGAAGAACAATCTGAAATGAAGATTATGCTCATAAAACTTGATAGGTGCAATTATCATAGAGTAATTAAGTAATTGTCCAATATTTATTTCTTTGTGTTATTTGACAGAATAAAATAGAGATTGAGAAATGGGGTTTAAAATTGCAAAACTACATAAACAACTACTGATGCCTTTGCAAATCAGTTACAAGCCTGTTCTTGCTAAATGCACAAATGTAAGTGGTAGTAGCTTCTCTATTAGCATCTTCCCTCTCCCTTTCATCTCCTCCTAGAAAGTTTTCACACATTGCAATGAGCATCCAAGAGATGAGATTTTCTTGCACTGTGGGATTATGTAGGTATTTTAGATTGAAGTATGATTGTGGGTTGTGTTAACGTATCAGGAAAATTAGAAAGGATGGAGGGGGCATTCTAAAGTACTGGCTTCTATATGCTTCCCTCCTCTCCAGTGCCTGATTTAGTGTGGATTTTGAGGCAGTTAATGCATGTCTTAACATGGTAATATATTCTGAAAATGTTTTTAAGTATGGACTGACACATTTTATATTACTGCATTGCAAAGGAAAACAAATTTTAAATTCCTATTCTAGTAAGTTTAACCCAAAAGCCAGTGTCTCATCTCTTCTTGATCACTGCCATCCTATAATTTTAAATTTTCAGAACATAAAAATTTATAATGTTTAAGTGAAGATCTTAATGGACACTGAATTTTTCCTCAAACCAACCACTGCGGCTTGGAAGTACCTTTACCTGGAATTTTTTGCAGACTAGAACAGATTGCGAACTTTACCCATGAGAAATCTGTCAATGGCTGGGGTAGGATCAATTTCATTATACCAAAACCTGTAGCTGTGCATTTTCCGTGCTCAAATCTATTGATGTGTGATCTGCAAATAACCCACATCGCTGATTTAATTAGAGATGTGAAAGTAACAGTTTTGTTGATGAATAACAATTTTTTTTGTGGGACTTCATTTTGGTCATCTGGTATCAATGTGTAAATCTTTATTTAGCTGAGAGCTAAATAAATAGGGAAAATTTATGGAATTCTGATTTCTACTTTTTGTTACCATGCTTCACTTTTCTAAGATTTTTTTTTTCTTTGCCATCGTAATGGTACTGATGACATTGCATTTTTTCCTATAATAAGTTTTGAGTCATTTGACTTTTTGCATTTGTTTTCAACCTGAAACAGACACACAGAGAAATAAACACATTTAAAGCAAGTATTATATGAATTTCTATACCTCAATGAGTAAACTAGTTATATGCTTTTTTGTATTGCATTGCAGACATGTTAGACTTTTAGATACAAGCTTGTATCTTATTGCTAATGAAAATACTTTTTTTTTTTGTCTTGCTTTATGGGGAAAGGAAGTGAGATAATTTGACAAAGATTTTAATGATATAAATAATTATTTCACTATTTTTAAGGTGAACTGTTTTTATATTCTAGTAGAGTGAACAAGTAGTTTAAACACAAGCTAGAAAACAGTAAAAACATTCAGAAGATGGAATGCAGATCTTTCATTCCACAATTGCATATTTCATCACACAAGCTGTCCCTCCTATTTTTGAAAGCTTTGTAACAAACTGTGCAAGAAAACAGGACTTGGATACAAACAATGTAAGTAGCCTTTGGCTGTCTTCATAATGATTTGAGTATATTTATAGAGTAGTTTCAGCTTATACCCAAACATTAATACAAATTTTTAGAAATTATGTTGGACCCTTAAAAGGGCATTAAAAATGGCTTTTTTGTTTAGCTTCTTATACTTGTCACTAGTATTTTAACTAGCAAGAAGTTTGATGTACTGACCTCGTAGGCATTGTACTGTAATTCTGCCAAGCTTGGGCACATCGGCATCATGCATGAGCTCCAAAGTGGAGTACCCGAGAGGTTGTTTGGCTGCCAAACTTTATGATTCAAGTGCCAAACTATTTAAGGTTTAGTTATTAACCTCTTGGACTATACCCAGAAGCCAGTAACAGCGTTTTGAACTAGCCAGAGTTGGTAAAATCCAAGTACATTACAGTCCAGATTGAAAGTGCTGAAGGCAGGGAACAGCGTTGAAGTCCTCTCCAAGAGGATGGACTGTGTTCTTGGCCAGCTTTGCTCTGGGACAGGCCACTTATGGGATTGTACATCTTCCAGAACCAAATACCCTTGAGTAGTAGCTGGCTTTCAACACTCACTCTCGTTGTCTAAAACTTGAACTGTTGTGTAAAGCTTGCATGTAGTTGAGTTAAGCCAGGTGGATTTCAGCTGGAATATTTATTAACTGTGGCCTGCGTTACCTGGAAGGAAGCAGGCAGATTGAGTGTGAAGAAAACTACAAATGGGTGTTGAAAGAACACTCATAAAGACTTTTTCTAATGCAACTTGAATCTCTATGTTACATGAATGCCAGTAGTCATCACCAGAACTAAGTGGATGCACTTTCAATCTAGTTGGAGAACTTTCTTCTACAGAGAGTTTTTACACACATTTACTTTCCCCAGAAACAGTCATTTCTATGACTTGAGGTATCTTGGAAATACACAAATGTATAATTATCATACCTCAGATACAGCAGATGACAAAATTTAGTGGAGGATCACCCAAAAAATAATGACTAGCAAATTCGCATGCCCATCTTTAGTAAGAGGTCCTAGAATTTCTGAAGAGGGCTAGTCCAGTGCAATACAATCTGCTCATGTGTGTAAGTTGCTGTATACAGACGGCCTCAGGGCTGCTGAGAGTACTCAGTAAGATGACTTGTGTTTTCATTACAAATTAAAAAAAACTGCTGTGCTTTCTGTATTGTGCATAGTATGAAAATTAGGCTTTAAGAACTAGGGAACACTAGAAAAGTCAGGTGATGCTAAAGCTAGAAATGTCTTTCTTCCTGAGCAGCTTTTCCATAAAAAGTGAAGTCCGAGGACCATAAATATAATAAATTTTATTAAATAATAAAAGTACATCAAATATTTGTATCTTATCCAATTAAAAAGTCCCAGTCAAACAGAAAACTAATCTCAGTTACATCATTTGCTGCTAAATCAGAGGTGGGTATTGCTTACCCTGGCACTGTGACAAACAGTAATAACCTGAATCTGATACAACTTTGCTGTAACTCTGTTGGAAAATAAGCTTTAAAAGTTCTGTTCTTAGAAAACTGGAAAACTGTAAATAGATTTAACCTACTTCTTACAATTTATTTTCAGTGGTACATGTTGTGGCTTTAACTTTTAAAGTTGCTTAGATTTTTTTTTTCGCCCATATTGCTATCTGGAACTCTCAATCTTGTTATGACCAAGTCTTCCCCACCTACGAAGTAAGGTGTGTGGCTTAATTTTCTCTAGCAGACCTGTTTTTCTCTAGACTGATCCTTTATTTTTGGTAGACAGAAGAGACTTGGTAGGTTTTCTCCCTCCTTCCACGAAACAAGACATTTTTGAGATTATGGTGCAAGACTTGAAGTTCCATTTTTGCACTTCTGATCAGCCTGTGAGCTGCCTTGAAGTTTTATCTAAGGAAATTAATAGCAGATTCAATGATTTTGCATGAAGATGCCAAGATGAATGTTACTTGGCACCAGATTTGAGGAGCTCCCCGTATGACTTGTAGAGAATTAAGTAACTTTTAGTCAGCTCTTTGAGGAGAATCTAGTTGAATCTACGGTTGAGTCTAGAACGCCCCTTGCATTACCAAAGGTGATGTACAAAGCGGCAGTTTTCTGGATTATGATTTCATTTATCCCTCTTGCCTAACCAAAATAAGCAATCTTCCCCAAACTGGACCTACTTCAAGGGAGTACTTTCTCAGTGGTTTAGAGTTAATTGGTAATTGTAAATGTGGCATTGCTAAATGTATTGTACATTAAAGAAGTGTATAATAATTTTAATGTGGTGTTCGAAGGTAAAACTAATCTGCTCTTTGCGCATTGTCTTAGTTTTTCATTTTATAGCAATTCTAGATAACAAATCATTACACTGAAGAGAGTTAGAGCTATGAATTCATTTTTAAAATAAAGTTTTAGTGTGGCAAATATGCTCAATTATATTTTATTGGCACATAAATCAGCAATTGTACCACCAAAGTGTGCATGCTCATTATTGCACATTAACACAAAAAATCCTTATATGCTGTCTTTTTTTTCTCCTTAAATTTGCTGGGAAAACCTTTTGGTTATAGTTTCATCATATTAGTGTTATCAAGAACTATACTTTCTTAACTTAAAAAAATAATTTTCAGACTCCACTATGTGATGGGGATCAACTAAAGGCTGTCCCATTAAGCTCATCCATTTTCACTGTACATGCTTTCAGCGGTATTTACAAATTGCACATGGAGTACATTGGATGGAGGGAGTGTTGTCCTTCTAGTGCAGTTTACGATGGCGATACCTGCCTGCTTTTTCTTTCGCTGCATTGGCACAGGCATTGTGCTTATTTTGTTGTAAGTGGTTCCAGTATTTGATCAGTTCACTAGGTTGGAACTGATGGGAGGTAATTAGGTGGCTATATTTACAGCTGGAGTAAGAAACTCGCCAGTGATTGAAGACAAACTCATTGGGTGGAGGCATAGGGTCAATTCGCAGCTTGGCAAGACAGATCCCCACATATACATCCTCTAAATGTAAACGTCTGATGCTTAAGGAGACTTTGAAGATTTTCTCTGCTAAATCTCCAGAAAAAACATAACCAGTTCCAGAGCAGAATACAGGATAACGTTCACTCGGATACAAATCAGGTGGCATATACCACTTGCTATCCTTGTTCCTATTCGGTGCATAACCTCTCATTAAATAACCTGTAAAATATTTGTGCCTTGGAGGAAGTTCTGGTTTCAGAAGCTTGTGTATTAAATATTCAGTATTGACAAACATATCACTGTCAGTTTTCATAACATATGGAACATGTGGACAATAAGATGCAACCCAGTTCATTCCCATTAGAGTTTTAATGGTCAAATTATAGTAGGTGTCTAAGTATTCTTGTTGAATGATGTCATGGTACTGTCTGCTTTCCTCTAGTATGATGCGCTGGAGGTGTCCATTTATCTTGATGCTTAACCCCAGCAAAAAAATTCGAACAATTTGGATGCCAGGTGTCAAGCTTTCGTTCCCCCAAGTTTGTCGAATAGCTTGCCTGGCTTCCACCTGGCCTGGCTCTGCAGCTATGAGCAGTATTAGAAAAGGGGTCTTCTCCTGGCACTTCTCGGGCTCGTTGATGACGTATTTGAAATGATATGAAGTCAGATGCCCAGTACCTTTCTCGTTGTAAATACTTCCATTGGCACTGAGGGTATTTTCCAAACCAGTTACTCCTTGCGGTGACAGATCCGTGTTGTTGGAGTTGGTGACTGTTTGAGGCCTGAGCGTCTGAGGTACGGCGTCTTTCCATACGTTCCTTAGAGAGCTGTGGTTTGTCTCGCTTTTTGTAGATCTAAATCCTCGTATAGTGTAAGCCATGGGATTTTCTTTGAATCCAGCCCTGCCTGGCAGCCAGTCGTGATGATTAAAGAACAGAAACATAGCAAAAAGAAATACGAGAGAGATCAGGCCAATGAGATGGGTGCGGAACAGAGACCTCTTGGTATTCCAGGTCATCTTTGCAAAGCAGCAGTGTCGTCTTCTCCACTGAAGCATGTTGTAAGAATCCAATGACGGGTTATGAGACAATGGCCAAGCAAAATGCTTTTCCGATCGTTTTTGAATCCACTGCTATTCTTTGGTATTCATTTTCTTTTGCTCATATTGAGGAATTGTCTGCAAATGGCTCACTCTGCAAAGATTTTAAAGAAAAAATGAGAAATCTTTAATTTTACACACTTGTAATATAAAAGGTTACAAAGAGAATGAAGATATAAACATAAAATTGAGTTTGTTTTTTTTTTTTTTTAAAAAAAGCCTATGTTAATATGAACAAGGTTTGATTTATGCTAAAAGCCAACCTTGTTTCATGATTAAAAGTGACTTGATTTGTTAGCTTTTAAAAATGTTTTGGGTTTTTTTGGGTGTTTTGTTTTTGTTTTTTTTTTCCTTGGTAAAAGTTACAACAAACATCCTGGGTACCAAAGATAAAAAAGGAGGAGAAAAAAAAAAACCTGATCATGTTAGCAGAAAAAGTGTGAAGTAGCCATAAATAGCTTCACGTATACTAAGTGTGAAATCCTTGTACAGTGTTTGAGAAGGACTGAATGAAAAGGCCTTGATACCAGATGGAAGGTTTATTGGCATTAATTAAAATTGATTTGACATGCAGAGGCTAGTACAGCTCACAGTTTAAAAACCCTTTTTGTAAAATGGTCATGTATTGGTGGTGGGACAGACGGCGCAAGGTTGATTATGGCAGAGTTGTGTTAGTCACAGTACACTGCTTGGCGTGTTTCCACCGGCCCCGGCTGTGCGCCGAAAGTCAATGAGAAGATGCACCTGTCAAAATTAATTTTCAGGGTCCAGTAACCTCACCGCACAGCCCTCAGATGGTAACGCAGGGTAACGTTTTTGGTCACCTTTCAGGCACCTTTAACCTTCTACTCCACGCTGAAGGAAAATATTGAATGGAACGCTTGGCCGTTGTGGCAGGCTAATATGCAGTTGATGTAAAATTAAGCTGTTGATTTTTAGGAGGTTGAGATCTTAGGTAAATGTTCGTATTAACTGGAAGTAAAATTGCACAGCACTAGGTTTCTGGCAAAGTATCTGATGGATGTGATTTTTGGGTTTTTTTTCTCTATAAATTTATATGTAACTACTATACTTCTCGCATCATACAGAAATTTAGGTATTGTTACCAGCAGCTGTAACTGTAGGAAAAAGTGCCAAAGTAGCCTGTGCTTCATTTTCTCTTAAATTTTGTTCATATTCAAGAGCAGAGTCAATATGGCAGCTTCATGATGCTGCATATTAAAAGCTGATCACATCATCTCGTAAATGAGCCTTTCACTGCACAGTAGCAATTCGTTTGTGATTTTTCAATTTGCTCTAATTTATTTCTGGGCCCTAGGGTTTTGTATAGGAAAAAGGACGACAGTTGAACAAGAGTCCATAGAAAATGCTATTTCTAATATAAATGTGTACTTTATTAATTACTTTGCTATCTTCTAAAACCAATATTTGGATTAATTTCTGCATTTAAGAACTAAGTGGCATGTTATATGGGAAATTACAGGATTTTACGCAGTAAGGAAATCATTTAAGATGAGATGGCAGTTGAATAATATGTCATTAAATTGTGTGTGTGTGTGACAACATTCAATCTGCCTGATTCATGTAAGGGAAAATTGGTATTTCAAAAGGGTAGGGAGAGACTTATAACTGAACTTTATTTTAATTACTGTATGTCAGTTTATATATAAACAAAATACCGTGTATGCAGAAGATGCCTCATTGACAATATTTGGAAGCAAGGGGGAAAGCAGTATTGCATCCAGTCGGAATTGTGTCTGTGGCTAACCTCCACTAGGAGGAGCAAGTAAGTGGGGATTTTAACTGGTTTGTGACAAGGTATAAGCGTATCTAAAAGGTAACACTGCTTCCCAATTCTTTTTTCTGAAATAGTAAAATATTTGCCTAGTGATCTATTAAGCTCTTCACTGTCGTTACGGTGTTACACAGCATTCATGAATGTTGCTCTCAAGATCATGGAAGGTATTTCTGATTTTTTTTTTTTTTAACTGCTTGGGACTGATGCCACTTACTGGAGACTGAGCTGTCTTTCTAAAAATCATTTTTCCAGTCCACAGCTGCCAAACATGTGTGTCTAAAGTATGTAGCTTGAGAATTAACCTGAAACTCCCCACTACTCTTTTTTTATGCTGCTTTAGCTCAGTCATTTTCCTTATGTGAAAGAAAATAAGCCCTGAATGTAGAAGGCTTATGCTTATCTGACCACTTGCACCTGCTTTTTGCATGCTTAGAAAATAAAAGCCTGCCTTCAAAACCAATAATTTTTAGTTTCTCTGCAGTGTGCAGTGAGTTTTAAGTGAACACTCAGCTATTTGGGAAGAATATCTCTGTATAAGCAAACATAAATGTCGCTTCAAAGGGCACCCTAGATCTCAGGGAAATTAATTGTCTGATGCCAGTTTGGAGGGCAACAGTGGGAATATTTGATTAATTGTTGTTCTGTTGCATGTGTGCACAGTTTAGGAAGAAAGTGAAAACCAGAATTTCACGAATGTGGAGTATCAGCTAGAATTTGAATTAATTTTGTCACACTGAATTGTTCCACTTCTAAGTCAGCAGTCATTAGATGCAAATACTTCAGCATCTACGCTGCACTACTAATATGTGTTTAATTTTTAATTGAGGTAGTATTTTGTTGTGCATCTGCTTTCATATGGCAATAGGCAAAAGTGAGAATCTTTAATTATGTAAATATTTGTGTAAATTGAAAACTGTTTTCAGGTGCTGTCTTTTCATGATGCACTGAGAAAGTGTCCCAGAAAAAGCAGTTGTAATGGCTGAAACCTTTTTTTTTTTTTGGCTGCATGCTCACATTTTGCACATAAGTTGTACAGTGAGGGACAAATCATAAGGAATTTAAAGAAAGTAATTTCTCGCATATTTCCTTGGTTTTTCAAGGTGGAAGTTCCCTAGAAAATCTTCAGTCTCTGCCCTTTAAAGAGGCATTGTATGGGTAGGGGAAGGACCCACACTTATTTCTCAGCTTCATAAAACTATTGACTGAAAAAAAACAATAACTTTGTCATTTTCTTTGTAATTCATGTGTAAAACATTTCAAGATATACAGTGAGTATTAAGCATTTGAAATACAGCAATAGCAAGTGCTCCTTTAAGAATTTAAATACTACATGCTAGGATGCATTGTTTAAAAATAATGTAAGCAGCTGTGAATATCTATTAAAACCACCATCAAATAGTATCACAAAATTATTATTTTTCTCTCACTTTTTAAGTAGGTTTAGAACATCACTGCTTTTGCCCAAATATTTAAAATTTCATTTCACAGAAGGCTCCTGAACAGGCACCAGCCATTGGCTCTAGGTAAAAAAAACCCAAAGTACAGCAAAAGGTCTCTATACAATTACCTTGTCCTCTGAAAGTGTGTTGTTGCATGTAGCTCTGCATTTTGAAGATATGATTTATAATAGTTCTACTTCATTTTTGGCACTTGACTGTGCAGTCACTGATGCATTATCAAATGCCAAATATATAAACTCTGAATGCCTCTTGAATTTTTATTTGTGGGCTGTGCTCTGCTGGTGTTTCGGTTCCTTGTACTTTCAGTCCTGCTCTATAATTACAGCTTTGCAGATTGAAGCATTCGACTTCCTATTCACACGTCCTGGATTTTCATATTTTGATTAGCTGTGTGGGCAAACTCTTTAATTAGAGGGAAGAGTTCAAAAGGCAGCATGAGTCGGTATTCTGATAAACAGCAGCAGCGGTTGCATATTAGGCCTCACATAATGTGCCTGGGTTCACTTACAAACTGCATTAATCTTTTGCACAAAACAGTACTCGGGATGAGGTTTGTGCAGGTTTTTAAGTGTCACACAGGAAAGTCGCACGGCTAGCGAGGCATGCTTCTCTGGGGGTATTGCCTCAGGGTCGAATTTTTTGTTTTCAAAGTTCCGGAAAGTGACTTTACCTTCTAAATGTCTTAAAAGTGATCTGAAACCCGTGATTGTTGTATGCTGCATCTTTAGGTTTGTGAACTCTTTCCAGTTGCAGTTGTTTTAATTCATGTTTATATTATTGCCATTAAATGATTTATTATAGCTTATAGATTCTGCAGATAAGCACTTTCTTTCTGTGGTGGATTAAATTGCTATAGATTTAGGTCTTAAATTTGTATTGCAAATATTCATCTTGTTTGTTTGCTGCTCGTGATGAAGTATTTAAATTTCAGTAATAAATAGACATGAACGGCAATTAGATAGAATGTCATTTTACAATCAAAGTTAAACAGTCAGTGTTTTCATATTAAACAGAAATCGTGATGATGGCACGAGCTAAGTTACGTGCTCACCATTTTGAGTGTATAGTGTTTGAAGGTTTCCTTTTGGGATGTCAGGGGAGCCTGATGTTACTTGTAAGATGTGGTGCCTGATTGCACTGCTGATGGTATAAATCGTGTACAATCTTTTGCACACTCCCAGTTTATGCTTGGCTGATACTAGCTTGATGACATTTTGCTTGTGTTTCAGGGGAGGAAAGCAAGTGTAAAAAGGTCTGAAGGTACTTCTAAGATAATGTAATTTGACTGCGTGGTCTGTTTTGATGGTTCAGTGCTCTCAGTGTGTCACAGCATGGCAATTTTACCAGTGCTTTAAGATTACTTCAGATAAAGATTAATTCTGACCTAGTTTGAGAGGATTTCTAACTGTTTTTTCTATATTTGGAGGGGTTTGAGTTTTTAATTTCTCAGTTAAAAGCAATCATTACAGTAGCAACATTATCCCTTTAATCCCCCCTCTCTAGCCACAGCAACCTTGTGCAGACCGAAAGCGATGCATTTAGTAAGTGTGAGGTAGTGACATTGTGCTGTGGGAGAGGAAAACCTGCTACAATTCTTCCTCTCTGTTCAGAGACATGTTATCTCAGGGCTCTGCAAATTAGGACCCATCCTTATTTGTAATGGCTGAAAAGGTAACAGACAATCGAATGAATATCACACACACAAGGATTTGACATACCTTCCTTGGTCAGGCCATTTATGGTGCGAGGATTATACCCACAGAAAATAGTTTTGGCACGCCATCGGTTCAGCAAAAAAGATGCTATCGAACATGCGCACATCCCCCAACAGTCTGCTTCCTGCGATTGCTTTTCACGGTATCCAATCTGTCCATCTGTCTGCTCGTTGCTGTGTTACCTTCCTTGCTCATAAGTGTTGTCCTTGTCCTGGGGCTTTTTGTTCATCCTTCAAACAAAAGGGCAGTAGTTCTCGTTTCTGTTCTGGTTGGGGCTGTCTGACGTTCACGGCCGATGTATTGGAGCTTTTACATCTGGTGTTTCCCTTGTCGGACAATGCAGTGCTGTGTTCGCTTCTCCTCAGTATCCATATTTCTAATGGTAATGTTAGCAGGGAGTGCTAGCGTGTAGTGGTTCAGTTGCCTTCAGTAATAGGATTTCCCTCTATTCCTTCCTTCATTGTTGCTAGGCAGTAATAGAAATGGTTTTGAGCTGTTTTAACCGAGGATTCTGGTCTATAAAATCCATTCCGTAGTTCTTCAGCTGCTGCACAGGCAGGCAGCAGTTTAAATGTGGGCTTTGACAGATGCTGTCTTCTGACAGAGCAGAATTTAACGTCATTGCTTGGCTGAATCCCACGTGATTGTTTGCATTCATTTTGACTAAATCCAAAGGCAGCCAGAAAGCTTTACAAGCTCTTGCTCCTATTTGATAAATGATACATACTCAGTTCGAGCACAATGATAGGTGAATAGTATAAAAATTGTATGATTATTAAATGAATGATTGAGGGTTTTTTCAAATTGTTTTCACTTTTCCTTGACACTGTAACTTATGATTCTCTAGGGGAATTTTAATGCTAGACGTTCTATTCCTGTATTCCAAAAGCTGTTCTGCAGTGCAAAGGAATTACAAGCATTTAAATACCGAAGCTTGATTTAACCCGTTTGGCTCCCTTCAAGTATAAATCTTTTGTGCCTTCATGCCAAAGAAAAAATGTATTTCTTTGCTCATACTTCCTTTACACGTACTTACTCTATAAAAGCTGCTTTTTGTAATCTTAGGTTAGTCAATTAAGCCGGACGATGCTAATGTAGAAGCACATGCTGTTAAGCTGCCTTTCTGCTGTTAATGGCTTTCTTCCTTGGTAAAGGTTGGAGTCTGGTATTGCAGAATCAGGGGCACTTGATTTCATTTATTGATGGATCTAAAATGTCTTTTGTCTGTTACAGACATAGCTATACTACAGAATTTGTATTTCTGGTCCTAATGAAACTTGTGTTCCTTTCATTTCTGTCCTTTCAATGTCTAACTCTTCTATGCTGAAGCATCTTACTATCTTTTTCTATATGTTATAAATAAAATATCACAATAGATAGCTCAGAAAATAGAAAGCTACCAGCATACTTACCCAAGTATTTATTAGTCACTGTGTTTGACCACTTTATTTTGAAAAACTAATGACTGGCTCTTTAGACTGGTTTGTTTTTTGTTGTTTCCTTGTGGGCTTTTTTTGGGGGGTGGGGGTGGTGTTGGGTTTTTTTGGGTTGGTTTTTTTTTTTTTTTAGCCAAAGGATAAAGAAAATATAATTGCTCTATCATATGGTATCTCTGATTAGTAGGATAGGGAGTAGGTATGTCCTTTACCGGCAAATAAGCCTTCCCCAGGCTGTCAGTGTGGTTTACTATTCTAGATGCATAGTCTGGTAATTTACTAAAAACATAATCAGATTTATATCCTCCTAACTAAATCACCTATGTACACTAACTTTCTCTATTAATTTAGTCTTGTTTTTAATGTATGCATTTCCAATCCTAATGCCAGTTTTCCACAAATCCTATTGTCCTATTTGTGAGGACCTTTTAGGAACATGAGAGTATTCCCTAAATATTAATTATAAATATAATGTGCATATCAGTGAAGATTTGGATCTCCTCCACTCTAAAACACTTTTGTATTAAAAAAATGTAGGGGGGTGAGCGGGGTGGTGGAGGGAGAGGAGGGACCTGTGTCCAGCACCACTTAACTGTTCTGGGATGGTTATGAATAATTGAGAATCAGTGCTTGGGAACGTTGCATGTGTGCTCAGTCTACTGAATTTTCCACTTAAACACACAAACCTTTCTTGTCCTTACACTATATAATATACAGAACTTTATATAATCTCTTGCTGTATGTGTAGAAATATATGACAGAGTTTGGCTAGGAGTATTGTCAATTTGCTGCATTCTGGGCTACAAGTAGGAGATCAAGTGAGAGATTCATGTAGTCAGTTTTCCCATGTTGATTTACATAGAAGCAAGTAATGTTTTTTCAAATACCAGCATTGTAAGTGTGCCTCGGATTTTTGAATTTTCAGATGAGATCACATAACATTGTATTCAGGAAGCAATCAACAGAATGATTATTAAAATGCATAGTGTTTCCACTTTATTTACTACTGGTTCCTTATACCTGGAGTGTATCTCTGAAGGTTTGTGAGTTATATGTAGCATGTCTACATTGAGGGGGGCAGAGCTGTATGTATTTTTCTGTAAATGCTCATTAATAAATATTAAAGGTACAAAAATCCCAAGGCCGTTTTTCCAAAATTTTTTTCAAAAAATCTGTTTTAAAGTAATTTTAGAAAGGAACAGACACCAGCTTTTGCTTTTAATTATATGACCGTATCACTTATGCATAGCTTGTAAAGTTCAGGCAGAGCTGTTGCCTGTTGATATGCATAAAATTTGTCATCTTGCCATGTGAACAAGCTGAATACTGAATTCTTAAATATTACTGGACAATGTCTTTTGTTCACTCATTCTTTTCTTGTAAAGGATGAGCAGGTCTTTGCTCATGTTGCAGAAAAGTAAGGAAAAGCTTTGATTTTTCTAACACTTTTTATCCGGGTGTGACTACTGCAGCTGTAGATAGTTAATGTTTCAAGAAGAAATTCCTTTTCTTTTAATAGCACTTTCTTCTTTACTATTTTTATACGTTACTGTATGTTTCTGGGTGTTTCAGGAGGGCAGAGCATACTTTGTGTTGGAAATATGACCTGAAGGTTTGAGTAATCTTGCTGGGCTGGAGATTGGAATGAGCTTTATTTCGGCTAAATCTCACCGTGAAGGGTCAGTGGACTGCTTGTTCTTGATCCAAGGAGTAGTATGTTCTGTAAAGTTACTATGGTTACATCTTAAATTAGAAGCTGCAATGTTAGTGTCTGAAACGCTGCCATCTAAGACTAAGGAGTTACTCTGATGTGAAGACGTGCAGTGTGTGTGTGTAAGGAACAGCATAAAGTTCCAGTGGTCACTGGAGGTTTTGACTCATTGAGTGTGTTCTGCAACGCTAGAAGCAAATGCAAGGAGTTAGAAAAGATGTTTACTTAGAATAACCTGGACACGTGACAACTGTGAACCACGCATGATGTACTCATGCAAAACAAAGGTGTGTAGATTTGGAATATTTTCTTGAAAAAACTTTAAAAACTTCCTACGTGTTATTTTTAGAGGCTATCAGCACAATCTTGTCTGATTGGTTTTAAAATAAATCAGACCCTGAGGTTGAGCCATTAAATAAAGTTCTGTCTTGGCAACGTTAATAGAAGGTTCTCAGCTCAGTTTAGAGTGGTTGCGACAGTCAGGTGTGTACTGCTTGGTAATTTTCTGCCTGGTGGCCGTGAGTCCCATGGAAGTTCAGCTAAATATGTATATGATAGCTGACATGTTGACTGAATGTTCCCATATGGACGGTGCTTTCTGGATACTCTGTGATTACTTTGCAAAGTTTATTCCATTTTATCATAGTAAAATGTAGTATTATTTCAGCTGTAATGTGTATAAAACCTTTCAAGTGACTGTTCACAATGATTAATGGCAACCTTTTCAAGGTTGGTTATTTTTGCTTTCAAACATTATTTTTTCCTTCTGGAAATGTGTTAATACAGAATGTCCTAAATGCTTAGTTTTAATCTTGCGTCTTAAGACTTGTTATGTATATGGCCAGTGGCCATTCTTCTCTTTGCTTCAGAAAGAATACTTCTCCAATAAGTCATTTAGAGTGAAGAGGACAGGGTTGTATAATATTTGTAATTTGTCTGGCTACGTTGTGATCCCAACAGTTTTTTAACAATCACAAGCATGTTTGTAACTGAATGAAAAATAGCAATCTAGAAATGACCACAAGTGTCAGTATTGCCTGCCTTATTTTCCTTAGCAGATTTTTACCATTGCTGTTAGTTGTGAAACCCAGCTTACGCTTGCTGCACTTTTTTGGTAAATGGTCGAGATATTACACTCCATTCTCATCACACCCAAGCCATAAACTTGGTGATTTCATTAATCTTTGAATGCCTTAAATTTAAAACAGAAATGCAGCAATATAGATGAATCCAAAATGGTGAGAGAACTAGAAAAGTTTTCCAGCTATTCTGAAATGTGCATGTGTGTGTTTGCTAATGAGGAGTTGATAATTGGTCTATCACTGAGTGAGGAATGTAAGTGCATCCCTTAATGTTGCGAAGTTGAGAGAGAGGAAAGACCAAGTGATATTTTTCGGGTCAGGAGGGCGCTGCTTACTCTGTCTGCCTTAGGAACCATTTCAAGGGGATGTTTCCTTATTCTAAAGATTGTAGTTTCTGAAGTAAACTACCATTCTAGGTATCCAACGGGAATTCAGTCTATTGTCCTATCACAGCCTCCTGTGAAGAACAGAGGTGTGGAGTGCTTCAAAATTCACTTCAATAGATAAAATACAAAGTCGTTTCAGTATACTTGATTTCTGTTCTGGTTTTGTGTGTTATGCAGATCTTCCGTATTGGACTACTGTCCAGACACGTTTCTTTCCTCAATAATATGTTGTTTGCTTTATCACATCTTCTTTCTTTTCTCTATTCCGATTTTCGTCATGGTTTCCCCCAGGCTTTGCATCCAATTATTGCTGATCTCAAGTGCTAAATGCAGATTTATTTATTTTTTTCCCAGGGAATGGACAACATAATTTCACTTGTGTTGTGCAGTGGTTTTGGTTGCACGGTTGTCTCCTGATGCACTGACAATCCAGTGCTAGCAGTAATATTTTCTGCCTGTCACAGTGTTCCTTTTGCATTCTGAGATGAGCGGGGACTTTATGAAGCTTTGATTCAGCACAGCAGGGGAGAGAAGGCCAACTAGCAGAAGTACCAAATGTTCACAGGCAGTTTAAAGAACAAATGTGGAAAATACACTTCTGTTTTTCCCCCTTACCTTCTGACTTCTTTCATTCCAGTTGCCTATATATACGACCAACTCACCCCTAACACCTACCCTCATGCCCCCAGTGTGAGAATTTGAAATAAAAACTTAAATTCTTACAGAAAGTGAGACTTTGAGGAAGTACTGATACTACGTATCAAATCTCTTAAAGCAGGAAGATGGCATGCTGTGGGAGTTAATATACCCCCAGCTCTTATGCCAAAGGAGAAAAAATGCATTATCCCAGCTGTTACCACCTGTCCAGCTCCTTCTCTGCCTGATTCCTTCCTGCAACAGGCACAGAAAGAACCTTTTCCCTCAGGCTGTCTTCAGGCTCTTGAGGCATCCAGCACTTCCCTCCCAGTGATGGGAAGAATCTCGGCCTGTGGGGTTCATTGCCAGGATGCAGACCTCCTGCCCAGCACACTTCCTTGGATTGCTGGATGAGCTACACAGAGTTTATTTTTCTTATTTTATTTATTTTTCTTTTGATGTGAGACTGATTAAGAGATTAGCAGCTCCAACTGTTCATCTGCTCGCTATGTTTTTTCCCCATGTATGTGACATGTACATGAATATGGTGGTATTTTATCAGCCTCAAAAACTCCTGGTTCTGAAGTTGAAATTGGTGACGCAGATGTTTAGTTAATGTTAAATAATGTGAAATTGAAGAGCTGGACTTTCAGAGCTGTCAGAATTTCACATGTCTTGGGGTTGAGACCTGTATTGACTCTCCATTGTCACATTTCCTCGGTAGCTTTAGCACATTAATTCCTACAGCTCCATCTTGTAGGTATCCTCATTTACAGCTAATTCTGTGGGACATGCGGGGTTTACAGCAGAAATAACAAAGCTTTAGCAAGTGTCTGAAATGCCTGAAGCCATTTCTTCAAGCACAGATGCTTAAACTAGGAAAAACAACAAAATCTGTGGAAAAATTCTTTCTCCAGTGATCCAAGAGGTTCTGTCCTTGTAAGAAATTTAAGCAATATTTGTTCATATCCAACAGAAAACCTGGATCATTAAATAGAGAAGAAGTCCCCATTTAAGAAAAGTTCCCTGCTGCCCTGTCTGTGATGTGTTGGAACTAAAATTACTCCAAACACCCTGCACACTACCTAGTTTGATAGATCTACTTCAGCTTGGCTACCCAGTTTCTCACATATCCCTTTTTTTCCTAATGTTGTTCTATGTTAATGATTCCTTCAACCTGAAGTCCTTTCCAGTCAGTGTATATTAATGAAAAGCTGATTTTAATATGTGCTGAGTTTTATCATGTAGAATGCTTAATATCATTGAACTGATTTCCAGTTATTTCAAAGTTAATTCTGTTTTCTGGCAAAAATCCTTTGGAAATAAGTGGTCATTTGTATATGCTTCTGGTGAACAAGAAATTAAGTTACTATACAAAATAACTTTGCATACTCCTAGTGGCCAGTCTGTCCTGCAGTCTTTCTCTTTCCACTTTTGAAATTCACATTGAACTTGAATGATAACATCCCTTTAGGAACTCCCAAGGAAAAGGAAGCTATGCTTGGAACTCATGCTTTTTGTCTGAATAGCTGTCTTCATAATTCCTTCTGTAATCGGTGTAAGATTCCGGAGGATTTTTTTCACATAAATTAGGAATGTAGAGTCAGAGTCACCAGGACTCCTGGTCCTCAAATACATGATTGAGAGGAAATCCTTAGGGTTTGTTTGTATTATGTTAATTGATAGAGAATATTGGTTCAGAACTGGAGAGTTTTTGTTCTTTTCTGCTCATTATTTCAAATTTTAATTCCAGTTTTTTTAATTTCTGTAATTTAATGGCTTCTAACAGAAGAAGAAATCAGACAGCTCCCTTGCATCTTGTCCATCTCAAGACATAATATTAAGAATCATTCATGCACACTGTAGGGAGGTGTGTGTTTCACAGAAAAAAATACTGGATATATTTAATATAATAATAGTGAATTCAGGCCTAAAATTAAATATCGTATTTTTATGTAATATAGAAATAGACATTCTTGTAACTCTTAATATCTGCAAAGCTTTCTATCACTGGTCCATTTTACTAAAGTAAAGTAAATTTACAGGGAGCATCTGTCACCTAAAAACCCCTCAAAACCCAGCCTCTTAAGAACACACAAAAACCTGTCATCATCTTAAAAACCCCACAAATCTCATGACCTTGGCTGATGGGTTGCATATTGCAGATTCTTTTAAGTCTTCTCTCAAGGATTTATGTAATTAAATTTTTAGTCTTCTATAAATGCTATTTCTGTAATTTTTGGTTGATGCACATTTGTGCTTTACTCATGTGCAAGTAGTATGATTTACACTGCAGAAGGAAAGAAATAACTTTTTGGATGCCAACCCTGACTTTTTTTTTTTTCTCCTCTCTCCTTGCACCTTTGGATCCCCACCTTACTGATTTCCTTGGAGTTACTTATTTGCCAAATATGAAAAGCCCTGTAATTCTGTTAATATCAGTAAGAAGCATAATAATGCAAAAAAGACAAGTCGTTTTCTACTTCTATTGCAAGCAAAGCAATAAAATAGAATAAAAATTCCTTCTTAATTTAATGAGGCCTGGATACAATACAAAAAGGGAATCCCTTTCTTTGAGAATCTAGGTCACCTCATATGGAGAAGATTTTTTTGCTGTGAAAAGATCTTCTATTTTTTTTGTCTTCCCCCGCCCTTCCCCCCCCCCCTTTTTTTTTTTTTTTTTTTAAACAGTTGTGGAAGTATGCAGCAGTATCTGTACTTTTTCACTGGGTTTGCCTAATGACAAGAAGGGGGTCTTGTTACATGTAATGAAATGTCACTTACTGAGGTGCGCTGGTGGAAGGAGACAGGTCAATAATGCCGAAAACGCTGGATGCAGTGGGGAAAGTTAGAACAGGTCTCTTGAATCTCTGTACTTCTCTGGCTGGCAGGTTGGCTGGGACCAATGCCAGATTAAAATTGGATCTGTGTGTTCACATGATAATGCACACAAGCTAATAAGCCCTGTGGAATGCGGCCCATTAGGGAATAGATGCATCAGCCTCCTCTGAATGGTCTGGTGGAGTCGGTTCAGGTCCCGTGTGGCCGGAGCTAATAAGCTCTGATGACTCTGGGTAGAATTGCTTGCTTGTTCTTGAAACAATGCTGCGGCATACATGAGATGCTTGCAAGATTTATAAATAGCAGCTCCCATGCTGTGTGGCAGTGCAGTTTCTGAAGTCCCGCTGGCCTGGGAAGTAACCTAGCTGCGTTTCTACGAAAGCGCCCTGAGCTCATGAAATCACGAAATCCAAGGCACCTCTGTCATCTCAAATGGAAAATGTGCTACCTAGAATATCTGCTCTCAGTCGATTGAGATCTGATGGCAATAATAAGTAGGGTTTTTTTGAGAACAGCTTTTATACTGGTAGTGCCTTCAGATGTTTTTCTTCAAACTAGGCACCAGTCAATGACAAAAATGTCTGTCTGAGAAGATAAGGGGTTTTTCTTTTCCTTCAAAATAAGCATATTTTCGTTTACCCAAGAATATGACAATGTACAAGCTGCGAAATAAGGCAGAAATATGTAGTCTGGCATTAGCGCTTCAATAGTTGGTTTTTCTTCCGTTTTCAAGATGTCTTTTTAGACAAACAGGAATAAACAGAAAGGTGTGAGGTTGCTGTACTTATTACCAGCCTGTTGAGCTACACCTAAAATTACTAGGTTGCACTTCCTCAAAAGGTGATGCTGCTATTTTGTTTTCATGTTTTTCTCATAAAAGTAGAGCACCGCAGATTAAGGCAAGGAAGTTACTGCATGAGTCTTTATGAAATTGAATCTGTTTGTGAGTGGTGAAACCCTCCTAAGCACGTACAGAAAGTTCCAGAGTGTCATAACAGAGGATCTTGTTACACTTTGGGGGTTTTTTTCTCATCAAGATCGTTCTTGGCATTGGAAGCCTAACTTTTTTTCCCAAAACATTGTCTGCTCTTAGTGGCTTACTCATTTTTATTTCCTGCCACTGAAGTGCTCAGTTTTCCAGTGAGGGGACCTTCCTAGATTGCTGCGGGGAAAAAATAATCTTGTTTATTTTTTATCACTGACAGTAGACTTTTCAAAGGTGAAACAACTATTTGAAGTAATAGGACAGATGTGAGGGCTGAAGGAGAGCTGAAGAGGTCTTGCTGCTTAAAGCAGATTTCCTTCAGATAAACTGTGAAATCCACAGGATCATTATAGATGACTGATACTTGCTAACATGTGAGTAGCAGAAATAATAGTTGCAGTGAACATCACCTGTGTCTCTGCTGACTTTATTCACAGTGGGAAGTTCTTAAAGATGAATTTGTGTGTGTGTTTATACATACATATGGGGGGGGGGAGTGTAGAGACAGTGAAAGAGGCAGCCATTTGAAAACTTTTAAAACGTTTTAAAATACGCTTCTGAGTCTGCTCATTTAGTCAGGGAGATATTTTTTTTCTGCAGTGATGGATGAAGCCTGTATACAAGCTATAGCATAACGAGCAGATCCTGAAATTTGTAGAATTTTTGTTCAACCCTTATCCTGTCTTCATCTTTGAATAGAACAGCCCCAGACAGTATGAATGAGACCTTGTCAGTTGACCTTCAGTTAAGAGGAATGCATTTCTGCACTGCTGAAAATACAGTTGTGCCGTAGCCATTGCAAAGTACAGTCAGATTATAAACCAGATCTCCTAATGCATAGATGGAAGCTTGGAGATAGACTATCTAGTGTATGGATTGTGTATAAAATGAAAAAATAAAAGTTGAGTGCTGTCGTCTTAGTGCTTTGAGAAGGGCTTAATTTAATCTTCTCTATTAAAGAGAGAAGAATAATGGGGAATTTAGATATAATGCCAAAGAAGCTGAAAGTAGAGGCAGAAGGCCAAATGGAAAAATTCTTCTTGTGTGATACAGCCAGAATCCTTCCTGTGTTTTAACTTAATGCATGATTTATTGCCATTGCAGTTGGTTTTTGATATAGGCATATAACATCATCGGCTTCTATATTCTACAATAGGGTGGTATGAAAGAGATGCCAATTCAGGTTATGAATACCAATAGCAGTTTGCACAATCTATTTGGTATATGCTATGGCAGCAATAATACACACAAGTTCTGTTGCATGCGTGCTAGTGCATGGGGGGGAAATGTTTTGGTCTAACTTGAGTACTCCTTCATAATTGTAAATAAAGTTGTATTTTACTTAAAACAGAATTCTGGAATGAGAGTTCTACAGTGCAAAGCATGTAGTGCAATGGATCTCACTGGGAAAGCTGGGGGGAGAGAGCATTGGAGAACAGGACCATAAATGGCACTTAATGGTACCAGAAACATTGCATCTTTATTCTGAGTCTTGAACTATGATGGTGTGTGCGAAACTGCTACCTAACACAGTCCATTCTAGGTAGTCTAGAAGACAGTTTGTCACAGCTCCTGTGACTGGTATAAGTGGGTTGCTATTATTGTAAATTTTGGAAATGCTCAGACTTCAGAACATGACACTGAGGAAGATATGTTAATGGTTTTTACTAGTGGTGGGAGCAGCCATTTGAGGATACTGAAGGGCGCAAGTTGTTTTCCCATGTTTTACTGTGTTACATATATAAAGCATGGGAAGCTGGAGGCTCTATGACTCCTGAAATTTAATATTAAGATTGAGGTACTAATACTGTGCTGCTTATGAACTTTGTAGATTTACTTCTTGAAGTTTGTATGCATATTCTTTTGAATCCCAAATTGCCTCTGTGCCCTGAGTTAAAATATGGGAAAATATTTCCAAGGATCTGTTTATTCTTTTGAAATTTGAATGTAAACATTTTGATCCAGTAGTAGATGGGTTTTCTTTGAAGTTAAACCTACTGAAATCTTTTGTTTTACTTGATAGAGGTATATGAAATCACCAGGCAGAAAGAAGCATTGCAATCAAATGTCAGCTCCAGTCATAATAGTTTTCAAAATAGTGCTTTTTCATATGGCACCATGTAACAAGACTGTACATTGAAAGTGTAAGGTATTCTGTGTGTCTTCAAAATAGCTGGTTTCTCTCAAATTTAGTATTTTTAGTGAAATGAAGGTTGATTCACAGGATGACCGATAACTTTGTGTTTGGGGGCAGATTGTTGTGTCCCAGATTTCCCAGCTTCTTGTGATAAAAACTGAGTGTAGACCAGTTCCCCCGAACAGATTATTGACCTGTTGTTGCATATTGAGGAAAGGAGATGGGGAACAGAATCAGGGCTAGCAGTAACACCGGTACGTCCTACCCCACCCCCCCAGCTAGACGTGCTTTTATTATTAAAACCCTTTATCTGAAGTTTTGGTTGCTGTTCCCATGTATTTTAAACTTGAATAATGCTCTGTTTCTGCATAGTGCTTGGCAAACATTTCACAGGGTCTTTTCTGACTGTACAAACTAGAAATGTAAGGCTAAAATTAGGCATGTGAGAAAAGGGGAAATGACTGAATATGCGTTCTTACTATGGAGAAGTGATACCTTTTGGATGCCAGGGGTGCTTCACCACAGTGTTAAAAAGCAAACAAAAAAAAAGTCTGTTCACCCATCGTCCTCCTGCCTCCATGTATCAAAAAACTCTGCTTACATCCTGATTTGATTCACTTCCCATCTTCATGGTACATAACATATTTTCTTCCTTTTCATGTGTGTTTTTAAATGAGTTAAAGCAATGAGACGTATAGTAAGAGCATGACAAAATGTGGGGGCTTTTTTGTGAGTAAAAGACAATTTCAAACCAGTGAACTTAAGCATCTGGGGCAGGACAAATGTTTAGAGATAGCAGTCTAGTTACCTTGTAAGCAGATTAAAATGTCCAGTCATCCCAGTTTGGGGGAATTAGTGAGTGGATTGCTGCAGCAAGTCTAGAAATCGTAAGACTTTCATGCTGGACTAAACTCAGAAATTTTTGCAGTAAATTACTGTTCTGCTTCTCACTTGCTTGTCTGATGTTGTACAGATATCTCCTGTGTCTCAATATTTTGTCAATGTTTTTATCACCACCACCCTAGATATATGGATCTGCTCTGTCTCAGTGGACAGTTTGTTGATATGAGGGCTTTAATAGGTGTTATGCTGGAGGCTTAGTACTCTGTTTGCAAATGGCACAGATAACTCTCATAACTGCACCTTTTTTTTTCCTTTTTATAGTGCTTTTTTATTTCCTATACAGACAATTGCTATCACTTAACTTTGCCATAGCCAGTGCAGCAAGTGGGTGTTCAACAAGACTCTCTTGTGGTGTCTTAGTGTACAACTCGCAAAATAAAGAAATATAAAAAGAGTTAAAAAAATTTCAGGTGGTATAAATGTCATTACCGATATTACTCAACTGACTGCACGGATCTGTAGTTTAGTATAACTAGCAGCCTGTTCAAGTTACAACAGGCCTCAAGATGACCACCTTTTGGGGTTTAAAAACCCCCCCCCACTCTTTGGCAGTTGCATAGGAGATTAGCGGTTAGTCATAAAGGAGGAAGCCTTGAGTGTCAAGACAATCTGCAGTTAGAACATTTTTCTAGACTTTTCTCTGGCCTGTGACAGTTCAAAATAGCCCTTTCCATGTCGAAGTGGTTATAGTCCATTGTGTTCGTATAGTCATCACTGGCGTTGCTCAAGCCCTCTTATCTCTTTACTTGTTTATTACAATTTATTATAGCTGCAGCTAAAGCTTTTGATCCTGAAAAAGCTCCTGCTGTTTTTGAACTCAGCAGTTACTTTTCTAGGCAACACAAACAACTAAGAGTTCATTGCTCTATGGTTCAGCTTTGTGCATTGGCTCCTCCTCAGTTTCAGGGTTTTCCTCCTGATATTTTAAGTCGTCCAAGGTGATGACTCGGAAATTGCTTTCATCTCTCTAGCCAGGACCACCCATGATAATTATATATATAACCGTAGTGTTGGGATTACTAAAATTGGTAAGGTACTGCAGAATAATATTAAAAGGTTTTTTCAGTGAATAGGAGATGATCACATCAGGATGAAGTACAACTGGGGAAAAAGTGGTACTGGATAATTTGTTGAACAAGCGATCGCCCAAGAAAAAAAAAAGAAAGTCTTTAATAGCTTCCTACATACTAGAATTCCACTATTACAGCATCTCCTGTTCTAGCAACAGGATTCAGTATAACCCAGGACAGTCTGAAAAGAGCCTCATCAGTTTCTGTTGCATTGAGATGTAGAACAGCATCACATAAAGTTAATCAATTGCTGGGGTTTTTGGGAAAAAAACAAAAACAAAAAAAAAAAAAAAACAAAAAAACAAACAAAAAACAAACAAAAAAAACCCCCCAAAACAAACAAACAAAAAAACCCCAAAAAATCACATGCAAGGATCCATCTGTATTTAGGCATCTGCAGAGCTTTAAAAAATATTCTTCTCTCACAAAGCATTTCACAAGTCTTTCCTGAAGCCTTTTTGAGGTCTTTTAAGCCTTTTCCTTTGCAAATTTATTGCTCACTGACTGCAAGTGTAAGTGGCATCTTCCCGTTGCTCTGTACTGAGCAACATTCTTTGAAGTACATAGGACTGTTCCCTTGAATACCATTTTCAAAGCAGGATCTGAATAGAAAAATAACAGTGCTTTTCTACATATGTTTAGAGTTTGCATGTCATCAGTGCTTTTAGGCAAATGAATTGTTCGAGCCCCATATTCTGTGTTTTTTCTGGTGAAAAACCACTTCATACGGGTGACTAATACTTGCAGTTACCAGTAGTATTGGAACCAGAGATTCATGAATGCATGAAGTTGAACGCTGGGGACTAAAATGTTAGCAAATTGTGGTAAATTCACAGTTATGCAAACTCCAGTTCTATTGAATCAATGTGGCATGTTCTGATTTTTAGTATACAGAAAGCCAGTAGTGTCTAAACCTTTGCACCTGATTTTTAAGAAAGATGAAACAATCCTTTTGTTCTCAAACTGTGTTTGTCAAAAACCTAACCGATTGCCAAGTAGGATGCGTAAGGCCAGCTCAGATAATTAACCCAAAGGGAAAGAATTCTAAGCAAAAATAATGTTTCAGCGATACTGACTATTTGTCTTTTCGCGCATTTCAAGGGAATGAGTCATTTAAATAAACATAGGTAGGTATAGTATAGCCAGGCCTTTATTTTTAAAAAAACCCAACCAAAGAAAACCTCTGGAGTTCTCTTCTCAGGATTAAGAGTTGTTTTTTTGATGAAAACAGTTTATCCCCAGGAAAATGGAAGTGCTTACGTGTTTAATCTGGCTTTGTCACCAACATTCCTCTTCAGCTCAAAATTGCTATTTCAGTAGCAACAGTTGGAAATTACACAGGTGACGTAAATTGAAGACGAAGATCTTAATTTTAGTGATATTTTGTGTAAGGATAAAGATGGGAGGAGCTCTAGCACGCTTCACTGAAGACTGTTCAGGAATGTTTTGAAAGATTAGCTTTAGAGGTAATGCTTAAGTTTTAAGGCATCTCAGTAATTATTTCATTAACTCTTTCCAACAGCATCTCCAATAATTGTTATTATTACTATTTTAACATATTTGTATGGTTTTGTGCCTAGTTGATCACTAGTCACTGCAGTATTCATTTAGATTCAGTTGTGATTTGTGTTACTTAGAACCACTTTGCAGAACCAGAATATTGCCTAAGCTATCTACAAGCAGTCCAATCAGTTCAGTTCCTTTTTTTCATGTTTAAACTGAATTTCTTTTAACCTGCTTGTAATAAACAAGAAATTGCAGTGAGGATTTTTCATGTCTTTCAATGACACTGTTTTCCAGGCCTAACCCACTACTGAAAAAAACAAGAAGTCCTGTTCTTTAATGTGTTTTACAGTGCCAATGTTTCAGAATTTGAGTAACTTTTATAGTTTTCAAAATAGCGTTAATGAAATTTGCCTTATCTTTGTAATAAGATGAGCATCAAGTTTTCTTTCCTGCAACTGATTTTGAAGGTTGGTGATCTTTTGGTGGTATTTTTCTTCCAGCTATGTTTGATAAGACATGATCTTCAGTATAAGCAGTTTTGTATTTTGAAATAAATATGATTTATATAATTTTTACTAACCCCTTTTGTCTCATCACATCAGTTTTTTAGTTGTTGAAGTAGGAAATACTGAAGCAGTGATGTTACATTCCTTAGTCAGTTGGTATCAGCAGCCTTTGATAAGTAATGGCAATTTTTTTTCCCCTTTTTAAATTCATTCTTAATTCTGCTTGAACTCTTACTCTCTTTTCGAGACTGAGGAAGTTGAAACAATGTAAACAGAGGAAAGGACCTTTTTATTAATATTACAAGCAACAGAAGTTTGAAATGACGCTGATATTAGCAGTATTTGCACAATAGTTAAGATCCTGTTATCAGATTCTATTTTATTTTACAGCACAGTTTAATATTAGAAAGACAATTAAAAGCTTGCAATTTATTATTTAAATACCTGTCTTGGGGGACTGCATATGCAGATTTGTGTGCATGGAAGTATGCAAATAAACCATACCAACCAGTTTCACATGTAAATAAAATGACGATATGAAACACTAGTTAAACTTAAAATAGTATTAACATTTTCTTGGTATGAACAGAAGTCAGATATTATTAGGAAGACTGCAGAGGCAGAGCAACTTGGATTGTTTTGATTGGTTCTTTGGAAGATTCACACACACACACACAGAGGCTTTTAAGGGCTTTAAATTTTTAGAACAAAGTCCTGTGTTTTCAGAATCCTAGCTATTTATATGAGATAGTTAGATGTTTCTGTAAGGCTTAAAGTAGGGCATTTGGACCAGATGTTAGCTACCTCTGTTTGAAGTTATCCCCTTGTTTTGGCTGTTTGTCGTACATTAACGTATATGAGATTTAATTTCTAGAAAAATAATATTCTTTTTAAATATGCAGTTGTTTTAGATTTTGACAGTTCTTTAGGCTGGCTTTATGAGAGTTTTCAAAGGTTCAGTACTTTAAATCACTCAGGCAATGGTAGCATAGTTGCTGGTAATTATAATGAGTTCTTACAGTCTCTTCCCTAAACTGAATAGACAAATGGAAGTCTGTTCTCAAATACAATTTTACAAGGTTACCATCCACATGTATGTATTTTCTTTCTCATTTGAGATCCGAGTGTTGCAGTATTACTACATTCGTCGTTATGAACAGAAAAGTCTTTGGTTGAATTGTCTTCCATCATGGATGGCAAAGCTGAAAGCTGCTTTATGTTGTATATGCAAGCAGTTGCTAATACTTCTTGCAAAATCAACTATTACTTTTCACTTGTACTACTACTGTGCAGGAGCATACAAGTTACCTCATTTTACATTTTTGAGTAAAGATCTTTTACTAATTTAAGTGTTATAAAGGAACAGAATTGAAATTAAATTTGCTAAATTAAAAAAGCCACAAGATGGCATCAAATTGTCAATTCTATCCATTGCTCCTAACCTTTTTTTAAAGGTCAAAATATTACAGACTGTATGGATCTCTAAACAGAAACCAGTTGCAATAGTGAACGTGCAATGAAATAGAGTTTGAGGTTTTTTCTGTCCATTAATTGTACCTTGTGAAGCCACAATAAGAAACTTTTAATAGCTTTTTTGTGCTTCAACAGAGTAAACTAATTTGGCTATATGTGAAACATACCTCCAAGAAAAATTTCTACCAATATGTGTTTTATTGACTGAAACATGAGGGTTCGTTTCCTAAAATGTAGCGTGAGTTATGTTCAGGCAATTTCTGATTCCACTTGAGAAATGAGTGAATGCTCATTTAGACTTAAAAGTACTAGGTATCTAAACTACAGCGTTTTTTAAAAATACAGAAAAATACTAGTTGGGTCCTGGTAGCAGATGAATATTTGTAATTGGTGGTTTTTTGAAAATTAACACAAAGAATGACCTTTTTTTCATTTAAAAAGGTCAACAAACATTGCAGAAGGTTTTAAAAGCTGTAGAAAACCAAAACAAAACCCAACAAAAAACAAAATACCACCCACTATTGGGTAACTAAAGACAACTATAAATTGTCCATAGTTTAATTCTCTTTTTTGTTAACTTTTGACGTCTGCGTCGATGGAGTATCTCAGGTTTACTATTGCAAGAAATAGATGGTTTGTTTTTTTTAATAAGCCATTGAAAAATTTACAAAAAAGGGAAGGGAAGATGAATGCACATGTGAAAGGAAAGGTGTGAAGCAAGCTGTGCACAAAATGTACAAACTTAAAGGACTTTAAGCAATAGACCTAAAGCTTCTGTTATACCAAAAGTTATCACAGCACATAGCAGTGTCTGAATTAAGACAAGCATAGAAATTGTATTAAGGAATGAGGGAAGAAAAGATTACACTAAGAGCTTCATTACCAGGGCGTACAATAACAGTAGAAGTCAGTCATCCTTCAGGGTGTGGGTTTGTTTTTCTTTGTTTGACTAGAAGTCGGAATCTGGATTTTTTTTTTTTTTTTTCACATGCACTACCCTATTTTCTACTCGTGCATTGGTTTGTGAACCCAGTATTTTTAAGTGTTTAGGTAGCACAATGCTAAATAGCAGATGGCATAAACTAAAATAAAACCAGTTATTGAGCAGACATGTTTGGAAGTGTCTAATATGATAGGAAACATTGGTACTGAAATGGAATGAATTCCACTACAAAGTATATCCAGCAGTGTATCTGTCAATGATGCAGTGCAATCCAGGAAGGTATGGAGCTTTTGGTATCTGTTTTCCTGATTTCATTCTATGTCACGTTGTTGCTTGTGAATGGTTAAATACTCATATGTTTAATATAAATCATAAGTAAACTATATATAACTTTCTATGATAAATTAGCACAACTAAACCAAGTAATATGTTTTTGATTAAAATACAGTGTTAAATGGTCGACTTAAAGAAGGTTTGTATTTTTTCAAATTACATGGTTTTGTTACTAAATTAGTTTCAACTTATGAATATTCATAATATACTCCTTAACAGTCTTGAACAGCTTATGCATAAGAATTAGGTATGTCATCTTCGTGCAAAACTGTTAAGTGCTCAGAAACTTTGAGGAAATGGATGTTCCTTAAATAACTGCACAGTGAATTCTGCTGCTTCTGATGCTTAGGGTACAGCTGCACAAACAAGAGTTCCCCTAACTGGAATTTGAATTTGCAGTGTGCTAGTTACTTAAGAGTAACTTTTATATTAAAAGCTTCACATTAGAAGATTTCAAATACGTTACTGTGCGCTCACTGAGAAATAAGCTACTGCCTTTCCAGGGAGTTACAGCATGCAAAGGAGAAGTTGCCTCTGAGTCGCTACGAGGCCATGAATTACCAGCAGCACTTACCTGGTGTGGTTGAACGAACCAATTATGAAGTTCATTTTGTGAACTTAATTTTCTTTTCCTCTGGGAGAAATCCTTTCATGTAGTTCTCTGTGGTTATACCTGCCTTGTAAACAGAGCTGGTATCATAAATTGGTGCGCTGTCACAGGAAAAGCTTATACTTCTATCTGAATGCTTTTCAAAAACATTAATTTTATATCTAAACTCAGGGTCTTTTGTTTTCAGGACAATGTGAAATGATAGCAAAATTATCCTGCTAATGACTTCCTTATTGAAAGCAGGTTTGTTTCTCCACTTAGAGTAGCTTGTCAGCCATCACTGCTCTGTACTTCAGAGTTTTCCTTATCTTAATAGTATGCTTTTCTCCTTACAAACCATTTGAGAAATGTGGGGTGGGAATATTGATTAGAGCTTCTTTTGCTACATTGTCTGCAGGTTTTATGTAATAGGTGGTGGCGATTAGGTCACTGATAATCATAAAGAGAGAAGAGATGTAAATGAGTTGCAAAGAATGGATGTTATGCCTTCAGTAGGTGACAGCTGAGCTTCTGTGCTAGATGCTAGAGTATCAGGAGCTGTGAGCTGCTCATCAATGAACACAGGGCAGTCTAAGGCAGTGATTTACAGAGCTAAAAGCCGTGGCCTCCATCCTTTATTGATTTGCAGAAATCGTTCTTATAAATAGAAAGGTCAGGGGTGCAAAGGTAGTAGCTGTCTTTTGTGTCTGCTTATTTAGATGAACTTATTTCCTACCATTAATCACATATTTTCATGTGATTATTTTTTAATGTGATATGTTGTTTTGGGGGTTTGGGTTGTTTCCTGCCTTTTCCTTTTAGGCTTCTGCACTAATTTTCCCTTTAATCACTTTAGAGAAGACAATTAAGGAAAGTGTGGAAAAACTCCCAAATAGATGATTTGCCAGTTATTTTGTTAAGCTTGATTCTGTGTAGGTTCTGGTGTTCTATGGAAATTTTGTTGAAGAGAGAAATCTGAAGCACATGTCAAGATTTTGAATGTAATTTGGTTATAATTCTTACTGAGAATTTCCAGAAAACTCCAGAATCTCTGAAGCAGCTCCTGGTTTCCTGCCACGGGACCTGCAGGGTCTTTGTGGGACATGGGAGGCACTGAATGAGCGGAAGCGGGGCAGAAAAGTCACGTTCCTGATTCTGTAGGGGAGGAAAGAGGGATGGATGTGGTACTGCAGACAGTAAGAGTTAAGCATCCAAGCAAACTGAATTCGATTTAGAAACTTGAGACTTAGCATCACAGGAAGTGATGTTTCTTTAGCTTGACGGGTTTTTTCCCCATTTCATCACTGTGAATGCAAGGAAGTGTTATGGGAAAATTCTTGGGACATCTTCAAAATGTGTATTTAGTACACCACAGGAACAGTGTTTCCACACAGAAAATGACATTTTTCTATACAAACAGATGCAAAATGTTTTATTAGTTAAAATAAAGATGAGGCTGTTTCAAATAACTGCTGTTTCTCAGTTGCAGGGCTTCTCTCAAAGGTAGTCAGACTTTCCTGCTGCTCTTGCTTTTGAGTATGGTGTTTTGATTTTTATCATTTTCTGAGTAATTATAGTGAAAGGACATTGACATAAATACCTTTTCTCAAATACTAAAAAGCAAGTCTTAAAATAACAATTAATGACTCAAGTGCCCTACATAGAAGTTGGTATTTTAATGAGTAGAAAAGAGTACAGCAAAATTTGAGTTTAATCTGTTTCTTGCAATAGGGGGTTAAATCCTGCTACTGAAGATTAATAGGAGGTTGCTGACTGCAAAAGTTACAAAAGCTGCACACTGTACCAAGTGTCAGCTCCGGTCCATTGTAACTAATCATGGGTGGCTTTGGCTAAAGCTCAGGGAAGAGATATTTTGAGTAAATTTGTGTTTCCTAAGGGCTTGTCAAGTGATCTTCTCTTCTATTTGTACTTCACAGTTCTTGAGATAAAAACAATTTTAACTTTCATGGTGGAAACTCAAAAGCAGTTTCTTTAAGCCATGGAACATGAGGCTCCTTATGTGTAATCCCCAGCTCATTAGCTTTTTTTTTATTTTGAATTAAAGAACATACTGTTGTGTGGAAGTACAATTGCTATAATGCCATATTGGAGTCCTTTCAAACAGGTTCTTCCTGGGGTGGCATCTCTGACCTTTCTGAGTGTCTCACAGGTGAAGGATACGCTTCACATTGCGTTTATGTAATTTTCAGATAAAATTCATGGTTTCATGTTAAAATGTTTTCTGTCAGCCTTGCAAATTGAAGTGTCTGGAATATGTGGCATTTTTTTACAGTGTTAGTAATATTGTTAGTAATACATGTTTTGTTCAGTGAGGTTTCTCAGAAGTAACTCGGAGCAGAATTTGTCCTTGCAGCAATTTAATGTTGCTTTGGAACCAGACGTGTATGACCTCACTGTTCTCTTACGTGGTGTGTTGACTCTGCAGAGTTAACAAGAATAAATAGTAGTGCAGGTCTTTTGTTTGTTACATTAAGGTAATTGGATAAGGCATGGGCAGAACTAATTATCATGAGAGTGCTATTTCTGGGCACTAAAACTCTTCAAGGCAGGAATGCATTGCAATTTCTTGGTCCTAGTTTTCCATCCAGAGCACAAGCAGATCTTGTTTTGAAAGTTCTATAGCCAGTTGCTTACATTAATATTATTAACCCTTGGTGAAAGTGAGCATAAGTAAAATGAGACAATACTATAAATAGCAAAGGGTTCTTTGAGTATAGGAAAAAAGTTTCCGATTGGCATTTGATGGTAAAAATGTAAACCTGTAAAAGCTTATGAGGTTGTCTCTCGTCCCCACGTCTAAAACAGAATCTGTAAAGAGTTCTGAATATCCTCACTATTTTCTTTCTTCTCTTTAATGGAAACGTATTGCCCTCATTTTCATGATACCCTCTGTAGCTCTGTGTTGATGTAAAAATCCGGTGTACCTGACAAGGCGGCCAGCTGTTAATGTTACTTCTTCTGTTTCTTTTAAAAGGAAGGTGCTTCTGCTCGAAAAACACAAACTCCAGCAGCACAGCCTGTACCACGACCAGGTAAGGTAGCCTGATTTCATTTGTGCTGCTGCTCAAATAAGTGTGAGTTTCACAGCAGTACTTTTTAAAACTTTAGTTAGCTGAAGAATGAAGTGGGGATAGTTTATTTGTGGCCTTTAACAGCATATGTATTGGAAATAACAGGTAACTTTTTGCTTAATGTTACACCATAGGACTTGGGTTCATTCTCTTCAGTGTGGTGCCCAATTAGCCCATTGAAAGGGTGCGCTAGTGAAATGAAAAGGTGACGAACTTCTTGGTTGTCGGCTTGGTAGTTCACAAATGTCAGCTCAAATATATAATAAGAGCTGGTTAATGCTCCAAGGAGAAACAACCTCAATAGAAAAGCTGATCTCAAAAACCTATATTATTACTTCTATTATTAATATATCAGAAATAAGTCTTTCTCTGAATGTGTTAGCATTACTTCTTCATGCTTGTTAGCACATAAGGTGTTTGTAATGGGGCCAGAATCCTCAACTGGCTTTTTAATTCCCAGTTGGTAGACTTTAGCTACTAAGTCAATTTTGTATGTCAGATTGAATCTCAACTTTAGAGTCAGAATGGTATTCGTATTTTGTTTTGTTTTAATGAGAAACCCTTAGAAAGAGTTTTTAAAAGAGCATGGATACAGACAGCATGAGAGTATCGGTGGTTCCAAATGGCTATGTGCTTACCTCCACCTGGTTTATGTACTATGAGACTTTCCAGTTTGGTGGGAAAAGGTCTCAAAGGTGTTATTTAAGAACAAGATGATGGTTGTTATTGTTATGAAGGTTTTGGAAAGGGGACATTTTGGGATTTTTGGAAGCAAAGCTACCTTTTAAGATGAATATACTTTTTCTAGAAGTACTGCCTGAGTATTGTATATTCTTGTTGAGACTACTAAAGGCTTTCAGTGCACGCCTTGCTAGTTCCTTGAGATTTATTAGTAGGATTTAATTCTAAGACTTAATATTGTAAAAATGATTCTTCCCCAAAAATCAATTCTAATATTGAATATTCTCAGAATATCTAAATGCTGTTTTGCACAGATTCTTCTGTTTGGTTATTTTGGTACTGGAAAGGTCATGCTGCCTGTCATACTTATCTCACTAGCCCTGTTAAGCATGATAATGCAAATGGAGTTGACAGACAGCGGTATGAAAAGGGTAGAAATGGCAAGAAGGGAAATCTGACTGAATTGTCACAGGTCCCTACTGCTAGCTGTGACTTCATGGGCATTAACTGGCAGAACTTCATCTTTTGTACATTATAAGGTTATACTGATACTGCCCTTCTCTAAGGGCAATCTAATCCATTATCTTGCCTCTATATTGTAAGTTGAGGAGACAATAAAGGAGAATAGGTATAGTCTGAAGAATGCATGTATCGCTTCATTAAAAAAATGAAAACATCTTTGTGCCTGTTCTAGCATATTTTGGAGTTTAGAACTTAAAAAAATCAGTTGTTCTGTTCTTAGCAGTGAAAGTATTTAAAACATGTGATTTCCAGGAGGATGCCGCTTTGCACATAAAAAGCGTTAGTTGAATTGGATGAAACAGTTGTACAATACTGATTTGAAAAAATCTCAGATGTGCTTTTAATTTAAGAGTATTTTTTCTGTACCTTTCTGCAGTACCAACTTTGCTACTAACCTGTCTTGGTACAGCTGTCAAATTTCTTAGAGCTGCTTTTTTTTCATGTTTTGTTTTGGGTTTTTTTTTTGTCAGTTAATGCTGCCGATATCTCTCAAGAACTTTTTTTACATTAAGGCGATACCTAGATTTAAAAAAAAAAATAAAAAATCATTGGGTAGGTAAAGTTTATGTAGTTCAATATAGTGTCACCAATTATATCTGCGCATTTGACGGTGTCAGGAAAAGATAATTAAGGATATGGTCTCAATATTTCAACAATGACAACTGTGTGTTGTGAATATTTATACTGTTCTAGGCAGGTTCTGAAACAGTTGGTCATAAATAAACATGAGTAAGTTGGTGCTATAAAATTGGAAGTCAATTAATATGAAATTTGTCATGCATAGTAGCAGTTGAGACTTGAGTTAGTCTGCATCAATCTTTCTACTACTCGGCATATTCTGATTTTGTGAATTGGGATAAACAGATATGATGGTAATTATCCAGCGCAACAGTTCTTTCCTTAAGCTAGGACTCCTGAGAACTGAACTATGAAATGTTTATTTGGAGGAAGCCAGGTTATTCAGTAATAGCACCAAAGTGAAGAAAAATATATGCTTTTCCAACTTTGGACTGGAGTGTCTCCCATGTTGAGGAGGTCACAACTTGGAAGACTGAAGTGGAAACATTTTATTGGAGGGGTGGGGAGGGAATTCTTTGGTTTCAGTCTGTCCAGTATTGTTTGTTTGGTGGAGGTTTTTTGTTTGGCGGAGGTTTTGTTTGGTTGGTTGTTTTTTTGTTTTGTTTGTGGGTTTTTTGGTGTGGTTTTTTGTTGGTTTTTTTCCTTGAGTGCTACCATATCTGAGTTTCATTGTTTCTGACACCCAAAGAGCTTGTGTAACTCAAACTGCAATCCAAATTTGAGTAAGCCTGAAATTCAGATTTCGAATGTTCTATATGTGTTAAGGATAGCTAAATCCTACAGTACCATGTACAATAACAACTACTAAGGAAAAGGTGAGGGTCTGTAAAGATTAGTTTGTTGTGAAACAGCCTTCCTATTGGTTCAGCGCTGTTGAACTTAAGATCTATAAGCAGCTTTTCTCAAGATTGCAGGCAATTTTTGTCAATGCTATAGTGCCCCAGCCTTTTAAGGAGCATGGAGAGGGATGATGAGTTTCAGTAAAATTAGGAGAGATTGACTCAACTGCCCTAACATCTGTTTCAGACAGTCAAAAGCTGTTTGTCTTCTGAATACTGAGACCCAAATTATAAATCCCTTCAACTTCACGTATTGCATTTGTAAAAATTATCTAAATGATCTAATGACTGTAGTGTAGCTCTTCTCTGTTCACTCCTGCAACCAAAAACATTGAAGTTTACCTTACAATGACATTTGTATTTAGGTATTATTCACTCTGGTGAATTCACTAGGTATTATTTTCTGGTTTTTTTTCTCAGTTTCTCAAGCAAGACCTCCTCCAAACCAGAAAAAAGGTGAGTCAGTTTTAGTTACACCATCCTTTTCATTTTTGTGTGAATTGTGCCCACTCTATCTTTTGCTGGAACTACAAGCAAGAATGTAAACAAGCAGTGGAATGCACAGCATTCTGTTTTGCTAAATATGGGTTCTACCTGTATTTAGAGACTCCTGATACAGGGGTATGTTTTTTTTGGTGAATGAAAACCTTCAGTTTAAATAAGATTTACTACAATTTTCCTTGATTTTTTTTCCATGATTTTGATCTGTTAAGCAAGAGTGTTGTTCTTATGTACAGTTCTTTTAATGAAAAAAGCTGGGGGGGACGACACACGACCCAAAACAACTAAAAGCACAAAAAAAACAACAACAGGGAAATGTAACTTTATTATCTCTACAGGATCTCGAACTCCCATAATCATTATTCCAGCAGCCACAACCTCTTTAATAACGATGCTTAATGCAAAGGACCTTCTGCAAGATCTGAAGTAAGTAGCTGATTAGAACATACTGTATAAAAACTGTTTTCAGATATAAAGGTGTACTAGTACCAAATCAGTAATTAAGCAAGAGGGAGTATCTACTGTCTCGTGACAAGTTAGTTTTCCAGACCAGAGTGTAAAAGAAATTAATACCTTTTGAATAGTAGGAAAAAAGCAAAAACTTATTCTCAGAGTTTTTGCACAGTTGTGACCTGTGGGCCAGATGTGCGGATTAAGAAGAAACTCTTACAATGCCATTTCTAATGTCTGTAGTGGTTTTCTTTCATGTAACAGACGTGCACACCTGTGCAACTGATCAACAAACCCTTACAATGGAAGAAGGCTTAGAGAAGATGAGCAAGGGCAATGTGCTCATGGAGCTCAGAAGAGATTTTGGCAAGTGACCGCAGTTGTTGTAAAGCAGAAAGGGACCAGAGGGGAACCTTTGTTTTAGATAGATGGCTACATCAGCTGAGCAGGTCAGCTGGTTGTCTAAATAAAGAATTTTTTCTAAAGTTCACATATAGTAAAAATAAGAGTAAAGCATTGCCCGTAAGTACTGATGCAAATTCATTCAGGGAAATATTAATGAGTTGCTAACGCTTGTTTATTGCATCACACTTCTTAATCTAAGATTTAATTCATTATGGCTGAATGCAATCAACACTGTGGATTACTTTCTTCATGGTAAGGAAAAATTCACTATTATGGTAAAAACAAACCAACCTCCCCTCCCCCCAAATCTTTCTGCTTGTCCATCAGATCGTGGTATTTAGTGTTGCCTGTTGGTTAATACCAGTTAATTTTTCTGAAACAGGCAGTCATTTTCACAAAAGTTGTCCGCAATGTTATGTTCAACAACTGGAGAGCTCATCTTTCTTCTACCTTCAGTACTTTGCTTGTCCTTTTTGAGACTATACACTGCTCTTCTTCAAAAATAGGCTGTCCTTATTGTGGTGCTACAGTTTTCATTGGAGTTGCCCTAGAATTTTTTTAAAACTGTGCTTTGAGATACCGGGTGCATTCTGATCTCCAGCTATTTCTAGTTCCTAGAGTACTGCCATGTATCATCAAAGATCCAGTCACGTTACTGGACTCTTGGTGCCTCTTCCAAAATATTTAATTGGAGAGAAGGCTGGCTTTTAGCATTAGAGTCTAATGCGCAAGCAGTTACTGGACTGATATAATTGTGTTGACAGAGGATGTTGCTTGTTTATGTGAGGTTTTATATTTAAGAAAAAAATGCACAATTACAAGCCTTGGATTTTACATTGACATAGTTTGTGACGTTCTGGTGCAGGAATACCTGTACTGGAATAAAGCACCTATATGTGATGTCTAAGTATATCTGTTTTAGGAGTTTTGCACTGTTTTCAGCTCCACTGGGGCAGAGCTACAATTAACTTCTTGAGACCTGCTCCAAGAGGAGGCTGGGTGCCAGAATGAAAAGAACGTGATCCAGAAAAAAAGGAAGTGAAATTTAAGGGGTCAAAGGAGCACACTGATGTAGTTCAGAGGTATGAAAGGCAAAGTGAAGAAGCATGGTATGTTAATGAATCAGAAATGCAATAGCAGAATCCAGAAGAGCAAAATACTAGTTTAGCCATGACAGTTCTAACACTCTTGTAGAAAACGTGCCCCCTGGTCTATATTTTGTTTCACATTCAAATTTATTGAAGTGGTTTGTTTCAGAATGGCTGCAGGGTTTGTTTTTGCTGCTCAGGTACACAGAATGTAGAAGTAGCCTTGCTATAGAATGGATTGATAGATATGTGATGGTTTTCCAAGGAAAGAAGATGTATCACTTCTCAGTCACTGCAGCCTTTAACTCCTTCCCCACTTTCAGCTAAATTTGACAGAGGAGTAGAGATTCAGAAGACACGTGTCATTGCCACACTTTTGGAGTAAGGAAATACTGCCCAGATTGAAAAGATACACCCAAATTAATACTCCTTCCTTTACCCCTCCTGAGGAGGACGCAAGTAGATTTGATTTTCTGGTAATTTTAGAGGCAATCAGCCTGCTTGTATTAGCCATCAGAGGGGAGCAGTGATACAGCATGAGGAGAAGGGGTTTCTGGAGCTGGAAGAGTAAGAGCCATTACAAGGGAGACTGTCAAAAAATGTAGGAGAACCTTGGGAGAATGAGGCCCCCAGGATTGTTGGGCTATGGCAGCTCGGATACACATGTGACACGGGCTGTATAAAGGCAACTTTTTCTTTCATGCCTGAAATGCAAGGCAGCACATTTCTGTGAAATGTGTGATAATAAAGAATGAGTATTTGGGTTTCATAAGTAAAACCAACTTTTGTGACTCACTCCATTTAAATGTTTCTTAAAATAAGGAACAAAGCTGAAATTATAACTGGAGATCAAACCACTTAAAATCAGAACTTAGTCATAGCTGGGAATATGTGTCTTTTAGGATAGTTTTTGTCTAGGATGCTGGATTATTTTTTTTTTTAATAAGTAACTGGACTGCAACACATTGTCAACTTCGGATGTGAGAAAAAGTAATTGTGGTATCATTGGCAGGTATTTTAGGTTATTTCCTGTAAAATAAACAGGAGAGTCTTCATTCAGTACTATGGTGTTAAATTCAGTTGTCCAAGACTGAAAGAAACTTACTAAAAATGTTGGTGTAATTAATAACCCTTTTCATAGCTCTGGAATATGTTGACTTTTTTCCCTTGCCAAATTTTGCTGACATTTGTATGATGCTTAGCACATTTAATTCATCACTAAAGTTATGCTCTCTCTTGAGGTAGAGAATATGGAAAGCAGGAAGTCTGTCATGAGTAAAATAAAATATATAATGATAAACCTGAAGCATGTTACTGGTTTAAGATAATTTTAAGATATCTGATTTGTCTGTTGGATATATTTGTTGCAACTTAGCTTGTATTTCTATATGTAATTGTAATATGTGCAATTTGTGTGGTGTATAATATACAAATATTCTTGATAATCTTTTTTGAAAGGTTATTTTTCAAAGGAGCCAAGTGCAAGATAAAAAATGAAGTTTCTAAAATATTAAAAAGATAATTTCATTTAAAATCAGAATTACAATACTTTATTGTGTAGATTCTTAAAAATATTTCATATAATACACATTATTCACTATCTGAATGCAACACTGGATATTTGAGAGTATCTGAAGTTAGGCTTTTCAGAGGCAATGCTGCTGCTTTATGTGGAACAAAAGCAAAGCAGGAATTATATCAGGCAGATGTAAATGATTAGATGCTGATTATGTATTTTTATTATGATGATGCTTTTACTCATGATTTGTTTCACCATATGTGGCCAGGCAACTCACTGAGATTTATCCAGCTTTGATACTGAGCAAGCTCTCTGAGAGACTTAAGGATGACGTATTACAAAAACAAGCTTTGTTCTCTTGCAAAAATAGGTGTATGAAGCTTTTGATACTGTAATCTAACAAAAATACTAAGGGGCTTGTAAAAATAAGTCTCCAGTTCTGAACACAATCAAATATATATTATGATGCTCTGGGTTACTGTCCAGCATCGGAGTTGCCTTATTCTCTGTTCATGCATTTTTCAGTGTGCCTAAGGTAGGGGCCAGAAAGTGCTGACCTGACCTCAGTGAAAGTGTTTTAAAGTTAATGCAAGCAATTGATCTGAGTTTAGAGCCTAGGCCTGAGCAGCTCTGGCAGTTCAGTGGACAGTATCTTACCAATTACCTCCGGTAATTTGATCGTGTTCAATCACTTGCCTGTTACCTTAGGAAAGGGACCTGCTGTCTTTGTAAAGTGAGAGTATGCACCGGGTTTTATGTGAATAATGATTTCGGCAATTAACAGCAAGATAATTGAGTGCTATTAATTTCCTAGTAGGGGTATAAAAATAGATTCTAAGCAGACAGGGCTTTTTTTTTTTT
>VXBL01004000.1:1653383-1693042 GCA_013400195.1 Aramus guarauna | reverse complement strand
TTTTTTTTTTTTTTTTGAACTAGAGAATAGTAAACCGGTGAAGCAACAAAAAAATGTAAGGTCCTGCACAGTCAGGTTTCACAACACATTTCTAGTGTATTAGGTGATTAAAAAGGTGTCAAGTACACATGTGTAGTTAAGCCACCAGCTACAGTATTCTGGCAAGTAATTCCCAAGAGAAGATGGGGTTCTTGCTGTTTTCTTTAACGCTCAGGTTTCTTAAGCTTATCTTTTATGTCCAAGCAGTTGTGGAGTAAGCCATGTTTATATTTATAATCTTATGGTAATTTCTATTGATTCATAAGCATGTGGCTTTTATTATACTCACTGAATCGATGGTTCCCGGAAATGCAAGCATATATTTCATAACCTGTCTGTAAGCTGTCATTTATTCCTGTTCTCTGTGTACATACATATAAGCATTTCCTTCAGTGCTTCCTTTATGACAGTCATCTTCTCTGCTGTTCCATGTGAATCTGCTTATTGATATTTTTTTTCTTCAGAAGATATTTTCTGTTCTGTCCTGGAGAAATGTGTTCAAAAACATTCAAATTTTTACAGTAAATACAACTGAAGCTATTGTCTACAAGATACATTACTGAGGCACAACCAAATGGTACCTTGATGGCTGTAACAGTTTCTAGCTGAAATGGAGAGACACTGGCAATAAACTAGGATCAAAATGAATACTTAAACACAGAAACATTTAAAGCTAAAAGTAGAATCAGGAATGCCTGTTTCAGCCAAATTTGAGGGGTCTCAGATACAGTGGTGAAATTGTTAGACTCTGTAGAATAGCAATAGTGCTGCTTGGTGTCCATGTGTGTCTGATTCAACAGGGGCAGCTGGGTTTCCCGTTTCCATTTAACATGTGTTTGCTTCCTCACATTTACAAATTAAATTAAAAATGTGACCTTTTAGATTGCTGTTCATATGAATATTTGATATGACCATAATATATGGCTGTTTGGTTTTTATTTACATATTCTGTAAGAGTTTGTTCACATTCAGAGTGTGGGACGTGCAATAAAGAACAAAATTGTTCTCAAGCTCTCCACCATTTTAGGTGATCCTGGCTTTTCCTATAGACCTTTCCACTTGGATTAAAGGTGTTTGGGGTGGTGGTGGTATAATACTTTATTTCCATCTTTCCAGCCCAGCTTCCTTAGTTCTGATGGGTGAGGAGAGACTCATGAATGGTTTTCTTAAAAGCTCAAGACCACCAAGCAAATCTTCCATTTCAAGTTACAAATAGTTTCCTATTGGGTAGTATTGGCAAAGCAAAGCCTGCAACATTTTGGTAGGCCACGCCATTAGATATGCTCATGATTAAAGTTGCACCTCACTTTTGAGTTTTTAAATTGCCGACTTGCTTAGAAATACTGATTTCTGATGTCAGGTTTGGCAGCTTTTTCCAAAGTAGAACTGTAAATAAGGCTTCTGTGTGTAGTATATATTTGTATGTGTCGGTTGGGTGTGGTAAAGAAAATATATGTAAAGATTAGCTGTTTTCTAAGGACTTCAGTTATTGGTGAAATGACTGTCTTAATAGGTTTTTGTAATATTCTAGGTGGCCTAAGTGTTCTTTTCGCAGTGTATCCTGTATAGCTTTTTTGTCTGTATTTTCCTCAGAACGGTATCATTTTGCACGTACTAGACAGATAAGCAGAATTTAATTTATAGCTTATCATTTAACATCTGTAATGCTTTTTCTGTATTTGCAGTAGTAAACTTTAATGCACAATTGGTAGTCATTTGCAGGTTTTGTTAAATTTTCCAGTGCAGTTGTACGCATTAGGAGGCAAACTTCAGATTATTGTGACTTCCTGTTTTTGAAGCACTGTTAAATGATGAAGAGTAGTATAAGGGGGTTTCATCTGTTTCTTTACATGAGGAAAATAAATACTTTTGCTTGAAAGTCTATCAACAATTTCCACCTGCTGCCTTAAAACAAGCATGTTTGGGTTTTTTCTGCCAAAATGCCATTTTCTCATTGGATATAAGATATTAGCAAACCCTAGTATTTTCAAGTTGACTGAATAATTTAATTTCTTTTTTTCTATTTTTCCAGCAATTGGAAGTGTGGTCTGCCTGTTTAAGCACATCCAAATTGGCTTTTAGTATTCATGTAGAAATAGGCTGAAGAGAACAAATAGAAATAGTGCAAATGACTTAGCCCCAAAATGTAGCAAACTTTTAAAAAGCTCCATCTGTACTATAATGAAGAGAAATCTTACCAATTATGTGGAGTACTGTGTTTTTAAAATGTAGTACCAATACTCCTGATAACTTTTGCAGTTAAGTGAAACACAGTGTTTCTTTTTATCAGAATTTTTGGAAATGAAAGTGTTAGTAGAGCAGCTGGGTGGTTCTGAATAGAATGTGAGGAGAGCATGGGGCTGAGCTCAGCTCTTTTGCTGGCCTGGTAGGTGATACCGCTCACATCAGCTTAATTTTCTGTGACATAGTTTTAGTTCTATAAAATGCATGATTTTGTTACTTTTCCTTTTTACAAAATCCACTGAGATTCATCATTAAAAAGGCTTGTAGGACTCTCATATTATGATAACAATTCTGAGAACTTTTCTGTGTATTTTATTTTATTACCGCTGTAAAGAGGAGATTCTTGAAATGCAATTGCTTGCTGCTTTTTTTTTTTAAGGTAAGGGACTGAACAATCAGAGATCTGTAATTCATTTGGAGCGGGAGGTCACATCTAAAGCATTTATTTTTGTCATATGTAGATTACATAAAACATGAGGATCACATCTTTATTTTACAAGCACTTAATCAAAGAAGCTTTTAGAAAAAAATAAATAAATCCCTAATCGTAGTGTCATACATCATAGAAACCAGATGAATCATTGATAATGTAAACTCACCATCATCCAAAAAAATAAAACCTCACTCAAAACCTTTTTTGACCAAAATCCCCAGCTTTCTTGAGGAAGACACCAGATCATATCAAGCTAAATTTGCTCCAGGAAGCAAGTGTTAGCCTTGGTCCCTAAAGAGACTGAGTTCCAGCAGTTCAGCAGGTTGGGATCTGGCTTCTCATCTGCAAATGTGTTGGGTAAGGTGTGCAAGGAATGCCGGGAAGGTCTGGCCGTAGTTTTGAGGGGCAAAGAGGACCTTTTAGTCCTTTTTTTTTTATCATAAGGGTGTATGAAATATTATTCTTATGTGTTTTGCTGTTCTGAATGAGTAGTGATGGAGGCTTGGCACAGTGAAAATGAGGCGGCTTCAGTGACTCTTGCCAATAATGCAATGTTCTGATAAAGTTGTTACTTTTCCTGCTGATTACATCAAACAAATTGCTTTTGTCTACTGACTGTTTCTTTATTCCCCAAGGTTTGTACCATCAGATGAAAAGAAGAAACAAGGCTGTCAACGAGAAAATGAAACTCTAATACAGAGAAGGAAGGATCAGATGCAGCCTGGGGGAACTACAGTCAGCGTTACTGTACCTTATCGAGTAGTAGATCAACCTCTGAAACTTATGCCACAAGACTGGTAAAACAGATTTCCGCATTACAAAATTGCTTAGTCAGGAGAATGCAAAAATTGGAGGAGACCAATACAATTCTATTAAATTGCATTAAAAGTTAAGATATGGATAAAAGAATGGATTTGATTATTAACTGTAGTCTTTTCTTCAGGTGAAAATAATACGACACTAACTTCTTAAAACAAGTTTCTTACAAAATCCAACTCCCTACATTTCAACACTATGAGCAGCATAACTACTTTTATTCGATTTGCCTGAAATCTTCTGGAAATTCAAATAGGAATATTCATATGAGTGTTCCATTTGGTGATACTGTAATGTGCAAGTCACTGAAACAGGATCTGAGAGAAAAATCCTCCTTTCTTGTCTGCTTTCTGCATGAGATCTATTAAAGATAAGTTTGCAGGCCTTCGGCATCTGACATTCTAACTTTATTAAGAGTTTAAGAAAGAAAGAGAACACAGTAAAGACTGAACTGTAGTTTCACTAGTGAATCAGATTCACTGAATTGGATTCAGTGATGGAAGCTGACTTCAGAAGAGAAAGCCCCAGCTGAAGAAAGAAAATCATAGATAGCTTTTAAGAAAAAGCTGCAGATTATTTTGTCTGTAGCCCATTCTTCAATGCTATGAAAACATTTTTCTTTGCGCAGGAAAAGTTTCTGGAGAAACATCTTTTTGTTATTTGGCAACGTTTTTACTTCTTCCTCACAAGCGTGAGGACGTTAGACGTGCAAGATGACACTTTTGGTGGTTTTGTAAATTCTGAAGTAGATTTTAATGGAGAGGAATACTTTGAAAATGTCCTGTTCTTAACTTAATTGTTCTCTGTATTGAGAACTTGAATTAATCAGAAATCTATGGTTTTGAAATTCTAAATATCAAATAGCACTTAAAATGTTTAATGAACAAACCTGTAAGAACCATCTAAAATGGTTCCTAAAGTGCTTCTGACCAAAAAGATGATGTGGGGTTTTTAGCTTGTTTTTGTCCAAGGGAGAATAGGATATTACTATCTAGAAATTAACGTGTTGCCGCTGATTATTTTTCTTTTATTAGTCATTACAAAGCCTGCAACATCATTTTGAATGGGAAAGCTTGAGTCTGTCTCTTTAAAAACAAAACCCCTCCATCTTGATTATTCTTTTCCATTTGGGATTTGGTAGACTTTACAATGAATTAAATTTGGGGATTGGATTAGGGAGGTAGGTATTAGTTGTAGTAGGTAAGAACCATGGCTGGGTGATGTAAATGTTCAAGAAAGACCATAAATGTGAGGACATTTGTTGTCAAAGTTGGTTTGTTGGGGTTTTTTTTATTTTTATTAATGTAAAAGTTTCATTTTAATTACAAATTTTCTTAGACCACAGGTAATGGTTACATACCCTTACAATAAATGATGTGCTTTGCAACTGTAGGCAGAAATTAAGCAGCTGTCACTTCTAATAAATTTTTAGAATAGAAGTTTCGACAATATTCAGACTAACAGCTTTCAAATAGATAGAACACAGTTTGCAGTGTTATTGATAGAATATTATCTATAAAATGTTGGAGCACTTTTAAAAAGCAAAGTAATAATGACTTGAAATAAACACTTTGACTTATTGTAAATGTAACATGAAAAACTGAGCTATATTCTGCAAAGAAACTGGGGTATATTCTGCAAAGGGATGGAGCTAAAAGTCCAGAAAAATCAGGTGAATTTTTTTTTTGCTCAACAGAGAAAAAGTAGTTATGCTGGAGATGTGATTGTTAAATGTGCTGTACTACTGTTACCAAAATAAGAAACTGTGCTAAAGTATATTGCCTATTTAAGAAAACATATAATTTAAATGTTCAACGTGTCCATCTCTTTCTGTGTTGGCAGGGATCGTGTAGTGGCGGTGTTTGTACAGGGTCCTGCTTGGCAGTTCAAAGGGTGGCCTTGGCTCTTGCCTGACGGATCACCTGTTGATATCTTTGCAAAAAGTAAGGGGGTTTTGTTTTGTTGAAGTGTTTGGGGGTTTTATTCTGTTTGGCATTTTCTGTGGGGTGTTTATGTTTATGGCAAGGTATGGCCCAGTACTGCCAAAGTGCAGTTGGACTCAAGTGGTTGACAAGACAGGCACTGAGATCTTTAATACCTGCCATGCATATGATGTGCCCTCTGCAGGTCTGCTGGTCGGACCTGCGGAAGCTCACTGAAATCTTCTCAGAGCTGTCATCTTTACAAGAGGTTCAGAAATAGCTAGTGTATAAATTTACTTTCCAAGCTTGTTTAAAAAAAAAAAAGTGAAAAGACAATGTATATTATAACACTTCATAGATAACAGGTTTACAGGCTGTCTTCAGATTTCATTACTACTTTGAGCAGAGGATTAACCACCTAGTATTTCACTAAGAAAGCTTTACAAATATGATCTGGTGTCTGACAAAAACATGGAAGTTTAGTAAGATACAAATACTTTTAAGTTGTGAGCTAGATGTATGGATCTGAACAGTTTTTTTGAGTTACCACAATAATGCCCGGTATGCTTTGAGACATACTGCACCTCTTTCCCACAGTTTGCTCTTCTGACTGTAAGGCGTGTGATGGTATCTAAAGAAACTCTCAGCTTCTGTTCTCTGTCACTTCATTGTGAAGCTGCCTTTGAAAATAGACCTTTTTATAGTGTCCAGTAGTTTCTGAGCTAGAGGTTTAAAAAAAAAAAAAACAAACCACAAATCAATGCATATACAAAAAAGAAAAGAAAAATCAAACTAAAAAACACCTTAGTTCAGTCTGTCATCTTCCAGTCAGTGTGATAAGGAAACAAGTTTGACCAGGTTTGATATGTGCGCTTATACGGTATGTGAAGTAAGAGGCCAGAAGGAGAATGCTAGTTTGGTAAAGAGCAAGAAAAAAAAGGGGAGAAAACAGTTGGGTGGAAGGCTAAGGATGTATCTGTGAACAAGAAAATAGAATGTGGTGCTTAAGGGGATGATTGAGAATGAACAAGGAGAGAGTGAAAGAGCCTGAAAGTAAATGTAAAAGAAAAAATACACCACAGGAGAGAGTTTAACAAATGATACTAATCAAAAAAGAAAATAACACTTCAAAATGAAGATACAGAGAAAATGGAAATTGTGAAAAGCAAAACCAAGAAAAATGCTGTTGAATATTTAAGATCTAGCTAGTATTTGCATACTACTTCCTATTAATTTTAACAATTATGTATATACAAATGTATAGAGGGCCATAGGAATTGTTATGACAATTTTGAAGTCTTCACTATGCTAAGAAATCAAAATAATAGCCTGCGTAGTTCAGTCTGAAGGTGTACGAATTCTTACATTGTTCAAGTGAAGGAAGGATTTCCGTTCTTATTTTACTCATAAAGATACATTGAAATGAACCTTTTTTAATTTTAGAAATGCTTTCTGTTGTTTCAAAGCGAGGTATTTTTAAAATATTTTCCTGGTAAGTGTATCTGTAGGGCTTTTCCTAATGACTTTACTCACTCAAAATTCAAGCAATGGAGAGAGCACAGGCAGCATCAGTCTGGTTGTGTTTACCTTTTCCCGAAGCTATTACTTTACCCACATTTATAGTCTTTAATAGTCTTTACTGAATGTGGTTTCTGGGATCTGCAACACTTCATTGTTTCCTCTGCAATTTGCATTTCTTCGTATAAGTCACTGAGTTTGTAGTGATTAACAAATATTCAAAGCTTATTACTGTGAGTTTGGAAAACAAGTAGGTAGCTTATAAAAAAAAAGTTCCTCAGTAAAATTTGTATTAGACCAGAGCCTGTCAAACTGGTTTTATTTGTTCAATTGCTATGTCACGTAGCATTTTTAGTTGTGTCTCTAAAATTGTACTTCTCAGTTTTCTTTGCATGTGGTCTGAGTGTTTAATACTCACATAGGAAACAAGCTTATTTTTGCATCTGCAAGTGATTATTTCAGGTGAATTTTTGAATGATGTCACTTTAAAGAAAATATTTAATTTTTAATACCATTTTCAAGGTCTTGCTGCTAGAGCACATTAGTGCACTTTAATACTGATTTGCTTCAGATTCAGAAGTTAATTGTCTTCTGCTCAATATCATTTAACCTTAATGCAGAGGCTCTGCCAGGTGTTAAGTTTTCTGTAAATGCAGAGCCTCAGTATATCTTTATTTGCTTTCTCTGGACTTATTTTTAAACCATACAACACTGTATGGCAAAGATAATGTATATGTATTCTTAGTTTTCATTCTATATATGTTCATTCAGTTTTCATTCATATATGTATTCTTACTTTGCATTCACAAAGCTTGGAAATTTATCTGGCAATAGTACAGGCCAGATGATTACTTCTTTAGTTTTTTAATTCAGATACTTTCTGAATTTCAGACACTTTCAGATTTTCTTCTAGAAAGCTCCTACATGTATCAGTTTACAGATTGACCTGTATCTGGGAAAGGGGACTGATTTTATTTTATTTATTTTAGCTATTTGGCTAAAATTGTGGATGGATTTTGTGGAAGAAAAAAATGAAGAGTGTGGTACCAGAAAAGATGTGACCATGGCATTAAAAAGAACTGATTTCCAAAAGCCTGGTCAAATGCTTCTGCTTTATTTCTCCAGTAATATCCAGAATAGAAAATGCATCAAATTGATTACCAGACAGGAATTGGACAAGACTTTGCACTGGATTATCAAGGACTGTAGTGACAGGACAAGGGCTACTGGGTTTAAACTGAAGGAGGGTAGATTTATATTAGATGTTAGAAAGAAATTCTTCACTGTTAGAGTGGTGAGGCACTGGAACAGGTTGCCCAGAGAGGTTGTGGAGGTTTCATCCCTGGAAGTGTTCAAGGCCAGGTTGGATGGGGCTTTGGGCAGCCTGGGCTAGTGGAGGGTGTCCCCCCCCCATGGCAGGGGGTTGGAACTAGATGATCTTTGACATCCTTTCCAACCCAAACCATTCTATGATTATGTCAAAACTATGATTTTGACTAAGGAAATCAAGAAGAATTGCAAGAAGATCTTAATACTGTGTTAATGCTTAGGCTTTACATAGCTCACATGTGCCAGTACTTCCCAAGATCAAAATAACTGTTCATATTTTACCACTTTTAACTGAGTACTAGGTCAAGGGAAAATGGCAGTTTCTAAATTTCTCAGAATGCTTTGTGTAGCGTTTGGGGGTTATACTGGCATTCTGCTGTCAGTCTTCTATGCAGGCTTTCAGGAAATAGCCAGGCTTCCTTCTCAATGGTCTCAGAAATGCTCCCCTCACACACTTTTTTTTTTCTTAAATTCTTGGACAGTTCAAAGTTTTTTCAGAAAGAACATCTTTGTTTTCCAAAGAAAATGTGCTTGAATTTGCAATGACTTTCTGCTATTCTCCTGGAATCTATGCATCTAAAAATAGGTGCTGCCCTTTCCCTTAAACGTGTAATAGCTTGAGAGCCTGATAGTGGCCGCGGACCACTATATTTAACTCAGTGCCCTTTATTAACGAGTTGACTTTCTTGAGAGATGGGCTCATTAATTTTGTTCTCAAACTCTATTCTGAAAAAAGAGGGGCGGGAGTTCTTTTTGACTCATAATTAAACACTGTAAAGTCATCATGTTTGTACACTGTTTTCCTGTTTCCTGTAGTTAAAGCTTTTCATCTCAAATATGATGAAGTACGTCTGGATCCAAATGTACAAAAATGGGATGTGACAGTGTTAGAACTAAGCTACCACAAAAGACACTTGGACAGGCCAGTATTTCTACGCTTCTGGGAAACTTTGGACAGGTATGTTTCCTATTGAAATTCCTTTATGCTCATGCTTTTATGATGTTTTGGAGGGAATAAAAAGTTATGGCAACAAGGGAATCGTAAACAACTTAGACATCTGAACAATGTTTTAGCTTGAAAATACTGCTTGTTTAGATTTCCCCAATGATACAGTTAAATATATACTGCTATATTTTATTATAAACTATAAATAATAATCTCTAAAGTGTAATATGCATGGATTTAAAGGAAGGGTAGTTAATATTAATCATCAATTATTACCATGACTCCCCACCTCCCTTAGGCAGAAGGAAAGGAATGGAGAAAAGCTAGTTGGTGTAGAGTGTTCCTTTGCCCCCCCAGCCCTCCCCGTGGACTGCAGTTCTGAGCTTACAAGCTCTCCTCCTTCCTCTCTCTGCCTCACTAGATGACAGTCTAGAAGAGGTGAGAAAGTACCTTAAAATAAAGAGCCACAAAACATTACCTTATCTTCATGTCCTTGAGTGAATCCACAGCACTGGCTAGCAGTGGAAGTAAGTTTAAAGATACGGCACACAATGAGTTTCGGACTGGTGATCCTTCTGTATCTTAGGGGCCTTCCATGTTCTTAGCCCTGCCTTATGTGAGAAGCGAGGGATGGAGGAGCACCAGCAGCTCTGTGAAGAGCAGCATTACTTCGGGCTCTGGTTCTCTGTGGTGCAGAACCCTCTCTGAATGGGAAGTTCATTGCAATACCTTTTTCGTGTTGTAGAGAAGCAACTTTCTTATCATGAAGCAGTTGAAGAAATATTAAGGGAACAGAGAAGCCCATGCATTTCATGAATGTTTAATCTTTTCATGTTGATGGCACAGCAAACTGCTTAAATGATTGAGTGAACTTCAAAAAGAAAAATCCTATGGAAATTGTCAAAATAATTCCAAGCATCAAACTTTCTGTGGCTTCTTATTTAAAAGTCTGAGCCAAACTATATATCTGAATTCGCAGAATGAACTAGCATTATTTTTAACAATGGTCTTCCAATGTTGGAAGTCACGCGATGCCTTGGAAAACATGAATTTTCTTCGAAGCAAAGGTAGTAGCTGACTGTCTTTCAGTGAGACAAATATCCTGCGTAAGACAGCTATATAGCATATATATAAAACATTGTGTCTTTTTGGCAACTTGCTAATTCTCTAAGAATTTTGTTTTAACAAAGTCTGTGCATATTATTCCAGAGAGTGAAATTTCTGTCAATACCAAAAAAGTAGTAATGTTGTCTTCTGTTAATTTTTTTTCAGGTATATGGTGAAGCACAAATCTCACTTGAGATTCTGAATCCTTCAGCTGCCATTTATTTCCTGAAGTATGGATTGAGAAAAATGAAAGGGGCTCCAGTTTGGAGACCAGAGCTCGCACTATATGATATGTCAAGAACTTTACAAATGAAGAAGGGTCACAGTTTAAACTTTTTATAAAATCTTGTTTGGATGCTTCATGCTATGGCGGGTTGATACCTGTTGTTGTTCAGAAGCAAAGGGGTTTTGCTTAAAACTATTTTTTTAATGTTGTTAGCCTTCTAGTCTGCAATCCAAATTGTATATTTTGATAGCAGCAGTTTCTTCTCTGTTTTGTTAAATTAGCCACATTTTTAAATAATGTGTTTTGTTCCTTATTAGAAAATAGATTGATCTTCACTGCAGGTTACAAATGTGCGTGTGTGTGCGTGTGCGCATGTGCGCACGTGTGTGTGTGTATATATGTGTGTGTGTGTCTCTATATATAATGTATAAAAAAAAAAAATTAGACACACCTACGCACACATAGATGTTACCAGGCTTTCTAAACCACTTAGCTTCTGAGCTTAGTTTTGGTTTTCTTTGCTTATTGTTTCACTTACTGAAAATATTTTGTTGTGAATGATACATTTTAGTCAATAGGACTTGCAAACTGAGCAAAGTGGAATTGTTTTGGATAAATCAAAATGTCAACCTGTATATGTATATTCTGTCAGTCTTTGTTGAAAAAGGGAAGATGAAAAATCTAGAAACACTTTTTTGGATTTGTAATGTCCCAGTTTACTAAATCTTTAAACTTTATTATAGGAATACCTTCAAGTCATGTTAACTTTAAATTGCCATTCTCCACACAGGTCTCTTTATTTAAACTGAAAGTGTGCATGTGTACATTCCCATCTATCAAAATACCTTTACATATGAGTCTCAATGTTACCTAGATTAAACAATTAATAGAGAAGGAGAGAGTTTGGATTGTTTTTTTCCCGAAACAGCCATGACAAGGAATAATTAATTTTAACTTCTTTGCATTTATACCTCTAATACCATGTCTACAATTATTTTCTTGTGACAAAAGTAGCCCAGACTGTCTACAGGAGTTGTAATTTTCTGAGATGAGTGGCTAATAGGGCCTCCTGTCAGTCCTGCATTGGAATGGAAAATGAGCTGACTCCAGTTACCAAAGAACAGACTTGCTTGATCTACAGTATAACCGAGGCCAGAAGACCCTGGTATTTGTATGAATTTATGATATCTCTGTATCTATCTAATAACATTAAGTTGATGTTACATACCAGTGGATGTAGAGAATGATCAAATACTGTAACACCCGCATGAATTGTTTTCTGGGATAGAAAAATACATGTTTATATTCCTGTTCTTGAAATTCCAAACCATGGTTTTTTAATATACTTTACATTTAAGGTTTGACGAAAGTAAAATGTTCTACCTATTCTTCTTTAGTTTTGCTTTTTATTTGATGTTACCTTCATTTTTAATAAAACCCGAAGGCACATCTTCTTAAGAGGTTTTTAAAACTATGTTTTAAATTTATGAGGACTGTGAGGTCTGTCTTTTAATGATATGTTTCCATCCCTGCTATATCGAGACTACTATTCTTAAATGGTCTTAATGGAAACGTAAAAAAAAACCCCAAAAAACCACCCAAGCCACCAAACAGAAAACCCCGGTGACTCCAAGATTAGAAGAAGTCGAGACTGGATTTTCGAATGGATTCTGCGAAGTGACTGAGAAAAGCAGGCCATACAGAACTACTAGAAGTTCTCCTATTTGTATGGGCAGTTGGTTGGTACCAAATGACTATTTTTTTCCCAATACTTAAGATTATTATATATGTATCCATGTCATACATGAGTGAGCTAAAACATTCAGTACTTTGTGTTAACCTGTACTAGAATTAGAAAAGCTGTAACGGCTGTCAACACAGCAATCGCTACTGTGAGGAAGTGGTTCAGTTTAGGGTTCATTACTGCTTTGAATAGTGGGATATCATGTATGGGTTTTGTAATTCTTAAATGTTTCCAATTAGAAATGCGATTTATTTTTTTTCCAGACTTAATCAGTACTTCATGGCCATGCAATTTTAAAGAAACTTCTGCAGCAAACCTAAAAAGCAAATTCTGAAGAAATGTGTGCTTCATGTACACAGTGATATACAGACTATATAGTGGTCTTGAAACAAGCAAGGTCCAATTATCTTTTCTCTGTCCTGTATTTCACTTGTGTTTTAAATGCATGTGTAATCCCAGGTCCAATATTGTATACAGGAGATGGCTTGATTTAGATGTAAATTTAGGTATATATTGGTAGTAACTCCTCTGAAACTAGTGAAGTTACATGTATGTCAAACTGACTGAAGAGCAAAATCCATGAAATTTTTGTACGAACTGTGCTGGGTTTTATGGATTAAGCATAGACCTTTAACATCTTAGAGTTTTGTACTTGTAAGCAATTTACGACACGAGTTGTAAAATATGTATTTGTGAAGGAGTTGGCACCTGATCATGCATATTTTTGTCAGTCATAAAAGTAGTGATGTTTATAAAATGAGCCATTTTGCAATCAGATTCCTGCTGACATTATTGGAAGTTTAATTAGGTTGTCAGAATAGCATTCCTGTTGCCTTCATAAATAACTGCACATAGATTATGAAACTACTTGGACTTAAAAATTTAGCCTTACAGCAGCATTTTGCAACACAGCTGGAATTTTAGACACTTATGCTTAATTTATCTACAAGTTAATGTAGAGTAATAAAGAAAACCAATACTAAGAACTTGGGAAGCTGGAGGTTCAGACATCTGTTTTAGTGAGCTGTGTTCTTATTGTCAAGCAAATTTTATGCACTGTTTAGAGGTGTATAAAGTGTGTAAATTGTGCTCAATTGAAATGTATAACTAAAACTGAGCTACTTCACTGTAGTGTATTGAACAGGGGAATGATACTAGCGTGGGAATCTGATATCAAATTGGCTGTTTCTATTAACCGTCTTAAGTGTCATAACTCTACGCTGTTTCATAAGTACAAGATGAAACAAGATAAAACAAGATGAAAACTGGTTTGAAGTCTGCTATTGGGCTCCCATGCTGTCAGCAGGTGATTATTTCTTTTAGTAGCAAAGTTATAGGGGCCAGTAGATATATCTGATTTTTATATTAAAAACTAAAATACCTATGTTTTATACTGTTTGAGGTTTTTGAATGCTACCCTGAACCAAGCAGACAAAGGGGAAAGTTTTTGTAAGGTAAAGTAGGGCAACTGCAGGGACTTGCATATCTGAAGAAATTGCAGATCAGCAATTGAGTAGGGTCAGCTATTAAGTTATTACCTGGAAAATTTTGTAGCAAGATAGTTTCACAAATAGGTACTGAAGTCAGTGCTTGAGCTAGACAAATTCTAGAACTGTTCTGCAATGCCGTAAACCTTTTTATTTCTGAATACAGAAGAAAATATAGATGATTGCTTGTTAAGTTGCCCTTGATTGTAAGTTGAACTATTATGTGATATTTGACAGATAACCCTTTATCAGAACAGCAGATTTGGTTTTGGCTTTCATTTGATACGCAGTCAGTGTATAAAATATTACCATTCTCTGCAGGGACCTGCAAAAGTAAGTTTTATTAGTACAGCTTTCATTCTTTTGCTGATGAAATATGCACTTAGTTGCTAATTCTTGTGAACACTATATGGAAGAAAAAAAGCTGGTCAAAATTAATGGCTTAGTGATTTTAAAATTTAATGTCATGAATGCATTTTAATTCAAAAGCCATAACTAATGCCAAGTACTTTATTAGAGCAATGTGTTCATGAAAATTTAAAATCCCTGCCTGAAGAAACTGTTGGCCAAGTAGGTTACAGTTCAGCTAATCTGTGGAAAAATGTGCCACAAACTGGAATCTCTGAATGTCATATTTGGAGTTGTTCATTTAGCTGATTTTTTTTTTTTTTTTTGAGACACAGCAGTTTTACTTTCATTTTTTGAACAGTTCTATACTTCAATAGCAATTGTGGAGTTTACCTCCTTTGGTTTGGTTTTACCTGAAGACTGTTAGCATGATAGAACAATTCTGAGGCAGTGATTGAAACACTTTAAGTATGAAATTGTTTAAGTGGAGCTCATGCACTTGACAAAGATGAAGATGGTTTCTTAATGGAACTATGATCCAGTGGGTAACATTGAGTCCATTGTTCAACCGTCATGACTTGTCTGTAGATCATTCTTCTCAGTGGTGATGCTATTGTAGAGGGCAACTTTGAGAATAATGAGATTTAATCAAGCAAAATCCATTGGTAGGTAGTCCACAGTGACAGGCCATGCATCCAGAGTTACTGTGTTAATTTTTCTTTAAACAAAAATGTTATGATTTTTTAATAAGAATGCAAATGCAAAGAACAATCTTAAATGTTTGAAACCTTATTGCAGACTAGTTCACATGTAAAACTGAAAGATATGAGGTGGTACATAAAATCTGTAAGAAAAATATCTTGGTTTATGGTTTTTACTTGCTGCATCTGTAAATTGTTTTGCTCTAGTTTGTTTTATTTCAAATTCAGATAAACTGGTAACTTGATTCACAAAGTTTCTGCATGTATCACTAGAAACTGTGAGAAGTAAATCTTTAGCTGCCGTTGCTTGAAGTTAAATGAGTTTGTAGATTATAAATTCTGGCCTAACTCTGTCAGTGGGCCCAAATTTTAACAGCGGTTTTGAAGGTTCAAGTTAAAATGAAATCTTCTAAGAATCTGATGGGCACAGCCACTATTGAATAAAAGGGGAAAACAAACCTCTCCTGAGGTTAAGCCTCTTAAACTCTCATGTAACTCTCATAAACTTGTGCTTAATTACTGTTTCGATAAATCTTGTTTTAGATTTTTTTTTAGATGTCTTGCCACTTGACCTGTCATTTTAGATCTGGACTATATTATTGACACTTTTACAGAGTTAGTAGCTTAGTATCAGCTCCAGTCCAACTTGAAAATTCTTAGCAAAAATCTTGAAGTCTTTCAAAGATGGGATGTCTTTCTGAATCATAGAATCATAGTCAACTTAGCTGTGAAAGAAGAAACGAAAGCCTGTTTCTCTTCTTCCTGTCAAGACCAACCCCATAGTTCCATAATAATGGATTTTTATTGGTGGAATAGGATGTAGAAAGTATCTTAAACTGTGCCTAATGTTTCACTTGTTTCTGCCCTCTTGAAATCCTGTTGAGGAGACTCATCATCTTCCCTGTCTCATTCGTTCTTCTTGTGTCTCCCAAACTGGGACTGTTCCCAAACCTGCAAGCTTTCTGAGGACCTCAGCTCAGCATGCATCCATGAATTATTCCTCTGCCCCATCTTCATCAGTGCACAACAGGGCAGTGGAAGAGCAAGAAGCACAAGCTCCTCCCTATTACAAATTAAGGAGTTGGTTAGAAACTTTAAAAAAAAAAAGCATGCAAGTCTGAAATACTGAATACTTCATCATGCTTCTCTTCTAGTTAGTTTTGACCAGCAGTAATGAAGCTTTGAGGTTATGAACATAAAATTATGTAGGGCATACTAGTTATTCTTAATTATTATTATGTGTATTTATTCTCCAAGGATAACTATAGATTTCTCTCTGTTACTGCAGATAAATATTAGGAGCAGAATGGTATATGATTATCCTGAGCTCCACCAAGTTGAGTCAATCTTAACCTGAGACTGAATGAAATCTAAACACTTAATTGCCTGGCAGCTGGCAAATTATTTGGGGAGCATCACACTAGTTTTCTTTGTTACTGATTTTGTGAGAGACAGATCAAATGTGACAAAATTATGAGCAGTGAAGAAAATAAAGAGTTGATACTTGTTTTTCAGATGCTATTCAACACTTGTAACAGAGCTATTTACAATTTCATAAGAATTGTGAGGTGGCCACAGCAACTAATATTAATCCCAAGAGCAGAAAGTGTGGATTGGATTGTTTTCTAGGGCTCTGTGTTACCGATTAAATTTTGCAGCATGCCCTTAAAAAGTTCAGATGGTGACAGGAAAAGATAGTGTAACTGAATGGTATCTCACCAGCTGCCTTTTTGTATGTAGTGAGACATCTCCACTGACCCCTTCTTCAATTCAAGTGTTCCTACTCAAGATCACTGCAGTGGGGAAGGAGCTGGTCTTTTACATATTCAAATCCCCAACTGTGGAGCTTGTTTTGGTTGTCTACCAGGTGTTCCTCATTCTGGTATTCTTGTGGACAGCTGTTGTGATTTTCTTGATGCTAACATACTTCTGAAGGTAGGTCTGTGGGTTTCAAAAAGATACAACCCAAATGAAGGGCATAAAATTATTTAGCATTGTTCTGCTCGTTCTTATGACAAATATCACTGCTGAAGATCCTGCGAATAACACAGATGTTGCAGTGGAAGATTAATGTGATTCCTTCAGAATGTCATGTATAACCACCTTGTGTGGTGGGTGTTTTCAGCCATTCATCAACCTGTTTAAATTCACTTGTTGCATCTTGTGTGAAACTTAGGTTGCAGGTTCCTCTGGAGAGAGGAGCTCTTTTTATTCTGTTAAAAAAAAAAAAAAAAAANAAAAAAAAAAAAAAAAAAAAAAAAAAAAAAAAAATTGTATGAAAGAGCTTCTGTTTTGTGCAGGATGGAAGCAATTAGTCTGCTTACTAAAAAGGGAATAATGGGATTAAAGGTGGGGAAAAAAACCTAAACAACAAAACCCAAAAATACCAAACCCCAATCATAGAAAAGCTTCCTGAAGTGACATTACTGTACTGAAATACATCTACAACTCCTCATTGTGAAATCTGTGTAGAAGAAATTTATTTCTGTGTTTAGCAGATTAGTGCCCAAAATTACCTTCCAAGTAATCTTGTTTTAGCTTTATCAAATTGAATGATCTGTAAATTAACTCAGTGATATAAAATCTCTCTTAAATTTGATTAATTTTCAGTTTAATAATCTTTTTTTTTCTGGCTTTGGTCAGTACCTGTTCTGTTCATCTAGCCTTATCTTTCCCCCAAGTACCACAGCAGCTGGGTGATCTTGTAAGTACAAAATTAAGTACAAAATTACAGTTAATTTTGTATTTATATGCATGTATCTACATTCATGTTATTATTCCACTGAGAAGAAATGTGCATCCCTCGTGATTCACGCTGTAATTCTGTACATCATTACACTCTCCATATATGCTCTCCATATGTCGAAATTCTTTTCAGAACAAATTTGACATTTGGACATACAAGAGGAGACAATAATCAATACGGTAACTAAGTTACATAAGAAATTATGGGTAAGGAGAACTCTGCATTTGATAATTTGCTTTTCAGGAGGCTTATTTTTACACTGCTGCAGACTGAAGAAGATTCTGTTCCCTAGCCATTCACAAAATCCAAGACATAGTCTTTGAGAACTTTAGAACAAAATCTGCCAAAAATCTGCTAAACGCATTGAGTATGTCAGGGATTTATCCATTTAATAGGAGATGGTCCTGAAATGTCGTAAAGGTATCTTCAGAACATTCTCATCTTTCGCACAATCTACAAGTCAAAATGGTAATAATTTGCCATCGCTAGCCCAACAATTCTTTGTGCATTATCGTGCAACATATTTTTTAATGTATTTCTTTCCTTATGTTCTGGAATCATGATATATACTGTTATTTCTGGGATTAATAGCTTCAGATGTGTTACCTGTCACATCAGGGGAAGGGGCAAGTGAAAATACTTTGTAATTTATCTTCTTAAGTATACAGTATCTCTTGCAACAGGAAGTAATGTTCATTGTGGGTGGTAGTGTATCTCGGAAGAGATGCATAACAAAAAATGGAAAAAATGGGTAGATTTTGGTCAATGCTTAATAATTGTATTTTTTGGGCACAATAATACAAATGCATAACAAGTTGTCATTCCCACACTATCTCAACCTGTAGCAATGTTTTCTTACATCCTGTCCATTGTTTCTTTCACAGCATTTGCCTCCAGTTATTTTCTCAGTCTCCTGAGTCTTTCTACCATATTGCAGTACCTGCCCACTTTTTATTTCTGTAAAAATAATTCAGCTAGCCAGTACTATATTGCTAGCCTTGTAAACAGTCATTCACCATATCATATCCACGTCAATTTTTTTTATAGTAGAAAAATAGTAGATGAAGTTTATATCTGAAATAGAGATAAATGTCTGGTTTTCTTTAATGCAGCTCTTAATGTTCCGTACCACGCTTAGCAGTCTATGGCACTGTCTGCAGACTAAAAGGTTCCTTAAAAACCAGCAATAGCCTTGAAGCTTTTAGGGTTCTGCTGTGTCATAAAATGATGATAAGGTGAGGAGGTTCAGGACCATCCAAGGAGTTATATTTCTAGTGTCCTACAGGCAATCATGATTTATCTTCACTTTTTGTTTGTTGTGGTTTTAGGTTCTGGAGGTTAGAGGAAGTGATATATAGTTTCTGTATTAACTGAAATGCCAGAAAAAGTCTATATGGGGAGTTTTCAGGTTAAGATTTACATGTTAAAAAATTATACCACTTTTTCATCATGCCATTTTCTTGATTAGAATGTGGGACTGAAACAATCTTAATGATGTAGTCGTCTGACTCAGCTAACTATTGCATCTTTCTCTTTGGCCAAGGTAGCTGACCCTGCAAAACCCTAATTTAGGCCATGAGGCAAACTGACATAGCTTTTACATTAGCTGAGTATGTAGCTACTAACTGCTTAAGACAGCAGTTTTTCTGCTATTGGAAATTGATCACAATGTAAAAAAATTTATTAAGTATTTTAAAGTTAGGAAAAAGCCTTAAATCCACATCTGAGAAAACAGCTGCTTACATTGGGCCAGAGTCATTTTGCATCGGCAATACCATAACATGACTGATATAAGTGATATTGTAAAGTATTCATTTTGAGATGGGTTACTTTGAATCTTTAAATTTTCTAGAAATTCATTGCTTTTACCCAATGACACCGGTGTTTGATAACTTCTTTGCTTTCCTGTGAGGGTAGCAAATCCAAAAATCATATTATATGCCTGGAAGGCAAAAATTCTGCCTGCTGTCTGCTGGAGAGCATGAATGATTGCTGTTGACTTACGCTTCTAAATGGCATGCTTTGTGCACTTCACAAAGAAATTCTGTGCTATTAACTTTTACCTTCCTGTTACACCCCTTTTAACTCCAATTATTTGAAGTAATATGTGCATCTTTCAGCAGAAAGATAAACCTGACTTACCAAAGTTGCAGGATAAAATGCAAACCCTAGTATGATTATTTGTGTCATGCAGAGCTAATACGATTTTCCTATAATTTTCCGCAGATGTATTAACTATTATGCTTGCAAAAGAGCACAAAGAAAGAAAATTAATGATTCTAGATCAAGTATTTCCAGTTTTAAAGTAAATTTACTCTAACTAAATTAAATGTGGAAAGTCTACATAGTTTGCAACAACAGAGCGTGCAAGCAAACTAAGCGGGGAATGTTCAGGTTTTCTGTGGGAACACGGTCCTTGTCTGAACTGCAGCACCAATGCAGGTGCACCCTTTGAAGCTCACTCTAAATTCTGTATCAAATGGTCACGGATGACTGACATCTCATGAAGAAAATCCATGACATGTTCTTGCTACTGTTAATTCAGTTGCTGTGGAAGGATCTTCTAAGCCTTCAGGGTAAGTGAAAGGCTTGTAGTCTTAGCCTAGAACTTGTATTCACCTAGTAGCCTTCATCTTGAGCTTGATCCTGCAGTGGTGGGGGTTGCTTTGTGGCTAATGAAAGCCCTGCTAACTAGCCCTTCTGGGGACTTCTTTGCTATATAAAACATTATTCAAAAAATGGAGGTTATATTGAGAAGGTTCAATGAAAACAGATTATGTTGTTTTCACTTTTGAGGATAGGGATGTATTTTGTCAGCACTAGGGGTTTTTTTCCTAAGGAGAATGCAATTTGTTTGGGTTTTTTTTGTTTGTTTTGTTTTCTTTTGTTTATATAGTATGTTTCTCCTATCTGACTTCAGTGGTGTTTATTTCATCACTAGAAGAGAAATTAACATGTTTTTTTGAAGGCTCAGGGAAGATACGCTGTTTTCTAGTACCTAAATTGTAGCTGTAGAGATGACACCAGTCCTTATGTCACAAGGATGCACAGTGATAGGATAAGAGGCAACAGGAACAATCTGCTTCAGGTGAAACTCTATCTGGACAAAAGAAAGAAAAAAAAAAAAGAAAAAAAGAAAAAATCTTCATTAGAGTAATTCAGCATAGGAATTGGAACTTACTTCCTCACTGGAAGTACTTAAGACTTGTTTAATTGGGCTCAGATAACCTAGTTGAGGGCCATGCTTTTAAGAGGAGGTTGGACCTCCAAAGACGGGGACTTTTCCATGAGCTCACAGATCCTCTGAGTTGTCTCCTTGCTACCTCATGGTGTTTCAAGGCCACTGATCATTCTTGTATCTGGTAGAGATGTGCAACATCTCGTTCAATGTTATGACCCAGTTAATCATATAACTGTCTTCAAACAGAAGCACCTAAAGTTAGTCACGCTGATGTTCCTTACTGACTCGAGGGCTTCCACAACAATAGCCTTACTGGTGCTTTCCAGGGAAAATGAACAATATACACTGCTCCAAAGGCAGACCGACTCCCTCACACACTGATGGCGGCAGCAGACTGACTGCCTCCTGTCAGGGCCGGGAGGGTGCTGCTGCCCCCACTTCCCGCCTCAGGAGCCCCCTGTCCCCTTCCCTTCCCGCCTCAGGAGCCCCCTGTCCCCTTCCTGCCTCAGGAGCCCCTGCTCAGGAGCTGTAGCCCATCTCCAGCTCGTCTCCCTCTCACAGGCCACTGACCCTGCTGCTCCCCAGCAGATTTAACAAAAATTAATTATTTCCCCACCCCCCCCCTCTCTGCTGCTGCCATGTTAGTGAGGTACCTGGCCGGGGGGCAAGGGGAACTGGGATGCAGAGGAAAGCAGTAAGTTTGGGCCTGCCCACCTGTTACTGCATTTCAGTTGTCTCCTCAGGTTAATCAGACGGTTTATAATTAGCAGAAGACGATGTTATTTAAATGTTGTTCTGAGTAATCTTCTAATAATGGCCAGGATGATTTTCCTATGTAAATATTAACAATCAAGTTTATTTGCTGATTGTTTCCCCTGCCAATTAGTAGTGTTGCTTAATTCACACCTATCTCTGCTTGCAGGAGTTGCTTCGTATTTTTTTCAGATCCAGATGAGAAAATTACTTTTTGTTATGCACTTTAAATACAAGCTTGTACCTGTAATAGTAATTTTTTTTTTTGTGGAAAAATGTATCACTGGCTTTCCTCAAGTGTTAGCTATGATTTTTACTCTTCATTATGGAAACAACCACAAGTTGTTTGGTTTTTTTTTAATTTGTATCCAAGCATTTTAAGAATAATCACAGTGGGTTTAGTCTTGTCTAAATTAATGTTTCTGTAAACCTTCCTTCAAACTAGTGTAGTACATTTTTACATGTGGAAATTGAAACCATACAATGAAACCCCATTTTTAAACACGCTTTTTATAGAAATTTCATGTATTTTCAGAGTTGCCAAGAGGATTTAGATAGGCGACTTCCAATATAATTATCCCACATTTTCATAACTGTTACATCTGAAATACTTCATAAGCAACTTGCTAATACACTAAAGTGATAATTTCACACAGAAATGGTAGAACTGAACCAGGTATTACTGTAAATCGGTGTGCTGCTGGCAGTAGTTGTGGGAGATGTAACTGTCCTTCACAAACCTTAATGTATGTATATTCATAGGGAAAATAACTCTTTCTGCATGACCAATAGACGATTTGGGCACAGAAGTGAAGTAAATTCAACTTTTTAACTTGAAGTCCAGATTAATGCTGAATGCTTTTTAATGAATAATATACTCAGGGGAAAAAATGGCACAGGGTGGGAGAATGAAGATAGTTGTGAATCAGGGTTGAAACTAGAGAACTGCAATGAAAAGAAAGGTTGGAGGGCTGAAGAGTTAGATGAAACAGAGGTAAAAAATTTTGTCTTCCCATCCCAGTGTTACTGCTATCAATAAAGGTGCTTTTCACGAACAGAAAAAATATCTCCGAGATGCATGTACCTCACAAAGTGAGCCAGGTTTTCAGCATTTCTAATTACTGGAACTGAGTACTGAATGTTTTGGATTAATTAAATTTAGAGATCTCAAATTTCTCCCTTGTATGCCAAGTGAAATTTAATAGAGTTCCTTTACGTATCAGCCTACCAATTTCAGGAAGCATTTGTTTTTTCAACCTATTGTTTTATAGTTCCTGAGAAGGCTAACAGTAAAGGTACCTCTACCAAGGCAGTCTCGTGAGGGAACTCAATATGATTATACGTGTTGGCCCTTCATTTTAACCACTGGTAACTTACCTGCTTACCTTGCTCTTGCATTTTTCTGTAATGACATCTTTCCCAATAGCTGTCACCTCTAAGAAGGTATTGGAGGCAATTTTATCGCTTCTGATGAAATATCTAGATACCAAACATGAGGGATTTTGTGCTTTGGTGTCCCTCTGCTTTTCCCGATTACTCCGAAATTAATTTGCCTTCTTTTTGACAGTATGTCTTTGATACCCTGTTCGTCATGGAAAGCTTTCCCTTACACAATTAGGTCTTTCAGACTACTGTCTGTGTTGCTAGCTGATAAATCCAAAACTAGGACCATGCCACAAGCCTTTCAAGTGCACTGCAGATTTTCCTGGCCTGCAACAAGGCTGCCAAATGGAACCTCTTCTTGTCTTCGTGACACATTCCGTCTGAATTTGGGCATGGTCATTAACCTCCTGAGAAGCATCGCCATCCTTAACATATAAAGAACCATTCAGCATAAACTCAAGCGTTTCATCAGACTTTCTGCTATTGTTGAGGCACCAAGAACTGACTCAGTGTTTGATGGAGCAGTTCTTCAACTCTTCTTTGTAATAGTACACCAAGATGCCTTGTTTCATAAATACGAGAGTGTAGGATTCTTACTTGCAATGATCCGTAGTATAAATAGATATGTAAACTACTACTCAAAGTCAAAAGAAAAACTCTTTTTGGTTGCTTATTAGAGACTGAAATTCTTGAAGATACACATGGAATGATGAGTTGGATGTAGGAACTACCGGATGAAACCGGATTTGTTCTGTGGGAAGCTGGGTGATCATCATTGTCTCTTCTAGCCTTAAAATGAAGTAATTTTTAAAGTGGTTTGCTTTACAGAAAAAAAAATTGGAGAGATTTTCTTTACGGTACCAGAAAATACAATCTGCTGGAACTGTCACAAGAACATCATTTGCTATCAAAGTAGTTAAAAAAAAAAAAAAAAAAAGAAATAATAAAAAGCAGAACATATGAAACATTTACATAATCAGACATGTTTATTTGGACAATGCTAGAAGGAAATTTAGTAGAACAGGTTCATACATGTTAAAAATAACAATTGCTGAAAATGTCTTGCCCCCGAAAGATGTTGAACCAGTTCCAGAGTTCGCTCATTTGATTAAGACAATCTGTTTGCTTTATAGGGAAATGCAATGGATCAAAATGGCGACGTGAATTCCTGTGTGGGAAGGTGGCATAAGGTATGTACCCATTGCAAAGGAAGGGGCCATTATCAGCTGAGGAGCGGTTTATCTTGGGACACTGGTTTTGATTCTGAGCATTACCTTTTGGGTTAGAGCTGGTTGGTACCTTAATATGATTTAGTTCTTAAAGTAAAAGTTCTTAGTTCTTTAAGTAAAAGTGTTAGAAGTGAAAAGCAGGTGTGCTGTCTTTCCAAACAGTGTTTATAGATGTCATCAATATATTTGCATTAATTAAGTCTGATGCCTTTGTATATAATATATAAAAATTTCCTCCTTGAGCTTTGTTACATATTTCTCATCATTCAAAAGCAGCAGTCAAGAAAGCTTTAGTGCTCTGGAATTCTGTAGTTGTTACAATGCAGATAAACAACTAAGCTGTAATAATCAAATTGTAGCACAGATTAGAGGACATAATCATACTTAGAAAACTGCCAATTATCTCTGACCACAGTGAAGACTTTGTAAAGTGATATGGTCCTGATGTGTGCTATACTTCAGAGGCAACCAGAAATTATGAATAACATTTAACCTCTTACTGATGTTGAACATTATTAGCCATTAATTATGAGCATCAGTGTTCTTTACAGGTGTATATGTTATCTTGTAATTGTTCCATTATTATTACCTCTGAGTTATTAAAGGATATGCCCACACAATCTGCTGTATTTTATTGATGCCATAGTATCATGTGTGAAAGAAGATTTCTATGAATAAGAATAGAGCAGAAGAGTGCAATGGGTTTTTTCTCTGTAAAAATTTCTTCCTTTCCCAAATATTCTGTTAGAACAGAGACTTTAGAAAAGGAGAGCAAGTCAAATTATTCAAAACATTTCACAAATGCAGCTTCTAAAAGCTCTCAGCTCCAACAGTTCTTCTTTTGTTAGACCCTGAAGCCTGCTTCTGGTTATTCAGTGCAGCTCTGTGTTGCTCATGATCACTGAGCAAGTCAAAGGAGGCAGGACAGACACAGAAATATGTGACAGAGATATGTAACATCTGGAAGGGCCATTTCAAAGCTAAAGAATGACACAGGAGTTCTGTAATAATATCTAATTGCAAGAATAAAATACTTCTCCGCTGACTTTTCGGGGGAGATGTTTTTGTTGTTGTTTTTTGTAACCAGGAAGATGTTTTCTAGCTGGGTCTCCCTCTCCACAGGGTGGTTTCTATCTTATTACACAGATCAGGGAGGTTTGCATCTGCATAGAGATGAAAGAGCTCCATTGGCAGCTAAGGCCAAAGATGGGTTGCAGCTGATTCATGAGGTAAATGAGCTTTTGTGCTGGAAAGTAGTTCATGCTTTTAGAGTAATAGGATCTAGCAGTCATCGGTTGAGATAGCAGCAGTTGGTGCTATTGTACTTCATTTAGGAGACGGAAAACAGTTTTTCCTTCAGAAGTGAAAGGCAGCTTTCAGAATCAAATCTTTTGCATATGCATATGGCAATATTGGTAGTTCTTTATGCAATGCAGACTGCTTCAGATTCACGTCTTCTTAAAATAAAACCAGCACTTTATGGGAGCAACATATGTTTTAAATATAATTTCTGCCAGAGACTATTGACTTGATGTGACTCAGTTTTCTGAAGAAGTGTCAGACTCTGTATGGTATCCTACCATGAGAGCCCCAAATCAACTTTATAAATATTTTGCTATCCTGATAGCTGGAAACAGCTCAACTGAAATCTTAGGCTGATTTCAAATTGAAGAAGGGGAGTGGAGAGGGGGCTGTGCCTGCTGTACCTGCACAGGTTTTCCTCTGTTTGGGATAACTTCAATCTCCTGATCCCTAGGGCTGTCAATGCAGGACTGTAGCGCTTTTCCCCTGGCACTGTATTCTCAGATGAGGCTAAAGAAGGGGCATACGGGTAGCAGAAAAAACACCTTCTAAAATGACAGCTGTTTATCTCATGTGCATTCCTCTGTGGAATTAAAGGCTAATAAAGTTTTGCTGTCCCTGCAGTCTGAGCACATTAAAAAACCCCACAAAACCAAAACCACGCCAAAAACTCAGAACCAAAACACAAAAAACCCCAAAGCCACAACTTCGAGGTTCAGTCTGCATCCAGTTACACCTCAGCTTCAGAAGCCTTTGCAGAATTTGCCAATACCCAGCAGTTCTTCTATCTTTACTTGTCAGCTATTTTTGTACTGTAAGGATATTTTCCCTAGTTTCTAGCTTCAACAGCCTTTAAAATACTGAGTCTTCACCTTCATCTGACCACTGTTTTCCTCAATGTAGACATTATGTTCTTTGCATTAATACATATTTTTTTACGTGAAAGAATTCATGTTGAGATGCTGGTTGGCTTCTGAAACATTTAACTCACAGGCAAGATCATAGAAAAATTCTGTTTAGAAGACAGAAGAATGAATAGTTTTAGAGGGCATTTTTAATTCGATTATTTCTCCCTGCACTCCCAAAAGAATTAGAACAAATTATTTTCAAACTCACTAGCTTCTACTTCACATAGGTATGATGGCAAATTAAAATCACTCTCTGAACAGTTCTTGTATCTATGTTTTTCAATGTCTAAAAAATTACGTAGGAGTATTTCTAACAGGTGATCTAGGGAGGAAAAAGGGAGAAGCAGAGAAAAATGCAGAAATAACTTCACAAGGGGCTGGAACTTAGTCATTATCAATAATTTAGTATAAGCAATGCTACTTTTCGTACTTGTTGACCAATCTGAGAATTCTTAAGTCTTAAATATTTGTAATAAGACAAACCAATTAATTTCACCACCTACTATATTGATTAGAACTAAATAGATCATAACTTGGTGTATCCAAAAAAGGACAGGAGACATTATATGTATATTGGCTTGCAGATGCAGGGCTTTTGGAAATAGCCTCATGGGTCTGAAAAAGCAATACAAATTTGCAGGCTAGGTTGCCAGCATCATAGCGATTGTCACAACAAACAAGATAAGGTTGTGTACTGCCTGCCCAAAAAGGGTGGTCTGATGCAATGCAGTGATGGAATAAAGCCAGCTCAACACACTCTACTGATCCATATATAAGCTGAAATTAAGATCTAAAAAATCCAACCCATCCTGTGTTTAGACAATATGCTTTTAAGCTCCTTGCAGTGACAGGCACAGCCATAACTGGCAAAAGTCAGGAAAGAGAGCGTAGGGTGCAGCACTGTCTAAATTTATCTCTCTCCTCAGCCTTGCTTAGCAGACTGCAGCAGGGCAAGTTCAGTTAGCACCATTAAGGACTGCAGGGTTAAGAACAGCTCTGGCAGGCAAAGGTGGGTTTTGTTGCTTTATCTTTGTAAACTGAGGTCACTTTACATTCAGCATAGTATGGTGTTCTTCATTGCACCTGTATTTAACACTACTAATTTCTGTGGAAGTTAAGCAATTCTTTCTTATCAAAGAAGCATGACTTACTTCAGAATAGGAAAAAATGGTTTGAGCAGTTTATTTTCATAAGCTGAAGTTCTCAGGTGGTCTCTGGGGTGGGAAGAGGCTATTTTCTCATCCAGTTTCTATTCAGCAATCATAAAATAAAAATTTACCTTTCCTTCACTTCCCATGTATATTGGAGCTGTGGTTTTTTCCATACCCTTTTCATACGGAGTAAAAACTGAGCATGCCACTTTTCAGCCATATATAAATATGTTTTATCTTGTGATTATGAACTTGAAGCACTAGAATGTGTCAAACTTTTGATCTGCATAGAAATTAGCATATGCAAACAATAGGAGAAATGAAGGACATGCCTAGTTTGAAAATAAATTCCACCTTGAGATTTAGGAAAAGAAAAATACATGGTTTTTTAATAGCTTTATTTATACTCCTTTAAGGCATAATAAAATTCCCAGTATTCAGACAAGAGTGAACAGACAAATGTTCTCTAAAACCTGGGGAAACCTAAAGAAAGAAGCAGTACTTAAAAAAAAAAAAAAAGAAAAAAAAATACTGAGAGGGGAAAAAGGTAAAACTGTCGTCTTAATAAAATTGGGTATAGGCACTAAGCTTACTGGAGTTGGAGAGATTTTTCTATTTATTTGTAGGGGTTGTGTATAAAACCTTTTCTACTACGGTGTATATGCCAAGTTCTCTGTTGGACCTTCTCATGAATTTCCATTTTCTAGCACTAAGGACTGAAAAACCAGCAACCCACAAGATTTTAAAAATGCAATAAGTTTAGCAGGGAAGTTTCTTTATTTGCCTTCTCCTTGGAGGCTTTTAAATGGAATTCTGAAACACTTTTCAATATGAGCAGAAATTAATTTTTAAGTTCAAATCCTTGAAGCTATGGGAATAGCAGGAAAATGAATTAATATAACAAAATTCAGGAGTGTTGACTGAAATGTTAATCTAAAATGGTATCTTGAGCCAGCACTGGTATTGTTATTTAAAGTGTTCACAATGTTTGCAAAGAATGCCTTTCTGTTGTAAAACGCTGCATCCTTGAAATTATAACGTTCCCTAGGAATGCTTTGGTTTTGTCTGAGCTTCCAACCAAAATCAGGCAGGGAATTTGGGTAACTTGGAGAAACCAGCTTTTTGGAGGCTTAGGTAGGAGACCATTGAATTGAAGGAAATGTGGTGTAGGGGAAAGAAAAAGAAACAGTTGTGGTTTGGATTTTTTTTGTTTGGTTGGTTTGGGGTTTTTTTTGGGGGGGTGTGTGGGGGGGTCGTTGTTGTTGTTGTTTCCCCCCTGAGTTCTCACCCCTTCTTCCCATGCTCAACTCTGACCTTTTGTTTAATACTGGTGTTCCCACAACCACACTAACAGAAGTTGAAAATTCTTATGATGGAACCTTATGATTTCCATCTATACCTTCATCTCTTAAAACAAAATTGCTCTTCATCAATTCCCAAAGTATAAAATTGTATAAACTTCAGCTCAGCTTCCTAGTTGTGTTAATGGAAACCAATTACATGGTATTTTTTCCAAATTTCTCTTACTTGCAAAACAGACTCTTCACTCCAAGATCTAGAAAGTCACTACAGAAACTTTCCCATAAGTATTTTTTAAAAAGTAAACACTATAAAATATTTCCCATAAGATTTTTTTAGGGAAAAAAATGCAATGATTTTGCTGCTCTATTAAAGAATTGCAGAGAAATCTCTAAGTTAACACATTAAATGGAAGGAAATTAAATTAAGGAAATGACAAATCCACTTTCAAGGCACTGGAAGGAACATGAGAAACTTAAAATCTTCAAAGAGATTTCAGCAGGAAATGTAGTGGTATGACACATGTTACTCAATGGTCAAAGTTACAGCCCGAGTCCCAGACAGAAACAAATTCATGGGATCCCTGACTGCTTTTTTTCCCATGCCTGTTTATCGTGCTACAGATTTGTGGTTCCTAAAAAGTTAATTCTAATGATTTTGATGTGGGCCTCTTTGTATTTCAATAACTCTTAAATTCCCAGAGCACATTCACAAATAACCATTATAACTGTGAAGATAGCTTTCCGATATGACTCAAACATAATTTACAGGATCAGAAACTACACAGGGAGAAAAATCAAAACAAGCTTACTCAGTTTCAGTTTTCAAATAATCTTATTCTTTATTAGTATCAGTCCTATTTGAACTATTTGGAGGTGACAAATGCTTAGATTGCTTAAAGAGCATATGTTTGAATATTTACACAGTTACTTAAGATTTCTGTATGAAATATAGATTTGGAATTTAATCTTCCATTTGTGAATGTGTAAAACATTTTTGGCTTTGAATGATAAGAGATTGCTTCAGATATTATGTACCTGAGTTTCTGGAAATGTAATTGTATCCTTATGGATATTAACTGAAAAAAGATGCAACCAAACCAGATATACAGATGCTCTTTAGAGTAAGCCTGGTACATGGAGCAGAAATAACAGCTGAAATCTTACCTAAATTCCTAATATTAAAGTCTGAAGAAATAGGAAATTGAAAATAGTAAGTTTACTGAATAAAGCAAAGCTCTATTATCTTTGAATGAAACCATAGCATGTAACAATGTCTTGTTATAGTTCTGCATAGTTACCTCAAAAATTGGAGCGGTGTAAATCTTGTTACGACAGTGGATGTGTTTGTATGACCTATGATGTACTCCTGTAGCCCAGTAAATGTGGAGTTGCCTGCCGTTGCTTGTTACTGGTCACAGTGTTGTGTTAAACTAACAGCGTGGACTTCAACGTCTGTCAGGCTTTGAGCTTATCTTGGCCACCTTGTTTAACTGTAACAGCAATTATCTAATTGCTGCTGTATTATTATCTAGTGACCGGGGTCTATTACCTACCTCATTTTAGCTTTTGCGTAGCTTTGGACAGATGTGTGGCATAACATTTCACATTGTGAATGTTGTTTTTTTTTAAACTAATGCAAAGTAATTACTACTAGTTATTCTGTGAAGATTGTCTTTGTTTAGATTATCCCTCGCATGCTAACCTATTCTTTCTTCCAAAGAAATAAGAATAAATCCTTGATCGCTCCACTTTGTGTTTATATTCCTTCCTCCACACTTTATCTGTTTTGTCTGTTCAGGCTGCATGCTCTTTGCTGTAACATACTAAGCTTTTACAGTGTTTACGATAATGAGTCGTCATTCTTGGCTGGTTCTTAAACATCAGTTTTATGGTTGCACTTTAATTAGTGAGCCATTCCTTAATAGTATATGATAAGTGTACAAGTATAAGTTTTGACATTTGAATAAATGATTATTCTTTAGAATTTGAATGGACATAGTGAACTGATAACTAATATTCTGTGTCTTAATAATGAATGCTATGATTTTGAAAAATTCATTTTAGATGCCTAACTTGAAAGTAGGAGCCCTGATTGTCAGAAGTCAGACATTCCATAACCTCTGGAAAGCAGGTTTTGGGGGTGCCCAAAATTGAATGCTGTCAAAATTACATTTCTCTGCAAAGTATTGGCCTACCAAATTGAATCCCCTTCAACTCCTGTTAACTTAAATATAACAATGACAACAGGGTGTGATTTATTTGCCCATTTCCCCCAATTCCTTCTTTAGGAATTCAAAGTTGCTTCCTTGCTCAACTGATTTAATCTCTACTGTTTCTGTTGGTGTTGAGTTATTGTTTCTCTATTTGCAGACCTGTATCTATTGCAAAGAAGTTGAAGGAATTTGCTATGTGGGCCTTGTTTATTTAGATACTGCATGAGTACCAGGAATTACTGGTGACCAGGGTGGTCCCTTCTTTATTCTAGGCCTCCATTTCAAAGAGAGGGGATAGTGATGCTTCCAGCTCAGAACAAGGTCAAGCACAGCATAGTGCTGAAGGACATGCTCATTTTATGGCAAAATGCTCATTTTATGGCAAAACTTCATTGTTCCTGCTAGAGCTCTTACAGTATATCTATGCATACTGTAAGAGCAGTTGCTAATGAGTCTTTTCTCTGGCAGGTGTTTCTGCAGTGTAAGTGGATCACAGTTGTGTTTTGGTGTTGCAGGAAATTGGAAAGCTTAGAAACAGGACTGACTGAACTCGTGTGCGATCTGAGGAGATTAGAGTGATAGGTGATATAAGCAATGGGGGTTTAATTTGACAACTCCTTTCGGTATTGGCTCAGCCCTGTACCGACTGCATTAGACGTGCAAATATCCCAAACATCAAAGCATAGTTATTTATATCAACATCAAGGAGTCCTTGACAATTTTGATAAAAAATATGCTTTATTCACTTTTTCCTGTGTAATTTATTCCATCAGAGGTATCTTGCCATCATCTCAAAAGCAGAATCCTGTGTGCCTTTCTGCTCTCTGTGAGGGATCAAGTGATTAATGGTAGCAAAGGAATGAATCCTGAGTGCATGAGTTAAAACTAATGTGAGCTCAGCTGTTACACCACTAGTAAATGAGAAGGGAAACTTTTCATCTTCTTGATGCTGAAGAGCTCTGCTTCATCATCCCCTTTTCTCTACTTGTTTTCATTGCAAAATTCTCATTACAGGAAGTAGGAGCTGACATCTGCTGGAGAGAGTTCTTATGGATGACTGTCTTCCTGTTAAGAGGCAAAGATCTGATAGAGGAAAAGGGAGGGAGACTATATTAAGATACTGTTTTTCTTGGGCTTGAAGAGAGAAAAACAAAAACGATATAAATGAAAAGACTTCTTTATCCTTTGGTGGAGGATAATTACATGTAAAAATTTGGATAGCTCCATCCCTATCCAAGTGAAGTCAGATTTCCTTAGATTTCATGAATCATCTAGTTTTTGTCTGAGTATCTTCAGGCATGAAGAGAAGAGATCAGAAGGATGATAACTGGGATAAGCAAAGCAATTGGAAGGATAGGCAGGTTTACAGGAAGGGAAATCTGAAGGCACAGAGAAGTGTGTGAATGTTACCGCTCAAATGGCAATAAAAACTTTCCAAACAGAAATGCAGTTTAGAAAGCCAACATTGGTTTATTCAGCACTGCGGTGCATGGGGGATCTCTCCTCCTAACATGCTCACCCAGCCTACAAACATACACATATTTATATTCTCAAAACACACATAGTTACAATTACATCACATACTTACATAATTACTTGGTTATGATTGGTGTAAAACTTTCTCACTTTGCTTTTAAAGCTATAGACTTAAAGAAATTCAGAGAGCATGCTCAGTGAGGAGTGATTGTACCTTGGAGGTGGGTAGCTTTTAGAATGGAGGTGTGTTTTGGTATTATAATTAGATTATAATGAACAAAGGTCACTCATAGGACATGATTTTGACAGAAAATGAAATATTACTTGGCTCATGTGCCAACTACACAATTAATCAGCTCCATAGTACCACCAAGATCTCAGGTTCTCATTCTAAAATGTTTTTATTAGTTACCTGTTAGGCTGGGGCTGTACAGGGACCATAGCAGCAAGACTGGTTACTAACACCACAATCATTCAACTATTACCTTACTATTGCTAATAATCTCATCACCTTGTTTATAGAGACTGTACACAACCTATCCCATCACCATAGAAATAAAAGTTAAACACTTAAGTTACAAGAAGAAGTGACAGCAGAAATGAGCGGAGGGAAGGTGTGTGCTAGAGTGGGGAATGGTCAAATTTCACAGATGACCAAGGAGGAATTACATGAGAAATACCCAAGCTTCACAGATAATTGCAAGAGGGACCTTTTGGGAAAGGGAATCTTGCAAAGCCAACAGTACCTAGGTAGCCATGTCAGTAATACCATATAAGATTGAGATAACCTTGGTAATGGGATCAGAAATACCAACTTTGGGTACAGACAGTGCTGTGAGCTTAGCTGGATTTCACAGGTGGTTAACGGGGAGGTAGATGAGACAGTGAACTTCACAGATAATTGGAGGGCAGTATTGGGAACCTTTGGGGGAATGAAATCTTGCAATACCAATAGAACTTAAGTTAACCCTGTCAGTATATGGTGGAAAGCTTAGATGACCTAGGTAAACTGGACCAGAAACACCAAATGTGGGCATGGGTGTAGCAAAACTGGGACCAATGGGCAAAAGTATGTAGCAGTGGGTTGCTCATCTTGGGGGAGATGAAGGCCAATCAAGGTGAATGGGGAAAGAATGAGAGAGGGGAGATAAAAAGGGCCAGTTAAGTACAAGCAGGCTGCTGGTCCGTACCCTTGTCTGGCTGAGTGCTGCATGTTGTCACCATGGCTTACTCTGTCTTCTTACTAAGCTCTATTCCTGGCTGCTTTCTGTAAGAGCATGCTCTCTTCTGTGTGTGGCTGTAGGCACACTACTGAATCTGTGTGTGTATCTGTGCCTGTGGTGTACATACTCAGCACTGCCACTGGCCAGACCCACAAATGGGAACTGCATCAGCCACATGTGTCTGACTGGGATGGTTGGAGTCCTGCACTGGAGCCCCCCGAACCAGGGAGGTGAAGTCTCCTGCATTCCCAGGCTCTGCAGATTCACCTTCACAGCAGAGAAAATGTAGTATGTTGTGTAGAAAGGGTAGCATTAAATGTGAATAACCATCCCCTAGTAAATGTCCTGTTTCCTTGGACAGCGTGCTGCATTACATCAGTAGATTGCTGTGGCATGTTACAGAAATAGCTCCCCTCCCTCCCCTCCAGGAACTTAAATTCTTGCAGCTGGGTGCACAGGTGTGACAAACCAGCCTCAGCTCAGCTCCTCAGGGCAGACAGCCACAGACAGACTCATTTCTCGCTATTGCTGTCTGTAGCACTAGTCAGAAGGGGCTAGAAAGAGCTCCTGTTAGAGCCAGATTGCCTCAGGACCTCTTCTCTCAATAGTGTGGCACAGGCACGAGTCTGTGCTAACCCTAGATGTGCTCTGACAGAAACATCTTGCTGTGCTGGAGGTGACAGAAGCACATGAAAGAATTAACAGTTGTCAGAACTGAGCTGGGGAGGCAGGTAGGTGTGTTATGGTGAGTGCTGCTTAGGTAGAAAGAGGAGGTCTTCTCGACAGGACAAAGAGAGACTGGGGTTGGAAAAATACAGGAGTTTGAAAGATGATGTCATGTGAGAAGAGCAGAAACAGGATATGGTGATTTGGAAGGCAACTGCGTTAGAACAGTGAGAACTTAGCAATACCAAATATGTTTATCTTATAATTCTATGTACCCTTAAATGTCAAAGATCTCCATTCGTTCTCTGCATGGTTAGGATCTTCTTCCAGTCTTTTTTCTTTATGAAGGTCTGAAGCTTGTTCAAAATGCACGTGAAAAACTTGCTAAACCTCAGATCCAACACTACTGCATGCATTGCATTTCCTCTTCTTATTTCCTTTGTTTAATTCACCTGAAGATGTTACATGATGGGTTTGTTACCCAAATAGCATGGAGAACTGAGGACTTGTTAAAAGTGCCCCCATTTCCTAGTTGGAGGAATGAAAGTGTATCTTAGGCCTCTTTTGCAGTGAGGGGATTAAATATAAGATCTATTCTTGACTTTGTCAAAGACTTATTTGGAGACTTAAAGCAAAATATTTGGATACATTACTAGCCGAAGCCTTTCATCTGTGAACTAGAAGGTGATGGGAAAGAAGGCTAATGCTTGCTAATTGTGTTTGGAATATTGGGTGCATATGAACCATAAAGGCATTATTGCCTTATATCTAATGAGATTTGCATTTATTTTTTGTAGTAGTTCACTACTAACATAATGTATTTCTCTAAGTCATGAGCAGTAATACTTGATGATGTTATAATCTCTTTATATTAATTTCTATTACTAATATCTCTCTTGGAGGAGTGACTTGTTACTTCTGTTAGGATATCTCCATTCATTCTAAAATGTATGGAACAAGAATTTTAGCTCATTCATGATATGATGAAACTTGTAAAATGTGCAAAAGATGTAGTGATATGCAGGCTTCCTAATCATGATGTCAGTAACATAAGAAGAGGTCCTTTTTGAAACTATAAATAAAAATGACAGTCCACTTAGATTCTTTGCATGGTTTGTCAGTTCCAATACTCCTCTGTGTTTCTAAGTATTCTCAAACATGTCGGGATCACAACATGCTTTGAATAACTTACAAAGTATTATTTAAAATCTAACAGTCTAATAGAGATCTGTATTCCAGTCTTAGTGCATCTTGTGCTTTAACTATCAGCTATGCAGAAAAAATTCCTGACTATCCATGCACCTGTATATTTTCTCATTGATTTGTACACATACAATGTTGATATAAAGCTGTTTCAAAACCTATCAGCAGAGTGTTTCCACTCATGTAGTAAGTTAATAAATATTAGCGTAGCTGCAACATAGTTGAGAAGTAGGACATTGCCCTCCATGTCCTTGAATTTTGACCTGATTATTATCATTAGTAACAATAAGATGGTTTGTTTCTGGTGTTAAAGATGTATAAAGACTGTCATTGTTATCTAATCCATGAGACAACATAAGCCATAGACTATCTCTTCAACTGGACTAGTGGACAAACTGGAACATATTTTTTGGAAAGAAACTCTAACTTGATTTATGAAGTCTGAATAATGGAGAAGCCAGTACATGCCTTGGTAAGGTGTTTCAGCAGCTGTTTTATTCTCAGGAGTAAAGAAAGTGTGACTTTCGTGTCTTGAATTTTGCTGATGGCTAGATATTGTGATCTGAACGTGCTGATTATTGCTATGTTGCTGATTATTGTCTACTAGGTTAAAGAAACCTTTTCATTAAAAACCCCCTCAGTGTTTTGCTCCTTTAAATGTGTAAAAGTTTTACCAGTTTACCTTTTTTTATTCACTCTTAATAAGTTAAAAAATGAGACTAAATCTGGTATCTTTCACTTGAATGAGTGTTTTCATGTGACTTTGCAAAAGCATCCCAAAGTTGTCTTTAGACTGTCAGATACTTATGCGTTGAGTTAAGAAGGTCCTTGTACTGGTCTGAAAGGCTGCTGTGTTTGCTTATTCTTTTTTTCTTTCTTGCTGCAAAATCATATTTTGAGAAAAAATTTAAAGGGAGGACAGAGTTTTTAAGATGTCTATAATAACCTCCTTTCTACTTACAGGTATTTTTAGCTACACTTTCATATAGTTTGTTTCATATGAGTAAAGTTACAAATAACATATACCACTAGTCTCTTGTAACTGTCCACAAAAAACACTAATTTCAGAAAAGCTAAAGGTAAATATATCTTGAAAATAAACATGAACTTACTAAAATAGTCATTATTATGGCACCCAAGCAATCTCATTTTTCCCCACACTAACAATTTAATAATGAAAAGGTTTGTTTTATTACTGTTTCTAAGCCAGCTTATATGACATTAACTTCAGTTATATATTTGGTTTCCTTTCCTCACTACTCGTAAGAGTGAAGTCAATCTGTCTTTGGAGAAGACAAAGGTTGGGTTTTCCTGAAAAATACATTAATATTAAGATTTGAAAAAGGTAGTGAATTTGAGTAGCTTACTCTTTTGTAATTTAAAAATAAAAGCATTAATGATTTTACAAGTTAATTGTTCATTCTCCTTGAGAATGGGAGACCCCTGAATTTTTTATGCTAAAAAAAGAAGACTGAAGCATTGCCCTTAACGCAAAACCCAACTCAGTCTCAGTTGTAAACCTTGCCTGTTCCAGAAAGGAAAATGGGAGTGAGAGTTTTGAACATCACCTGCTTCTTAATTGAATGGGATTCAGTGCTCTCTGTATTGGCTGATGATGTTCCAATTCTGCTTACCCAGATGAAAAGGTTACCAGATAACACTAAACTCCAGGCTAACTTACTTTGAACATTCATCTTTCCTCAGTTATAGTTTGGCTTTTGAAAATCTCAAGCCATGCAAGAGAACTAACACAGGAGTAAACCAGTGTCAAGGCATAGGAGGACTCCCCCAGAAGCAGATGGCAGGTAGGGTTGGAGAAGGAAGGCAGCTGAGTTAATGAGGCCGGCATGCCAAACTGGCAACTCCGTGCATATAGGTGTCATAGAAATTAACTGCCTGGATAGAATGAAATGATGCTATCCAAGTAATGACACTGTAACAGCTAGCTATTCGGGCAAATGCTTAATTAGATCAACTATTAATTTATTAGTGTGTCAATGAATGGACTAGTTCTGGTTGTGCTTGGTCATTGTTGTGTATCAAAAGTTCTTCAGATGAGTGAACAAAAAAGAAGAAAATATTAGGAGACTCACAGTCAGAGGAGGGGTTAGAATCTCCCTGGCAATGGGCGGAGTTTAGTCAGTGAGATTTTTTTTAATTAATGAGATTTTGTATAGCTCTTTCTCCTTTTGAATAAATACTCTGCTTTAACTTCTAAAGGCAGAGCATACTGAAGTTTACCGTAATTGTAATACTGAAATGTAAAGTTAGAAAGCTAATTCAACTAAAATTAGCTTTAAGACATAAATTAAGTGTTCATAATGGCAAAAATGGTCTGTGTGATGACAGGTAGCCCAATGACTTCAGGAGAAACTGATAACTGTGTGCTCTAAAATATAATTATATTATTACTATTTAGAAAGATTTGCTTTCAATCCTAAATGTAAAAATAAATAAATAATGTGACAACGACATTTTTCTGTATTTAGGTGCAATTTTTAACAGGCCTCTGTAACCCTTTCACTCCATAAACCAGCTGCAAACTTGCCCTCAGCCTCCTTGGGGATTTACTGCCTTTGTACAAACACTAACATTTGTTGCTATATATATATATTTCTTATTTCAAAAGTACTGTAGCTGTAGAGAAACAAGCAATACAACAGTGGTATCTTGCAATGGAAATTGATCTTTCGTAATATTTTGTCCCAATTTGATTCAAAGAAATTGATGATCAAGTCTTTTAAATGTGCCATAGCAGCCTCAGACAACTGAGAAGTATCCTCCAGCTAAAAAGAAAATTAATACAATGTGAATAATAATTCTAGTGAAATATGATTTTTAAAACCTCAACATTACACAGTTGATTGTAGCTTTTAAATGCACTGATGTTCTTGTGATTTACAAATAAGATCTTATGTCCTAAATTAAGTCTTAAAACTGATACTGTATTTGGAAATTACAGTTCAAAACCATAGCTTGGTGAGCATAATTTGCTTTTCTTGTTCAAGAATAATCTGTGGCATCGCTATCCTCAAACATTGTATAGTTACATATTTCAAATTTAAATTAGGTTCTAAAGATACTCGTTTTAGACTAGTAGTCTCTTCATGTCTGCATGTGATTGATTTGTGTGTGGCACAAAAGTCTTACACCATATTTACTAAGCTTTTGAAAAAATGGGACTGCTCCAAGGGCTACTCTAATATATTTTTTTTCCCCAGAATTTATTTAGGCATGGAAATGGAATATACTTACATGTGGATATACCATCTTTTGTTTTCAGCATTTCTGTCCTACATGGGCTAGACATCTGCTGTCGCTTAGCAGAAGGTTAATTCTGGTGTTAATGCTGATGTTAGAGGCAAATTATGATACCAAGTGCATGAGAGTTCACTTCATCATTCTACTTTCATTTGGGCAACACGTTTCTGCATTAATGCAAGAAGACAATATTCCAATATGTCTATGTAGCTTGTTTAATTATCTCTACTTAATAACTTTTACAAGTTAAGTGTGTGTTTTCTTCAATCATCTCAGAGAAAAAGCTCAGGATGGAATGGAAAGGTAGCTAACTTTCAAGAGATAGATAATGCTGAGCAACCAATATTTTTAACAGATACTTTTCTGATCACAAAAAAAGATCTATTTATATGTTTATATTATTTTAACTTTTCATTCTCATTTTCTTCTAAAAAGGTATTAATTTATCTCTTTGACTAAACTGAAGAACAAAAAAAGTAACAGAAAAGAACTAATGTATGCGTTGCATGTATAGGCACATATGGACATTAAAAGTACTGCAGAAGTTGCTATCAAATATTCATCACCATCCATGTTCACAAGTTTCACAGAGGAGTTTTCCAGTAATCATGTCCCTAGTAGTAAAATCTGGACCGCTGATTTGTATGCTTATACTGTTATCTTCTCTTGTCACAAAGGGAGATCTTTAGTGGATAGTCTTGACTGAGTTTCCTCCCGGTTGTAGTCTCTTCTGATTGTAGTCAGTGTATGATCTTAATATATTCAAGCTACTCCACTGCATTTGTGAGCTTTTTTTTTTTTTT